>SNVD02009655.1:100000-404663 GCA_013180625.2 Boswellia sacra
TTAAAAAAAAAAAATTCTACTCGTTTTTAGTTGGACAAGATAAATGAGTATTGAGTTGAAGAGATTTTTATTTGTACGTATATAGACTTTGATGAAAAAAAATGTCTATTCAATAATTGAATAATAATAAATCGATAGTCTCATTAATTTAAGAGATATCTAGTACGTACACACAGCACACTTAAGTTAATTACCATATAATATAGAGAGGATAAAGAACTTCTATCAGAGGCATGCCAATTAAGAAGCAATAAAATTGTATTTGATTGTTGACTTTCCCAAATTTAATTTCTTTACTGGGAGTTATATATATTCAAGCACAAACACATATATACACACGTATGCACATTCGAAATTAGACACGCAACAACCTAGAAATATGGATTAAGGAGGTAAATAGCTTATGTGTATCTCAAGTTCGATCGGTTGTTAATGTAATTGCTTGTATGGATATTAATACTTGACGTAAATCACATCAGCACTGTACACTCGCAAACATTGGAGGAAACTTCCAAGTGCAGTGGACCGGTCTTTAATTAACTTACCCACCTAATTAGTCTTTTTTTTTTAATCCCATTTTCGCACATGTTTCCATAAAATTAAGAAGACCGATCGCGTATATTATGCTGACCGAAGTGGAACACTTTGAATTGATATCATGGTAAGTTAATTTAATTTTCAACAAACACATGCAACCAACCAAGATTTTGCATGTAATTCATATTTATGGCTCTGAAGAGAATTAAAATATGCATGCATGTCAACTTCCAAGCAAGAGAAGCAAAGCCGTGATGAATTCTAGCTAATTAATTAATTAATATCAAGACATGCATGCATGCGTACAACTCGGTTGATTATTTTATTGCAAATTGCAATTGATCATTGTAAGTATAGAAATATAACACTTTGATTCATCAATTAATAAAAAGGTTAACAAAAAATTACTATCAGTTGAATCACATGTTAATTGCGATACTAAATTTACAAATATATAAATTTGACCAAATAATAAAGAATGAAAATTGATCAATTGAATAATAATAAATGAGTTCTATTTAAGGGGGACCTGAAGCAGCTAGCTCTACGAAGAACCAAGCCAAAAAATCTGAAGTACCTAACAAGGACAAAGCCCTTCCCCCAAAAAAGAGAAAGATATGGCAAAGGGATTGAAACACCGGAATTTGAGAGGAAATGATGAAAAGCTACGTGTAGTACCTACCTTCAATACCATCGAAGGAGCTGTTGACATGATGATGGAAAATCTCAATAAAGATGATGATAGGTCCATCATCTCTCTTGGCTTTGGCGACCCTTCAGTTTTTCCATGCTTCCGGACAACTGCTTTGGCCGAAGATGCGATCGTTGATGCCGTGCGATCAGCTAAGTTAAACGGTTATGCTCCAACCGCTGGCATCCTTCCAGCAAGAAGGTAGACTTTAATTAGACTTGTATATACAAATCTGCAATGTTTCTCCAATTTTAAAGGAGGAGCAATTTAGTTGTTTTAATTGTTTTTTTTTCATGCATATTTGAGTTGACGAAGCAGAAGCGTAAAGTGAATGAATGAGAACTAGACACCGTAACACGTAGCTTCTTTAAATCATGATGTGCGTATATATAATATTCAAAGTCAGGTCGGAAATTTGCATGCAAATTCATTCTATTGATCCTGTTTCTGATTTCCATACAGGGCTATTGCAGAATATCTGTCTAGTGATCTTCCAAACCAATTGTCAGCAGATGATGTTTATATCACAAGTGGTTGCACACATGCGATCGAAATCATCATATCGGTCCTTGCTCGTTCTGGTGCCAATATTCTTCTTCCAAGGCCAGGGTACCCGATATATGAAGCTCGCGCAGCTTTTAGCAACCTAGAAGTACGGCATTTTGATCTTATACCAGAAAAAGGATGGGAGATCGATCTTGATGCCGTTGAAGCTCTGGCGGATGAGAACACCGCTGCCATGCTCATCATTAACCCTGGAAGTCCTTGCGGAAATGTCTTCTCGTACCATCATTTGAAAAAGGTTAATTTGCTTTTTAACAATAAAGGTTTAGTTTCAGAAAGTGAACATACATATATATATAGAAGCTAGAAAATAAGTATGTGGATGCTTATAATTTTTCAATTTGAAGCTTCAACGTTTTGATACATTTCGTTGGTTTTATTATGACTTATGTGGAAATCCAGGTTGTTGAGACGGCACGAAAGCTTGGAATATTTGTGATTGCTGATGAAGTTTTTGGCCATCTAACTTATGGGAATAAACCATTCGCACCATTGGCACAGTTTGGATCAATCGCGCCTGTAGTTACTCTAGGGTCTCTATCAAAGAGATGGATTCTTCCTGGTTGGAGGCTCGGTTGGATTGTTACCACTGATCCCGAATGCAAACTGAAAAAATCTGGGGTTGGTATCCATATACTTATATACCATACTTGACTTGTCCTCAAAGAATTAATTGCCATCTTCAATATCGTTAAGTATTCATGCACCATTACTGTAAGTTTAACTCGACAATTTTTGCGTTGACACTTATAGAAGCATATCAGATATAGTACTCATGAACTCTTTATTACAGAATATATAACAGATCATATTTCATGGAATGTAGCAGTTATCAAATTGAGTGTTAAGGATCGAAGTGCGTAGCTTTATTAACTAATTTAATTAATTAACTTTATTCATCAATTTTCTTCTGTTCAGATTGTGGAAGGCATTAAGAATTATCTTGACATCTCTACTTCCCCCGCAACCTTCTCTCAGGTGTGTGTGTGTGTGTGTGTATTTTTTGTGTTATCAATAATATTAGGTTTTTTTTTATTTTTTCCTATTTCCTTGCTCTATCCTTTGAAAATATATATGTGATGGATGGGTTTATATATCAGGGGGCAATTCCTGAGATCCTAGAGAATATAAAAGAAGATTTCTTTTCCAACATTATCAACACCATAAAAGAAGCTATAGACATCTTCGACAGTAAAATGGAGGAGATTCCTTGCATTTCTTGTCCACAAAAACCTGACAGCTGCATGTCTGTAATGGTACGAACTTAAGAATATTCTTGTGTGCTTCGAAAATAATTTTAAAAAAACGAATTATATCTTCCTAATTAATAGTTAATTATATAATTGTCAGGTGAAGCTAAACCTGTCAACCCTTCAAGGAATTCGTGACGACATCGACTTTTGTCTCAAACTGGCTAAAGAGGAATCTGTAATTGTTCTACCAGGTAAATCTAAAAAAATAATTATTAAATAGAATAAACTAATGCACAATAGTTAATGACCAAGAAAAAGTGAAAACAACTGGCTTTCTTCTGAATTTCTCAAATGTAAGTGCTCATGGCAATGTTGTTGCAGGGGTGGTTGTTGGGCTGAAAAATTGGCTGCGGATCAATTTTGCAGTTGAACCGACTTGCCTCGAAGAAGGGCTTGCCAGGATGAAGGCCTTCTATCGGAGGCATGCCAAGACGCAGTGAATGAAGTCATCATGTTCTCGTTTTCCACCGCTTTCTTTAGTTTAGTCCTAACAGTATGAACTTATTTAATGTACTATTTCAAGTAATTTATGAATTAGCTAGTTCTCCATAATATTTCATTTTCATTCGTCCAACAATTAAATATATTATATAATATATTCTTGGAATGAATTGAATTGAATCCCCATGTTCTGTTTTTCCGCTTTTGCTGGCTGGCTTCAACAATATGTCTTTTGATTTCTTCTTCCCTTAATTTAATTTTAACCTAATTTTAATCAAAGATGAAATCATTCTTTCTTACCTGATTTGGAGATGAGAAAACTACTCAAGGAAACTATTAGAAAAGCAGACAATAAAAGAATATATGGAAGAAAATTAAGCGATATATATATAAAACATATGATAAATGAATATATGAATGCGTTACGTATATCTATACTATTACTCACATGTAATATTATTCAACAATAACAACCAAATGAGTTAATTTAAATCCTAATTAAGAATATAACATATGATAAATGAATAGAAGGAAGCTTTAGTCCAAGAATATTAACAAAATCAATTATAAAAGCTTGGCCTTTCACAACTTCCTAATTAAGGCTGTTATCCCACACAAATTATTGTACTAGATCTGAAAGAAAACGCGTTAATTCATATCCTAGATGGCGCGTTACACATTAATCTTCTGTAAATTTATCCTGGTCCAATTTCTCAATTATTCAAACAATAACATGTTTACTTTGTTACAATTAAATTATCCTACGAATGATAGCAACTAGGTGGATCACAAATAGCAGGTGTTCGTCGATTTGGATCCAATGGATTTAGCTAATAATCAATCCAATCCAATAATGATCGGTTTATATATTTTTCAATCAAATCCAATCCAATTAAATGTTGAAATCCAATCCAATCCAATTTAAAAAAAATTTATCTGATCCGGTCCAATCCAATCCAAACTTAAGAAAAAAATTTAAAAATAAAAAAGTATCATATAATTCAATAATAAACATAAGTTATTATATAAAAATAATGATAACATAAAGTTATCAAGCAAATTAAAATATTGATAAACCGTAATATAATAAATAAAAATTCATTTATAAATTGATTAATGTTCCTAACTAAAAACAATAATAAAAATTTAAATCATTCCAATACAAATATTATAATTTGAATAAATTTATAGGACTCCATGCAATAAGCTACCTTACATAAAATGGAACTTGGAAAAATTTATTATTACATAATTGTACTAACTCAATGTCATCCATGCATATTAAAGAATATCTTGCAAATATGAATAAATAATTAATAAGTAACTAATAATATTTATATTAAGATAAATATAATTGACATGAAAAAACAATTCATAAAATAAAAGAATAATGATAACTAAGTTATATATATACTTTTTAATTACACAAAGCACATATGTATTACATCAATGATCATCAAATATTAATTTTAATTTTTAGATATCATATAGTTAATTTTATTATCTATTATTTGGATTGAATCGGTTTATAATAGATTTTTATAATAAAATTTATTATCCAATCCAATTAATTCAGTTATTAAAAATTTCAATCTAATTCAATCCATCGATTGATTAAATTCAATTAAAATTAGACCGATTTGTATTGAATCGGTCATTTGAATTAAATTTTGAACACCCCACCCCTGACAAATACTTTCAGTGCAATCACGAAATAAGAATAAAACAAATACACATATCTATTACGTGTCACGAATTTGAAAAGTTTTTTTAATATTTAATATAATAATGAATTTGCAAAATAAAACGCATTTAAATGTGCAACGACGACGCCCACGGTGGCGGATGCCAAATCCACCGTCAATCAACTTAGGCATCAAAGGGATAATACGTGTCAATAAATTCTGTTATCCTAGCAACTTTTTAAGCTTAGGATCATCAATTTCTGCTAGATTATATCTTAACTAACTTTGTTTAACATCCAGTCACGTGCTCTATGGATTCGTTTTCATCAATCTCCAATCAGAAAAAGACTACTCCTTTCGTACCGTGCACGCGCATCACTTGAGCAGCAAAGTGTTTGTATCTCACGCGCAGGGGAAAAATGCATCAGATGACAAACGCACAGTTGCAATTAGGTGATTGCACCGAAACATTGACGAGGGGCTGGGCGTCGAGGACGCGTCAAGCTTAAGACAAGGACGCGTGTCGCTTTTCCACTGGTGGTTGGGCTTACTCTCTTTAGCTGTCGGTCTAAAAGAGCGATTCAATAGGCTTTTAGAGAGGAAGAGACGGCGATGTGGCGGATAACACTGACAGATGTTAAGAATCAGTCGTTAGTTAATCCAGTGAACTCTATTGTTACACCCATTTTTAGTCATGCGCGCGTGACTAGCACCTCTCAGTTTTAATGTTTAAGGCACCTTTAAGTGGGACAACGAAAGCGAGTGGTTCACGAAGTGGAAAGAAAGCGTGAAGGTGACGGAGAAAGTCAAGGTGGTATTAACGACACCGTTAGGCAAAGAGCCGGCACGCATCAAGACTACCTCGCCGCTTGTCTCGACATTCCCGCGTGCCACGTATCGTTAGACAACGTTATCATATTGTCGCCCCTCTCTACTCGCTTGGGCGGCGCCTCAGTCAAATCCCGCATTGACCGCACTTCCTTAATACTCTCTGCCTTTCTCTCTCTCACACGGTCACACCCTCCCCTTTATAAAACCACCCAACCCCATCTCCTCTTCAACCCAAAACCAAGAGCAAACCACAAATCATAACCAAAGTGAAAAAGAAAAAAGAAAGCCTTCACTTGGTGGTAGCTTATCCAACCAATGGCACCAAAAGACAGAACAAATAATGGGAGCAAAAGAAGCAGTGGAAACAACAAGGAGATGCATTACAGGGGAGTGAGGAAGCGTCCGTGGGGCCGATATGCAGCTGAGATCAGAGACCCAACTAAGAAGAGCCGTGTCTGGCTGGGTACGTTCGACACGGCGGAGGAAGCGGCCAAGGCATATGATGCCGCTGCTCGTGAATTTCGCGGCAAGAAGGCCAAAACCAACTTCCCTTTGCCCAGCGAGATTGCTTCCGTAAACATTAACAATACTAACAACCAACAAAGCCCCAGCCAAAGCAGTACCGTCGAGTCCTCGGAGCATGAGGTGGAGCGTGAGGTCACGCGCCAGGTTGTTGGCGTTAATTGTGGGAACGGGCTGGTCGGTCGTTTCCCGTTTGTGTATCAGCAGCCGCCAAGTGTTGTGGCGTTGAGTGGTGATAAAATAGGGTGTGTGGCGCACGCGCCTCCAGTTTTTTTAATTGACGCGTTTGCAAGGCCTGATTTGATGGGTCCGGTCTACCCAGTTCGGTTTGAGCCGATAGGGATTTCGCATAACGGTGGGGTTCGGAGTGATTGTGATTCAGATTCATCATCAGCAGCCGTTGACTGCAAGCCGAGAAGAGGTCTCAATCTTGATCTCAACCTGGCTCCACCAGTGGTGGATGCATAGCCATGATCTAGTTGTTAACAAACTGTGGAGAGATGTTAAATTTTTTTAGTTGTTTAGTAGAAGATTAGTTCTAATTTTATCTTTAATGGTTGAGAGGTAGCCTGTACCTGTTTGAATCATGTAAATAAGTTAGGTTCCTCTTTTAGCAGCTGAGAGAAGAAGTTATTGAAGTTTCTCTACGTTGTTTTTGTTGTAACTTCTATTCCTACTAATGTTATCTTCTTTTTCAATCAATCAAAAAAAAAAACAACTATTTGCTTTAGTTACTTGGTGATCCAATTTCTGTTCTTAAGATAAGTTTATAAATCATTTTTATTATTGAGCATAAAAATTTAATGACTTGGCAGAATATTAATTCTTATATGTTTTAAATGTATGATAAAGCATAATAATCGACCTGACGATAGGAAGGCTCCCAAGCTGGTGACCAAAGTCTCAGTGAACCGTTCTGAGATAACGGAATTCCATTAGTTAATTTTTTTTAAGACCTTGAGTATATTAATTAATAATAAATAAATAAATAAATCTTTAGATATAATCAAACAGAGGTAGATAGACATTACCGATTTACAAAAATTGTCAGAAAAAATCTTCATGAGCCACCAAATTTTAATAATAATCTATATTAATATTCTTAAATAGATTCCTTGTATTTTGAAGAAAAAAAATGATATAGTATTAAAGGCAAACAGTAAGACGGCAAAGTCAGATGTCTCTAGAGTGAGCTAATCACGAGAGTTTCTCTCTGAGTGGGGAAGGTTGTAGGGCCCTCAAATTCCGTGTTGACGGGTCATATGTCCGTGATCGTGGAGGCCGGCACGTGTAGTTCTTGCCGTCCCTTTTTAAAACTATAACTAATCCAAGTAAATTACTAGGCAAGCAGCAGGAAGCTCAGAGTCAGAGGAGCGTTGTAGGAGGCAAAGGTGGGCCAGTGGGTCCTACCTTTTTGATTTTGAGAGTGGAGCCGTCGCTGCCGCTTTCGCTGGGTCCGCCTTTTGAGTCGGCGGACGTATGGATAACAGTAGATGTTGATGCATTCATGCATACATGATGATGGATGGATCGTTTCTTTTCCATGTACGCATCATTGCTAGTTACTCGACAAATCACAAGCCGCTTGTCAATTAGTCAGGTCACCCATCATATCCTGGACGCGTTAATCAAGGTCGGTATGAACTCTAGAAAAATTTGTCAGTCTTTCTTTCAAAATATTATTAAAAAAACTGCTAATAATATTTTAAAATTATTTTACCTATTTATATTTTTTTAGTTGATGTATATATTAAAAAAATAATTATTGATAATTTAGTTAATGATATATTTATTATTATATATTATAACTAGAAATTTTATAAATACATATTACTATGAAACGTAAGAAGTGAAAAGTGAATAAGCAAATTCTTACCCATCTTTCAAATTTTGATAAGATAATGTTGTTAGTTAGTACTTTCAAAGAATTTAAATTTCATTAAAAAAATACTAGGTTTGTTAATTAATATTGCTGTGATTATTATAAAAATTTTAATATTTAATCCTGGGAAGCTGCTACTGCCTCACCGGTTAAAGACTGTAATAAACTAGTAATGTATTAGTTGTTGCCACGCCCACAGCACGAGCGTGCAGAATCAAACTCTCGTGACGGATAACACGCAACCATCAAAGCACGTGAAGTGGTAGTGGTTATGCGTACGGCGCAGAGAAGCCGCGAGGAATTTGTGACGTGTCGAAAGGTCAGAGACAGAAAAAGCTTCGCCGCTTTAGGTCAAACGTCACTTTCGGTTTGTTGTGGAGCAGGGTCCACCACGTTAGACACGTGTCGACATCTTCATAGCTGCCGTCAACGGATCAAATGTTATGTGTGGGCGGCTACTGCCACACCGCTCCTTTTGAAATGGAGGTGCGCGCGTGCTTGCGTGTGTGCGAAGTCCGCGCCAAGTAACGACACGTTGTATATACTTCACCGCTGGCTATAAATTCTTTTTGTTGCTGTTAAAAATTACATAAATTGATTTTTTAGTTATATTTTTATTTAGTATTTTACTTTTTTTATCAACATATTCTTATATTATAAATTATAATAAATATTATTTATTTATTAATCTGTTTTATATTTTGATATTGTACAAATACTCAAAATGAGTGAGCCCTCAAGCCTTTTTTTTCAAGTACAAGATCAGATTAATTTTGTTTTTGGTTTTCCTTTTGGTAAAAATTACAAGCTTTAAATATATAACAAAAATTTTGTTTTTCATTCCCTTAAACACCCTACAGTTCCTTCATAATTTTCATTCCCAACTAGATCTAGTTGCCAACTGATAACTAAACAAGCTAGGCAGCTACTAGCTTCGGTTATCAATCCAAGCTCTGGTGTCCCCTTCGGCTTCTGTGGCATCCATAGGAGATGAAGATAATGGGCTTACAGCTAGCTAGGTTTTTTTTTTCCCCCTCAATTTTTAATTCATTTAAAGTTAATGGGAAATGTGCAAAATAACCAAATCCTGATTGATGTCTTGAAATTTGATTTTCTTTTAAGCACCTAATCATCCATCAACCCGTAACGCATTAATGTATTTAACTTGTTAACCTATAATGAATTGACGGGTAAATAAACTTAACCTTTTTTTTTGCAGGGATAGAAAAAAATAATACATTAAATATGTTATTTTTCAAAACACCCCTTAAATTTTGATTATTTATCATAATTTTGAATTTTTAAGTGAAGAACTAAACATATTTAAATGCATAAATATAATATTTGAACAAAATATAAGTGTTAATTTTGTTGTTTAAGTACATATAAACAACTGTTTATGACATAACATTATATTCTTAATGCTAGCAAAGTTTTTGAAGATTATACACCACAAGTCAGATTTTAGATGAATTAGATAAAAGATAATATAAGAAAAAAGTACATACATTATTTTAAAACAATAAGTTATGAGATTCATTATATCAACGAAATTTCAACTTTTTGTATATGAAAATTAAAGAAATATCAATTAAACAACAAAGCATTGCCTTGATAAAGATAAAACAATTCATTAAGTGATCATAACCTCTCAAATCTTTTAAGTTGACAAACATATAACTCGTAAATCTTATCTATCTAGGTGTTATATAAAAATAAATAGGAGTTGAATTTTCATCGTCTTTATACTCTTATGAAACTAAATTGTAATTACAGTGATAAACCTCATGATTCTTAATTATAAATCAAACAAAATCATAGATCAAGTTAGACTATAAACACAATGAGTGAACTAAAGACAATTTTATTTACTAGAACATAACTTAATATTAGTAAAGAGAAAGAACTTTCAAAACTCATATTTGATCTAGTATGAGAAACAAATAATCCAACTGTAGTGATTAATACTGACATAATAGAAATAAGTGGATCAACAAAGTACCTGAACTCGAAAGAAAAATAATTATTGATGGTCGAAGACTATAAGTCTAGAATAATATTATACCTAAAACTCATTTACGACTAATTATTTTTCTACAATATGAGTTGACAAAATATTATTAAATAGATAATTATATTTAATATTCTTAATTTATTTTTATTTTTAATTTATCAACGATATTTTGTCATCTCAAATTATATAAAGAGTTGATAGACAATAAGTTATAAATATAGTGTTACTCATAAATACGATGTTTCTAAAGTTTTCAAGGTTAAAGAATTAGACAAAGCCTATAACCATCGTCAATCAATCGAGGTCTATTTAGAATTCCTTACGGGCCGGGTAGCATCGAAATTGTTGGACCGCAAAACTAGTCAGTTTGGAGATGGGTTTTTCTGGGATTTGACGCCGTTTCTTCTGAAGTTAGAAAGTGAACCCAAACTCGTTTCCTTGTGAAAGTTGAAAAGTGTAGTGAAAACAGGTACAGGTCGGCACATGTTTTCATTTTTATTTTTATTTTTTTAAAGTCAAAAGATAATAAAACCGAAAAAACAAAATTTCTTCCCAAAATCATTTATAAAATTATAAAATTATTTTAACTCATAACTCCAAATCATTCGTTTTAATTAACGATTAATGAAAAACTTAGGGATAACATAAAGAGAATATTAACAAAAGTTCGCTCTAATGAAATTGAGATAAACCTAAAGTATTTTCTCTTTTATAAAATTGGGAATATTCTTAACTCGTTTCGTTACTCTAAATAAATGATTATGATTTAATTTTTAATAGAAAAACTATCATTTAAAAAAAATGTTTTACCGAACTTGTTGCCCGTTGTGATCTGATATGAGCATAATCCTGATAAGGACACGTCAGCCCCAGGGTTGGGACCAGATCTTCGCGGCAGTGGATGAAGTTTCCTTGTTTCTAATTTACCGTACCGGAGGGTCAAAACACTGGGAACGCACCTACCAAATCACTTCTCTCGCTCTTCAAACCCGAGGACACAAAAAACAGAGAGCGTGATTAACGACCGACTCCCAGCAAGAGCAAGAAGAAGAAGAAGAAGAAGACGACAAAGACGAGCGACTGCCGGTATGATCTCTTGCCATTTCTTTCTCCTTTTTATATCTCTCATAATTTTATTTTACCTTTTAGCTTTCCAGGAAATGAAATTTGGATCCAAATTTGATCTAATTTAAAAATTATAGCTCTCATTAGAAATTTAAAAATATCGTTCCAGATTTTCTTAAGTTCAGAGTGATGAATATCTTGAAAATTTCAGAATCATGTGCTTGCAATTTGTAGAATTAGCTTCGATCCATAACTGAGAAACTGAATACTTTATCGGTACTACGGATAATTTTTACGCTTGTTGAGCTGAGTTTTGTGTGTTTGAAACCAAAACACGGAGGCTTTTGTATTTAGTTGCGTTGTAACAATGCATTTTGTAGCAATATTTTATCGATGCTCCAAGAATTTTTATATTCTAATTTTATTTATTCCATGTTATGGAACTCAGAATTGCAATATTTGACAGGGCAGGGCTCACTCAATCAATGCTGTTGAGTGCTGTGGCAAGCTTGTGAAGAATGTGTTGACATTCTTGTTTTCTTCCAAGTCGAGATGAAGCGGTATGTTTACATCAATGATGATGAAGCAGTACAAGATCTTTATTGCGACAACCGCTTGTCAAACAGAAAATATACCTTACTCAACTTCCTTCCAAAAAATTTATGGGAGCAGTTCAGGTGATTTCCATTCTATTCGTTGAAGTTGTGGCAGAATGTTAAGAGTCTGTGCATGGATACTTATGGTTTAGTATACATTTCAGAGACGTTTAAAAAAATAAAAAAAAATATTGTTCTTCTTAACCTCTCCTTTTCTAATTTTGCTATCTTTCTTTTCAGCCGTTTCATGAACCAGTATTTCCTGCTGATTGCTTGCCTCCAGCTATGGTCACTGATTACTCCAGTAAATCCCGCCAGTACATGGGGTCCGCTAATTTTTATATTTGCAGTCTCAGCATCAAAAGAAGCTTGGGATGATTATAATAGATATCTATCTGACAAGAAAGCAAATGAGAAAGAAGTCTGGGTCGTTAAACACGGCATAAAAAAGCATGTAGGGAGATTTTCCTGAATCATCTTTTGCATTCCATATTCATGCTGTTTATACTCATCAGTCATCATCTAATCTTAGGATGCATTAGATTTTGCATGAGTTACTTCTGTTCATGAACTACTGTTTATGCAAATGCCAGCTGGCAATGGTTTTGAAAGAAGGATTGGTTTGAGACAGTACACACATCAGATCCTGGGACATATCAAATTTCAGGTTCCTTATGGTTGCATTGTCTCAAAAGAATCCTTTGCAGATGCTTGAGGCATTCTATGAAATCCCTCATGTGCTTTGTAGTATGTGATGTAACTTACCTAATCAACTAGCACACCTGGGATAATTCACTTTGCATGTGTGGGGGTAACATAATAGCAAGCATGCAATTGAAAATAAAAGTGTTTATGCACAGAAAGTACCTTATTTAGGTGTGAAGTTTCTACTATAACTTATTTTAGAAGAATTCTGAAGTTTGTTGCAAATATGTTGTTCCATTCCTATAAAAGATTAAGTTTCTATTCAGATTTTTTATAGGATAATAATCTTTACACTTGTTCACTTTTAATTTTTATCTCATTTTATTTCATTGGTGGTTTTGCATTTTCAGATACAAGCACAGGATGTTCGTGTAGGTAATTTAGTTTGGCTTCGTGAGAATGATGAAGTGCCATGTGATCTTGTTTTGATTGGTACTTCTGATCCGCAAGGCATTTGTTATGTAGAGGTATACATTTATATACATAGTCTTTTTTATTAGAAGTCGATGTGAACTTGGTTGTACAGTGAAGGAGCCACTGGGATCATGTTTTTTAGTTTTTCAATCTTCATTCAGATGATATGATTTTACCCTAAAGATATTGTGAATTTATCATCCAAGTAACCAGTTAGCATGAACTTTTCTGTGGGTCTCTTTTTGTAATACATGGAATGGTCACTAGTTGCTGGGTGGTCTTTGCACTCAATACAAACTGATTCTTGGCTTTCAACCCTGAGAAAGAACCAGGTTAAAATTTATGAAAATCAGGGCAGGTACTCAGCCTAATTTGCTGTCTTATTGCTAGGGTGCTATGCCTTCTGTGTACACTAAAGTTTAATTTTTAACTGTAGTCCAAATCCTCCGCACCCCACACCAACCCCCCCACCCCCCCCACCACCCCCCCCCGCGAAAAAAAAAAAAAAAACTCTTATTTTTGGTGGAAACATAAAAATTGAATTTCCCCTCTAGCTCTCTGTTTAATTTTTTTAATGCTGTGAATGCTAATTTTCTTCTCTAGAGAATGCTGAACCTTATAATGTAACATATGTAGACTGCAGCCCTAGATGGTGAAACTGATCTGAAGACAAGGGTCATACCTCTTGCTTGCATGGGAATAGATTCCGAATTGTTGCACAAAATCAAGGCAAGATATATTTACTTATAGTTAACGTAATTTCTTGATACCCTGCTTAAATCTCATCATAATAATTCATTATTTTATCTGTTATGGTCAGGGTGTTATTGAGTGTCCTGCTCCAGATAAGGACATTAGAAGATTTGATGCAAATCTGCGTCTTTTTCCACCATTTATTGATAATGATGTCTGTCCTTTGACCATAAAAAACACAATTCTTCAGTCTTGCTACCTACGGAACACAGAGTGGGCTTGTGGAGTAGCTGTCTACACTGGTAAATTCCTACTTAAAGGAAATATCAAGGTCATAATACTTTAAGGACTAGTTTATCCATCATGAGTGCCTTAAGGTTTCTTACTATTTTTACTTGTAAGGGGTATTTATTAAAGAAGAAAAAAGATGATGAGATATAGGTAGGATCCTACAAAAGATAAAAATGGTTGAAGTGGAATAATCAAGAAGCAAAATATATTTGCCCTATGCATGCTTTCTTTGGTGAAGACATCTGTCCCATGCAGGAGGAAACTGAATTTGTAGAATTTAGGTTGTTTTCTGGTGCAAGTTTATGAGGCGAGTTTGGTATTATCTTTCTTTAGTTATAACTGTACTTAGAGTGAAAATCTAAAAGTCGATTTGGGTTGGGTTTAAGCTAATTTATATATGCTTTTATATGGTAGATGCCAATGCATGGGCGAATTTTCTTAGTGTAACATTTTTAAACATTTTACCATTTGGCATCTCTTCGTCTTTCTTTCCCCTTTGTGTTTTCAATTCTTTTATCTCTCACTGATGAACACTTACTTTCGTTTACTAAATTGAATCCTGACTTTCATCTGTCATTGTGATGGTCTTGACATTAACTGCAGCAATTGTTAAATTATGTGTTATATTTTTCAGGCAATGAAACCAAGTTGGGTATGAGTAGGGGCATACCTGAACCAAAGCTTACGGCTGTTGATGCCATGATCGACAAGTTGACTGGAGCTATTTTTGTTTTCCAAATCGTTGTTGTGTTGGTTCTAGGCATAGCTGGAAATGTGTGGAAGGATACAGAGGCAAGAAAGGTTGGTAATAATGTTTGAGCTTGTTTTTCTTATATAATTAGAGTGTTGGAAATAGATTCTGTAGCATATATGCTTCTGCCTTTACTTGCAGAGAAATCAAAAGGTTGGTAACAATATTGTGATAGATCTTTCTTTCTCAATCTTTTAAACTGGGAGGGAGTTCTAGGAGAATTAAAAGGTTGGTAATAATATCTGCAAGGATACTGATGTATCTCAAGCAGAGAATCTACTACTGTTCTCAAGATACAGTTCTATTAAAAGGCTTAACTTTTAATTCCCACTCCTATTCTGCAATGTTGATTTCTGATAATATGCTTCATGGTGAACTTTTTGCCAGCAATGGTACGTTTTGTATCCAAATGAAGGCCCATGGTACGAACTTCTGGTCATCCCTCTGCGGTTTGAGCTTCTTTGTTCAATTATGATACCCATATCCATCAAGGTTATCTGCTAATATTTTCATTTTTCGAATATTTTTCTTTACATGCTTTGATATGATTATGATTATTATTATTATTATTATGATACACTAAATATTTAAAAGTCCTTTGTGGGTAGAACACATGGTCATATTTGATCCATAGGTTTTTACATACTCCAAATGTCCAATTCAAGGAAGTTGTTATTTAGCTATGCCACACCCAAGATTCACATGCAACACTGAAATGAACTTCGGATGCTACAATTTCATGCATTAATGAGAATACGTACAAAGCTGTTACATAAGAGCAGTATGAAGCAATTCTTATCATTTTGCTTAACTATTCTTGTCATCAAATATTTAGTGGAGGTGGGGTGTATTCAGGGTTTAAAGCAATAGCACAACAGTTAGGCCGGTACCATAGATGTTTGAGCTAAATGTTAGAATTGTCAATTTTCTACATTCAAATCACTATTAAATAGAGTGCTTCTATATGGCAGGTATCTTTGGATCTTGTGAAGGGTTTATATGCAAAGTTTATTGATTGGGACAATGAGATGGTTGACCCTGAAACGGTTACTCGGTCGCACGCAGCAAAGTAAGCTAAATGATTAGGTAGTTATGGCTTGAGCTAATTACAATAAGTGAAACATTCTCGAATATCTATAAGAGGTGTTTTTCATATGTGGCAGCACAGCGATAAGCGAGGACCTGGGGCAAGTTGAGTATATTTTGACTGACAAAACTGGAACCTTAACTGAAAATAAAATGATCTTTAGAAGATGTTGTATTAATGGCACCTTCTATGGGACTGAGAGTGGAGATGCCTTGAAAGGTGCTTATTAGTTTTCTTGTTTGCTTTTGGGTTTATTCTACGTTGCTGCCTTGCCTCTACTCACTTATACATATCACATTCCAGTCTAGTATCACTGTTGACTTATTTTTTAAATCAAGTGTTCTAGGAGCAATTATGTTAATGTGATAGCTATCTATGCATTTTGCATTCAAAGCAGTTTCCTCTGTTGAATTTATGTTTTAAATCAAAGTCCTGTTGCAGGAGTAACTATGTTGATTTGCTAGCTATATATGCATTTCTAGATTCATTACTGCATCCTGAATAATGAGGGAAATTCTTAGGTTGGCATGTAATTAAGTAGGATGTGGTTTGGGTGAAGGACACTTTATTAAGCCCAACATCAAGTCCATGATGGTGAAAGGCCAGTGCGTAGAACCTAAGGTGGACAATATTTATTTGGTTGGACATAGGTTGTTACGTGAGTCTCCTGCTGCATTTACCTCTGTAACTGACTCAGCTATGAGTTGCTGCCTAAGAGTTGAAGCTTTCTTTCAGAAAATATGGTATAATCATGTTGTTTGCTCATAATCATGCAGATGTGGGGCTGCTTAATGCTGTCGCTAGCAGCTCTCCTGATGTTATTCGGTTTCTCACCATAATGGCAGTATGCAATACTGTAATACCTGTAGAAAGGTAAATGTAGCTTCTTTAATATTTTCAGTTTCTTATAAAAGCAGGTAACTGTAAGTTTCTTCGTTGATTGAATTATAGCCTTGATAAAGTGATTGTCTCTCAAAATTCAAGCCATGGCATGTGGTTGATTTTAAAATTCTATAGGATTAACATGTAGTTAACAAAGTTTTGAAACATTTCTGTCTGTAGCAAAACTGGTACTATCTTGTACAAGGCACAATCTCAGGATGAGGAAGCTCTTGTTTATGCTGCAGCTCAGTTGCATATGGTTTTTGTCAAAAAGAATGCAAATATTGTTGGTAAAAGTCCTTTCTGTTTAGCAGTTGCGAAGAGGATGAAATTATTAGTGGAGATGAAATTTTCTTTTTACAATTTTTATACAGAGATCAGGTTTAATGGTTCAGTCATGCAATATGAAATATTGGAAACTTTGGAGTTCACTTCTGATAGGAAGAGAATGTCAGTAGTGATGAAAGACTGCCAGAATGGAAAGATTATCCTTCTGTCAAAAGGCGCAGATGAAGCCATTCTTCCTTTTGCTTCTACTGGTAAATCTACTTATCGGAGCAATTTTTTGTTTTTCCTGGAAAGTCTGAGAAAACACTTGAAAAATCTATTGGAGCATTATTTATCTGAATTTTGAGTTTCTGATTTAAAGCAATTATTCATGTATTTTCTTTCTGGCATGAAAAGATTCTTTGAGGTGGCTTACTAATGCCAATTAGCTAAATTGTGACTAGAAAATTCTGCCATTGCATCTTAAAAGAGAAAAAGGGCAAAAGATAAGATTACTGTGAAAGTGATAAATTTCTGCTACTACATCAAGTTGTTCATGTATTTGATATAACCAAAACTTTATTTAGGGCAACAAACAAGGACTTTTAGTGAAGCGGTAGAACAATATTCTCAACTGGGACTTCGTACATTATGCTTGGCTTGGCGTGAATTAACAGAAGATGAATACCTAGAGTGGTCTTTGATGTTTAAAGAGGCTAGTAGCACATTGGTTGATAGGGAGGTAAAGGGTACAATTCAATAATCTTATCTGTTGTAATTTATTTATTTATTTCGAACATTCTTCCAAGGTTTGGTAATATGCACACCTGAGGTCCCTAGTTGCTATTTTCTGCAGTGGAGAATAGCTGAGGTCTGCCAGAGATTAGAGCATGATCTTGAAGTTCTTGGGGTTACGGCAATAGAGGATCGTCTACAGGTGAGTTTGGCTATAAATGTCACATTAAAAATATTAACTTCAGCACAGACTTTAATGTTGCCATTTCTATTTTATTTATTTATTGTCTATGCTAGACATTCTATCCTGATATCATTAAGGTGAAAGAACATTTCTGAAACTTTCTGTTTTAATAAAAACGTCAGGATGGTGTGCCAGAAACAATCGAGACACTTCGAAAAGCAGGAATTAATTTCTGGATGCTAACAGGGGACAAGCAGAATACTGCAGTACAAATAGCTCTTTCATGCAATTTCATTTCCCCTGGTAGATTGAAAATTTCTGTACCTGTTTGTCTTATGGACATATGTTGGTTGTGTGGTTTTCTTCTATTTTATCCTCTGCAAGTCTTGATTTGTGGCTGTAACGAAAGAAACTAAATCTAAGCTTGTGAGTACTGATACATTAGAAGGTGGCTAAATCATATGCGGAGGCTTGATTTTTGGGATTATTTAAGTTGCTTGATTATCTATCCATCTGCATGCACACAAATATCTCATTGTTTAACATTTTTTATGCTGAAGCTCCTTAAGCACGTTTGTTAGTCTATACAAAAAAATTAGTATTAATAATGAGAATGAAGGCACACACTTCAAATGATAAGCAAAACACACTAAATTAGGGCAATTTAATTTACCTGACCCACCCTGAGATTTGAAGAAGTTGAACAAGGCCCCAAGGTTTTGGAAATCTACGAAGACCTCCCCTCGAATGTGTAATTAATGGTGCAACCTAACTGATTTCATGAAATCCACTGATGCTCCTTTCAGTATAATTACCCTTAAAATTAAGATTTTTAATGTAGTTTATGCCAATATTCTTGGTGCTTTACTCCAGTAAGAAAATTGCTAAATTTAGTTTGTGCATATATTTGATCAAGGTGCTTCAATTTGCACTTCTATGTGATTATTTCTATCTACATGATGTTCTTGCATCCTGTTCTAATTTTGAAGAGTATAACATGAAATGTGTTGCTGTCGGAAGAATTAATGAAATATGCCAAACATGATGTGTCATAAGAAGTGCTTTTCACATTAATTAATATGTGTCACTAATTCTTGCCTCTGCCCCCAACATCTTGGCAGAGCCAAAGGGTCAGCTTCTGTTAATTGATGGAAAAACTGAAGATGAAGTTTGTAGAAGTTTGGAGAGAGTTTTGCTTACAATGAGGATAACAACTTCAGAACCTAAGGTACAGACTAAACACCTAGTTGAATGGATGTTGAGATTGTATTGAGACTAAACACCTATTTTTTTCTACCTACATTCTGAATTCTCCACTGTGACAATGATCGTGATTTTTTTTTATCTGCTACATGGCTAGATGGTTTTCTTTACATAATCTTAAGACACCGTTACTTTTTTGACATAATTATTCCTTTTGTACTTTAACTGCTTTTGCTATTCTAAGAAGTCATGAAAATTACTTTATCTTTTATCCTTTTGGTTCCCCTCTCTGACAGGATGTGGCATTTGTTGCTGATGGCTGGGCTCTTGAAATTGCCCTTAAGCATCATCGAAAAGCGTTTACTGAACTAGCAATATTGTCAAGGACTGCAATATGTTGTCGTGTGACACCATCACAAAAGGCTCAGGTTCTTTTCAAGTTTTTAGTTTGCTATACTTTCTCTGGCATATTTCAATTTTCAGATGTTTAGTTCGTTTGTCAGTGTTTTGAGTGACTTATTATGATAATTTTCGACTTGTCAAGCATCAACCACTGCCGAAAATGTTAGTTGTTTCCTCTTAACAGATAAATGCAGATTGATTGAAAAATTCACTTGCAATGTCTTTTTTTCTGAAGAAGGATAATTACTTAATAAAAATAAAACTTCTTTTTTCAGCTTGTAGAGCTTTTGAAATCATGTGACTATAGAACATTAGCCATTGGGGATGGTGGGAATGATGTGAGAATGATACAACAAGCTGATATTGGCGTTGGCATTAGTGGGAGAGAAGGACTGCAGGCAGCAAGGGCAGCTGACTATAGTATTGGAAGTAAGTTTCTTCTCTTTCTTATTCTGCTTCTGCTTCTTCTTATTCTTTTGGGTTTGTGTGTATGTGTCTGTGCATTCACTTGTGAGGCCCAGAATTTTCTTTTTCTGCAAACAAACATAAATATGGAAGTTTCTCAGGGCAGATTTTTTACCCCCGGTTCTCTTTAATAAAGTATTTCATTTAAAAAAGGTGGAGTTAATGAATGAATACTCAACCTCAGAAGCTTCTTCTAGTTTATTGCAGAACTGCAGATTTATATCCTATTGCAGGCTTTAAGGTCATTTTTTTAATTAGGTTAATATTATTTTCTCTAATTTGTTTTTGCGTTGGAACAGTCATGTACCAGCCCATAATTATCTATATCACATCCTCGTGTTTGGGCGCAAACATTCTGTAGAATCTTTTTATCTCGGCTTCTCTAGTATTTCTCCAGAAACTTGAAGATGATTCTATTAATAATAGAAATAGATATGAAGTGAATTATCATTTCATACATCCAAACATTACGTGTCATACAATAATTTAACTGTGGATGGCTAAAATATTAATTGTTTATGTGAACTAAAAATACAAAGTGAAACAACGCATTAGGTGAAATTTTATGAGAGTTTGACAATGCTCTTTTGGCTTGCAGAGTTCAGGTTTCTAAAAAGATTGATACTTGTCCATGGACGGTATTCATACAACCGTACAGCATTTTTGTCCCAATATTCATTCTACAAATCCCTTTTGATATGTTTTATCCAAATCTTGTGAGTTTCATCATTCTGCTTTTTCTTTGTCTCAGTTCTTCTTAACAAATTAGCTTGTTTTCTTTTCAGATATACTGACTAGGATACATTCAGCTTCTCTTTTATTTCAGGTGTCTCTGGAACTAGTCTTTTCAATTCTGTTAGCTTGATGGCTTATAATGTTTTCTACACTAGTATTCCTGTCCTAGTCAGTGTCCTTGACAAAGATCTTAGTGAAGGAACTGTGATGCAGCATCCACAGATTTTATTCTATTGCCAGGCAGGAAGGTATGTTATCCAAATTACTTCGTTTTCTTTGGTTCTTCTCTTCTTAAAAATTAAGGTTTTGGGATCCAGAACTTATTAACTTGCTATATGAGGTATCATATTTATAGACTGACTTGTGATCATTCTTGAAACAGGCTTCTTAATCCTAGTACATTTGCTGGATGGTTTGGCCGGTCCCTCTACCATGTGAGTGCTACTATTTGTACTGCCTTATATCATATTCCAAAATGTCACTCTGGTCTAATTACTCGTCTACTTGCTTGTTTTATTTGGAGGTTTTGAAACAGTACCTGAAGGCTTCTAGAGATCTATTATACCGATGAAACTTCATTTTACAATATTTATATTTTTTATTTTTAAAGATCGAAACTCGCTATAAAAAAGTATCTGATTTTTTCCCTTATAATTTTGATAAGCATGATAAATTAAAGTATTCCGATGGAAGGTGGGAAATAGTTCAATGGCCCTCCATAATGAAACAGAAAATTAACTTAATCATAAAAAAAGCTGTTGGCAACTGATGAGTTTTCACTGTACTCGCACACCCACCCACAGCAGCAAGCACAAAAGACGGTAGCAAGAAAAGAATTTAGAGCCAAACAGCAGATTAGAAGGAAAAGAAATTATGTTAGAACTGGATAGTGGGCAGACTCTTCGAGAGGTCTGCCGGCTCTCCCCTAGAGATAAATCTCTCAAAAATCTTCATAATGTTCTCCCGCCTTTCTCCCTCTCTTTCCTTCCCATATATTCTCTAACTAACTTCACTTTTCCCTAGACAATCCTAACTAATTTCCACAGCACCAAAACATCAGAATAACAACAGAAAAAAATTAAAAGCTAAAAAAAGAAAAACCCACTGTTTCCTTCAATTCACCACTCTGCCCCTCGCTCTTTATTATGCTGGTGGCGCCTAACATAAGTAAAATCTAATTGGAGGTCTATCAGAAACATTTATTTGGTAGCATGATTTCCGAGTCAATCCTTTCAATCTCTCTGTTGATCATCTGGAGTGGCCTTCTGTTTAGAACACATCTAACTGACAATATCCACTTATAAACCATGCTACCTAATAAAAGTTTCTAATCAGCAGAGTGATTGCCTCCAGCCCAAGTGGGAGAAGACAAATGGGAATAATTCTAACCCTTACTTGAAAAAGTAAAAGAAATAAAAGGTCTCCTGAAGTGGTAGATCCTATTTAACCAATCTGCATTGATTTCATCAGAAAATGTAATAATTACCTTCCCAAGTAAATGCCATCTGGGATTCGTTGAATCATGACTGATGACCTACCTGTTCTGAGCTTCTCTCGGTTCATATGAAAGCATTCTAGTTCCAATCTAATGAGTTGATTTGCTTGATCATCTGAATCTTTTATTTCTTTGCTAATTGTAGTAATAAGTAATATTTGCTTGTTACTTTACTAGCATTTAATCCCTTGGTTGATACCAGGCAATTGTTGTATTTGTAATCAGCATACATGTGTATGCCTACGAAAAAAGTGAAATGGAGGAGGTTTCAATGGTAGCACTCTCTGGATGTATATGGCTGCAGGCTTTTGTTGTGGCACTGGAGACCAAGTAAGACTGCATCTCAAAATATATGTTGCCAATTAATTATTTAAAATTAATGAGACCTTAGTCAACTGGCTTCTGTAGCGATTATATTAATTTCATACAGAGAATTTTGGAAAGCCTGATTGATGACTTATCCTTTCTCTAGAATGAGAAATCTGTTCTAACAGCGTTTGAGTTTTGATTGGCACGTGCAGCTCCTTTACAGTGTTCCAACATCTTGCCATATGGGGGAACTTAGCTGCTTTCTATACCATCAACTGGATCTTCAGTGCTATTCCATCATCCGGGATGTACACAATTATGTTCCGATTGTGTAGGCAACCATCCTATTGGTTGACTATATTTGTAAGTTTCAGTTTGACGCCAACAGACTTTAGTCTCTTATTTGTCAGAATTATCATGTCACAATGTGAAGATTTAAGTTGTTATTATTTCTATGGAGGTTATGATGTATATTGACTAATACTGTTATTCAATTACAGCTCATAGTTGCAGCAGGAATGGGTCCAGTCATGGCTTTGAAATACTTCCGTTATACATACAGACCAAGTAAAATAAATATACTTCAGCAGGCTGAAAGGATGGGTGGCCCTATTTTGTCTCTGGGGACTATCGAACCACAGCCAAGACCTATAGAGAAAGAAGTTGCTCCATTATCAATTACTCAACCTAAGAATAGAAATCCAGTTTATGAGCCTCTATTATCTGATTCTCCCAATACCAGAAGGTCTTTTGGGTCAGCAGCACCATTCGATTTCTTTCAGTCACAGTCCAGATTGTCTTCAGTTTACTCGAGAAACTGTAAGGATAACTGAGTTTACAACCAAGTTATTTGATGGCTTAAAAAGTGTATAGGCCGCACAATTAAGCTGCAACCGTATTTTTTTTTTCAATACAATATTGTATTTAGTTGTTTCCTAGCTAGGTAGGTTCTTCATGTTAGAAATATATGGTCCATATATTATTTGTCTACATTGCAGCAATTGTCACGTCCATTTTTGGCCTTGTATTCTGAGATATACTGCAATTGTCAGTGCAATGGTCGGTTCTTTCTGAGAAAAAAATGTATAAATTTTCTGTCTACCATCACGTGAGGCACCATAAGATATGACCAGTACAATCATTTATACTCCTACATGGGTATCTATCGTGTACGAATTTGAGATTTTAAAAGCTTGTTCTTCCTTGAATTATGCTTATTAGTTGATTCCAATCTTGATTCTTTTTAAGATGGGGGTTGCTTCGTTTGTTTGGAGTTCTGATTTCATGTGTTTTGTCTTATAAACTAACACACGGATATTATTATTATTAAGGCCTTTTTTTCTTTTAAGAAATGAAAGTTTTGATTTTTTTTTCCTCTAAGCATTCTAAAAGGATACATAAATAACTGAAAAATAAAAAAAAGAAAAGAAAAGTAATATTTTATATAGAGAAATAATTGAAGAATTAAAAAAAATAAAAGAAAAGTAAATTCTATATCGGAACAGAATTTTCTCCAGCAATAGCTCTAATTAAGTACTGCTTTTATATTAAGAGTTAATGTTTCTGAATTCTGATTGTAGGACAAGCATTTAAAATAGCCGTTGTGTAGCATAAATAGGTGAAATAATTATAGCGTAATTAATCTTTAGTACAGGCAGATTCATTATGGCGGGTTGTCCAGCTGTCTTATGAAATTTTAATGCTTTTGTCTTCACTTTATGAACCCTTGCTTACTTTACCTGGAGATATACCTACAATACATGTTCTACAATTTGATGGGTTTACGAGCCACTACTGAAAACTTCACAATAATATATATTTTTTTATTCATTAACAATTTATATTTTTTATTAATAAATAAATATTTATCTATTTATTTTGAATTATTCATACAAATAATTATATTCTTTTATATAGTAAATCTAAAGAATTTATAGAATATCGTAGTATAATAAATGGGGTTGGTGGGTACTTAAAAGTTGGGAGGCTTTTCTACCGGCTACTTGGTATGGTATCTACCATTATTAAATGTCCAATGGATATCGATGACTTTATTTCATCAAAACAAACTCAAGGTAAGTTAGTCTATAATAAACCTAATTCAATAACTACTTAAAATATCCATTCTTCTGCTTTCATTTTCAAATTCACTAATTGATTAATTTTACTGCACAGCAAGGAAAATGGACTAATTATAACAACAATCTTTCTAATAAATACGTCAAATCTACTCAATTTAATTATCAAAATTAGTAACAGATTTAATTAGTTTGATTTGAATTAAATGATTTTGGTGGAAATTAAACCAAAACTTGAATATGGCTCTATTAATTCCCCCTCTATATAATTAGCACCTTCCAACTTAAAGATAATTCTAAAAACCTTATTTATTAAACAACTTTTTTAGCAGTTAGTACCTTTTATTAGTAAGATGGTAGATAGAGATTAATGATACTGACAAACCTATATTTACAGTGAACTCAGAAGAGAAATTTCTGGTTGTTCAAATAGACCCCTCTGGACTGCACACAGCACTCACTATACTAATCTTCCGGCTTATATCAACCCTATGCATTCACCATACTTACCAAGAGAGCACAGACTTGAATAATACATATATATTTCAAGTCATTTTGAACCTCAAATTTTCATTTACTGCAACACATCCAAAAATAAAAAATAAAAAAGAATATAATTTCGCTTATATGTTCTTTATACCTCTATAAAGAAAAAGTAGTTGTTCGATTTCTCCTCCTTTCAAACATGCATCAATGTAGAATAGGATATATAGGCCGGCCATAGCTTAGGTGAAGCAAGTCAGAAGCAGCACAAAGTATGGACCTCACTGTCCCATGAATATCGTTCAATTTTTCCAATAAATAGAAAGATATATAATTAAACTTGAGATATGTGACACCAAGGTCAATCAAATGCAGGATAGGGGACCCCCAAACCCTATCAAGGTCATTTAAGCATGGGCTGCTCCCCCACCCCCACACCATATTCCTTGTGAAGTTAGTGTGAGAAATACAATCACTCACCTACCCCAGCACTGCCATTTCCAACAAGCCCTACCATAACAAAATAGAATCATTCCAAATGCACCCGTATGGTCCCTTCCCTACCATCATAGCTGTCTTTCGGATTAGTTGCCCTCCTAGGAAACAAATAACATGCTAACATACACTCATGCCCATCATCCCATTGATACTTCTGGACCCTTTTGATTCACCGCTTTGCTCATTCATCGTATTCACGCCACCCATTCTTCACATTATATTCTCTGCAAATGCCCTTCTCATATTCATTTTACACCCTCCAAGAAATATGCATAATGTTATGGCATGATCAGTGCATATATATAATCTCAAATTAATGAACTTAATCAAATTACCAATATTGTCATAATTGTACTTCTTCAACTAGTCTGCATATTATATTGTTGAAAATGATATTCTTATCTAGCAAGTCAATTTTTTGAGTAGATTGAACCGAGAGGGCGTTGGTCAGTTGGTGTGAGAGGAGCCCACCTTCATTATGTACCTCCCAATTCCAGTGCGCTCTTAGAAGTTTCCTTATTATATAGGCATGATTGATTGAGAAAAAATGAATCGATCTGACCCCTTCTCTCATCTTAAGATGCCCTAGGTCACCTTAAATTATTGAGTTACTATGACTCGGCCGCAATTAAGGCTTCTGGCATAGAAATTATATAATAAAATCACATTATTACTCATTTTGTGTGTGTGTGTGTGTGTATATAGTCCTACTTTCAGATTTTATCCTTTTTTTAGTAATACAACTCACCTATTTATATTTAATATGGGTCATATTTATACACCATATGTTTCTACATGTTTAAAGATTTTTAAATGGATATTCGGAACAGTTTGAATGCAATCCTCTGCAACCATCTCTATCAGATCCTGACTCCAAATAATGATACTAATAAATAATAATATTAGCCTATATATATATATATATCCCTTCCATGAGAGGAAAAAAAATTATATATTATTATTGTAACTTTAGGTTAAAAGTTAAAATTGTCCAAGACCTTACATTATATTGCATGCAATTATAAGTTCTGAATCTCTTAAAAACTAAAATTAGATTGGTAAATAGTTATGTGAATCTTCTGGATTTTTGTAGTTGGTCCAAGTAATATTAACAGCTTTGATTTCTCGATTGAAATCGAGCTTGTGCATGGACCATCTTGGCGCATCCAGAAGCTGCCAAAAGCATATCTCCAGAATTCTATCTCCCATTTGCTGCAAGAGAAAATCATGAAATTCCAAAAATCTAAATCTTGTCATCCATTCTCTTTTTCTGCATGAGAGCCACGTACCAAAATCAGATCCTTCCACGCATGCTAAGCCAAGCCAAACTGCCAACTGGTATTTCAGAAGAGGGAAAAAAAAAAAAAAGAAGAAATTCTCAATCACGATTCTCGGACCACAAGAATCGTTTGTTAGGTTAAACACGTATGCGTTACACTGAAATAATAATCTGAAAGAAAGAGAAAGATTCTTGATTTTCACTTTCACTTACACTTTGAAGTCAGTATACATGAAACAAAGATCAAATCTCTCTCCACTTAAAGAGAGAAACAAAATATTAATAATACTTGAAACAAACTAAAATATACTTCAAAAGTCAGTACATGAAACAGATATCAAATATCTGATCAAAACAACATAAAACAAGACACAAACGACAGAAGTAACAAAAATTAAGATACTCAAAAGCAATAATAACAATAATATACACCAAATCACATATATATATACACTCGGATTATATATATATACGGCTGGTGCACTGCAGCAAGGCCTGGTATGTACACATCTGAATCATCATTGTCATCTACATGAGGAGCTCATTGACCCAACCCAGATCGGGATCAGGACAGGCCAGGCCACTATTATCATTAATCTTCTGATCATCTAGAAAGCATTTTGAAGAAGAATCACCGGCGAAAGGATTGACTGGCCCGGAAGGGTTTGGTGTAGAAGGAGAGAGAACAAACTGTGGCTGATCTTCAACATTGAAGGAGTTTGCATCAATCCAAGGAATGTTAACGTTGATGGTACTACCAGTACCAGGGACAGACATGGGAGATGAAACTTCATTGAAATTGACTGCATCCAAAGAACTCATCAGCTCATTAAGCACATCTTTGTAGCTCATGGACATTTCAGAGTTGCTAAACTTTGACAAACGATCACTGTATCGTGAAATCGGTGAGTAGCCGTGTTTCACAGGCGACAATGGCGGGGAGAGGGAGGGTGATCGTGACAAATGGGACATACCCAACAGGGTACTCGTTGGAGAGGAATTAACAGAATGACAAAACATGCAACAATGGTTCTTATGATTCACTGACGAATTGCCTGGAAGAGGGTGGCTATACTTGTTGGGAGAAGTTGAAATGTCAGGCAAAATGCGAAGCTGACGAGGAGAATGAGCAAAAAAACAGACCTTCCGCTTGCAGTTCTTCCCATCTTTGCAAGCTTCTGTTCTGTACCTTGACGGGTGAAGCCAGCACTCGAAGACTCCATGAGCGAACTCACAGTCATCTCCACGGCTGCACCCGCCTCCACGACGGAACTCAGAACAAACAGTCCCGGAATAATGATACCTGCGGGGATCACGCCTGCGAGCCTTCTCACCCGGATGAGCAAATGGACAGTCAGTCCAGTCATGGCTCCTGCTGCGGGTGCAGCGGCGGATCTTGAACTCATACATGCGAAAATGATCAGAGGCATAAGGATCAGAGTCGGAGTCAGGGTCAGAGTCGGCGTCAGTGTTGTTGAAAGGCAAGAACTTGTGGAGGCTGTTGATTTCTTCAGGGAAGAACATGTTGTATGCGTTGTTGAGTGTCTCTTGATGGTGATGATGAGGTTTCTTACTGTTGAGGAGGAGTTTCCTTGGAGGAACTTCAATGTCCTTGAAGGGTTTGGCGGTCTTGGGGGAGGAGAGAAGCTGGTGGGAATGGGATTGGTGGTGGAGTTTGTGTTGCTCGGCACAAATGGTGCTCATGATACAAAGCTCTAGGTGTATACAGTTAAATGAAATATGGCATAACAGTGCTAATAGAATGCGACGAGGAAGTGAAAATGAGAATTAGAATAGAATGGGAGAGAAAGTAGTGTTCGAGATGAGATGAGAAGAATAAAATTGGTGTTAGTTGATGTGTTAAGTGAGAAGGGAACAAGGGGATGAGATCTTATATAAGGAGGGATTGTTAGAGAGAAAGAAGGATGACAGGGATGGAGGAAAGGGAGATGCGTGGCAGTGTAGCATTTGGGATCAACATGCAAAAAGGTGTATGTGGCAGCTCCACAATACATACCACGCCAGATCTTGCTATGTGGATGCTTGTCAAGGAATTTAGAGCTTTTGGATTTAGTTAGGGCCATGCTGGGCTGACAAGCGATTGTATATTGCATGCCTTGGTTCCACACTAGCTCAATCCCCTCATGAACCCCCTCACCCTCACCACCTGCTCAAGCCTGCCTTTAATTTATTCGATTGCTATATTAATAATGCCATCTTCTTGCAATCTGTACAAAATGCTTATAATATTGGTTAGAGTGTACTTCTTGTTTGTATTTGCATATCACTTTTTACCCACTTCAAGCTTTTTAATTAATTCTATCAGTCAGTCATACAACACATTTTTTTTTTTAAAAGAGGGATACAGTAAAATTTTTAAAATAATAACAAGATATCTTGGATATTTGAAACTTAAAAAAGAAATCAAATTTTATAACAAAAATCTAGTAGACTGCAAAACAGTTTTTTAATCATGAATAGACTCATTTTCAGTCATACAATTTGATGACACATTCACACCAATATATGCTATACCAAAAAAGCACTTAATCCCTTCAGCTGATAGACCTAAGTACAAAGATCCAAGCACAAGATAAGATGACAGCGCCAAGTCTTGAATTATCAAGAACAAAAAAGCAAGAAATGTATGACCTAGCACAATCAAAATTTTAACACTTGGGAAGCTCAACAATGGCGGCCGTTACATGGGATATCGAAGGAGTAAAATTAACTTATTTTTGTTTGGCTTTCAAGGTAGAGTAAATGAGCCCAGTTTGAATCATGCCCATACTTGAAGAACAAGACAAAACATTGCATCGTCTCGTTGCACGTCAACAGGATAATATTAATGGTTTTTTAATAAAGGAGAGACTGTAGTTTGTTTGGAGTTTTATGCGAAGCTTTACAGCTCCCTGCAGTGTCTTTTTTACAAGTCCTTCCTAACAATGCCAAAGCACTAAAGCTTATTAATGACTTGCCAATTAGATGAGCACCACCTGTCCCTTCTCTCGCGGGTTTCACCCAATCCGAGAAGGCCACAGTTGAAACGTTTTGTAGGAAAACATCTAATGAGAATATAATTCAATGAATGGACTGCCAAGCGAAACACACCTTAGAGAAGTGCGGGCTTTCAAGCACCTCCTAAAAAAGGCACTTCATTGGCACTGTTGAATTGGTTCAATCATGCAAGTTCTATTCTCACTTCCTCTCAATTCAACGGGCCTAAAAAGGGTTTGATTCCTCACTTGACGCTTCTTAGCAAAATACAAAAGAGAATCAAATATGCGTACACACAATCGGTGACGTGCGGTATTAAATTGAGGGCTCACTCTTGCTCCCTTTATGGTTGCTTCTTATTCAGCATTCAGGATTTTTCATTAAAACTCAAAAATTAGATCTTCAAGTTAAGGATAGAAGGATCAACTGCTGTGAGACTAAGTCATGGTTTCCGGGGAATCAGCAACTTTCTGTTACTCCTGGAAAACAAATATTGCATGATAAGCACTTGGCCAGCTAGCAAACTAACAACTTTGAGGGCGACTTAAGAGGTTAAAAAAGGAGCATTTAACTCTTTGTGGCAGTCTTGACGCAAGAGACAATAACAATTCCAGCATAGCACAACTAAGCCACCATACAAATGATAATGGGACGTCATTTTGTACTTCTAACGTCCTTCTGCCTCTGGGTTTGCCAAGGCACCATCAAGAGATTCTTTCGAGGACCTCGATGGGATAGGAAAAACTAAGAGAGGTAAGATGAAGAATTTGTAATTTTTCCGTTTCTCATGAAATGAATCGCTACTTTTTAAGGTTTCGCTCCCATTTTAGCAGAAACAAAAATTTGGACTTGTCACTCAGCAAAATTATGTCAGACGACTGTAAACTAGTGAAACACTTCAAGCAAGTATCATATTGTTCTTAGTGAAAGCTGTAATGGGGAATGCACTTCTGTGGATTGATAAAGAAAACAATAATACTAGAAACAAATAGGGGGAGCAGTTCATAAGCTGCAGAGGGACTCCACTCCATCATTGATATGCGTACTGTATGTCAAACTCATCAACTATTGGACCTGCCTGAATGGCTAAAACAGACTTTTCGGGTTGTAGCACCTAAATCTACTCCTCTTTTGGTACTCTCATTTTGGAAGGCTATATCAATTTTGGGTTAGATAAGAAAAGAACAGTATAGAATTGTAAAAATCCATGAGAATTAGACGATCTAAAGACCAAAGACAACTGGAAAAAATTACAAAAGAAATTGAATATTATCTACCACACTTAAGCAATAACATGGACAACCCAAATCCAAAATGGTTTTAGTTATAAAATATCTTCTCAAATTGATCGCCGAAGCCCCCGGACACAGGACAATAACTAAAGGTGTATTGCTAAACTCATCTCCTTATTGTGTGAAGTGCATAAATTTAATCTGCAACCGGTCTGTCATCAGCCAATATTTCAGCTAATCACAGAGATCTTCAAGCAACATAACTTGGTTCCATAAGCTAATTGCTTTGTATCAATGGACATGGGCCAAGGTAAAATAAAAAGAATAAAAGACACAACCATGCTCTCCGGAATTTAATTTGACTAGGTAAGGCCAGGTCAAAATATAATGAAGCTTTTCTGCTTTCATAATCTTCATAGGTAATGCAGGGAATAGTGATATATAATTAGCGTAGGAACTCCAGAAAACAAGAAGCTACCACGTGGGGATATAACCTCATCAAATCATTAATTTTGACATGACATGAATCAATTTCCATGATGCTCTATCGCACATGCAAGAGTTTTGCAACAAGTTCCACAAATTCTCCACAGATACAAAGAAACAAATTTACATTTGGTACACAACATATCAACTAACAATTTTTCCTCCATTAAGGAGAGACCAACAAAAAGAGGGGAATCACGCATTATGCGAAGAACAATTTCAGTGGAACTTGACAACTATGCAGGATATGTCATCCTTACTTTTCCTAGAAACTGCCTCTTCTATCAAGTGCTTTGCTGCTGATTGAGCATCTTTTATGTGTCTTATAGTATCCACAGCTTCTTGGTTTGACATTACCTGTCAAATATAGAGTTAGAAAATTCAAAACATATCACAGTCAAACTACTAGTACCCAAATCAGATATGAAAGAGCACCAGCTTCAGAATTTGTATAATCTGATATTTTCTTGAACAGAAAATAATTTTAGCCCCTCATTTATATTGTCAAGTGATATAAAAGAACATTAAAGTTGACTGACCTTCCAAATCCCATCGCTTGCCAGAATGATGAACTCCGCATCATCATCAATCATCTCCTCCCTTACATCTGGTTCTGAGCTAAGGTGTATTTTCAAGCTTTTGTCACCAAATGCCCTTGCCACAGCAAGTTGCCCATCAACGCGTGGGACATCCCCTGAGGCAACAAATGTGGAATTAGTTTCTAAGACTGATTTTTACCGGAACAAACTTCAAGTTATTAGTCCCTTTCTGTACTTATGAGGATGCTTGAGAGACTTGAAGAGGCCATTAAAACTTAAATATGCAATGAAATAGATCACATTTTTGTTAGAAATTGTTCTGGATTAAAGCTTCAAGTGTCAAAAACAGAGAAACAAAGAATGTTATGGCAGGACAGACTATCCGAACATTAATTTTCATAGGCTAGCTAAATTAAAAGTTAAAAGCAGAAATAAAATTCAAATTTTGTAGTTAAGAAGTGCGCTACCTGGAATGTTCGATACAAAACCACCACGACTCTCAATCATCTTCTTTTCCTTACTTGGTTCATGGTCAACTGACAGTTGCTTAGCCACACCATTCCTGCATATGACAGCCCGAGAATCTCCAACATTTGCAACTACCAATTTTTGACCATTCACTAGAATTGCTGTTACAGCAGTTGAACCCCCTTTTCCCAGGACAAATGCTTTCTCCAATATTTCAGCATCTGTTGTACGATAAGCTCTCTTTATCGCACTCTCTGTTTCATTCCAAAAGCCATGCTGCTTGCAGAAATTTCAAAAAAAGAAAACATATATTCAAGAAGGGTTTCCTGAAAGATGCTTTAACAGCCAGAAAACTGTCAGAAGCAATGACAGAGATATGAAAAGCCATAAAAGAGGTGCATAAATCAAAATAAAACTAAAATGAGTCGAAATGAGTACCTCTCTCAAAATGTTATCAAACAGATGAGTTTGCAAGTAATTTGCTACATCATGGCCCAAATGACCATCAAAAATAGCAAATAAACCCAGCTCATTGCCTTGCACTTGCTTAAATTCAGAAACAACATAATCTTCCATGGCATGATTTGATTTCCCCTTCACCAAATGATAACCATGGGTAATATGCTTCAAAACTTTGCCTTTGCCTTTCCCTGTGTCAATTCCAGATGAACAAAACCCAGCCTTAACCTGAAAAACAATATAAGCAATGAAACCACACAATCACTCTTAGTAATTTTCAAAGGAAAATATTTATGTAGAACACTTTCCATCAAGTTTTAACCAAAGCAGGTGCATTCGAGTACAAGCTCTTTCCACAAAAGCGGCTATAACTTCAAAGTCCTTGTTTAACTAACCACATACCAATTATTACATCACTAAAAGCGCCTTTGTTATTACCATCCTAATCGCTAAAAATATAACGCTAACAACACAAAAAAGCACTTTCAACCGTTTGAAAGCACTTCTCTCTCTCTCTCTCTCTCTCTCATCATACCAAAAATCATTAATTTTCAATCACAACAAAAGCACAAGCATACTCCAACTCAATCCAAAAAAAAAAAAAAGCCACATATACAATCCAAATCAAGAACTGGACATGAAATTTAACGTCTTCACAAAACTCACCAACACATGCAAGCAAAGCAAACAACGTAACATCAAGTAAACAGCGCCATTAAATGACATGATTATGATAAGAAAAAGTAAAAAACTTAGAACCTCAAACTGACCTTCATCTTATGAAGAATTTCTCTACCAGTGCCAGTCATGTTGTAGTTTTTAGTTTTCTTTTCTTTTGCAAAGACGGCTTTTGTGAAACTTAGCGAGGAAGAAGGTGTGCTTTGTACACTAACACTAACGCATATAATATGAAACCAAGGCCTTGTTTGTTTCTTTGACTTTATATCACACACATGACCTGCCGGGAGCCAGGCGCGTACGCTAAAGTTGAACGCGTCCTTGCCGACGACTTTTTCTCTTTTTGGCTGTTAAGGAGTATAATTAATTAAATTAAATTAACTGCTTTATTTTTTATTGGGTAAAAAAATAATATCAGACAAAGTAGTGCTGCAAAATCAAAGAAAAAGAAACTTTATTCACTTTTTTTAATAATTATTAACATAATTTAGTCAAAGACGTCGCTTTGTGTCACAAAGTTGATTGATTTGTATTATTGGCAAGTTGAGAATTTTCCCTTTTCATTTTTTTTTCTACCACTAATAATTGTTGTGATTGGTACGTTATTTAATTTTTTAAATCAGGTGGTTGCTCAGTCCAAACATTTATGAGAATGACTTAACCTAGCCATGAGTCTTGGCAACACCGTTTTAATTGTCTAGGCCCCAACCATTAGTAAGATCCCACAAATTTCTATTCCATGGTTATATAAAATGTATTTTCAAATTTTAAAAGACCGTCAAAATTATAGGTGATATATAGTATTAAAAAAATTAAACATAAATATATAAGCTAAACTCTTAACTTTATATGCATTCTCATTTTATATTATAAAATTATTTTTCTAACTTAAATAAATATATCAAATTCTCTTATTTTATCGAGATTAATGACCAAAATAATATAATATCTCATTATAATTTCGATTTCTATAAATATCTACTTTAATAATTTTTTATTTTTATTAATTTTATTTTTAGGCATGTCTATTAAAAAATATAAATTTAGATATGAAAAGGTTACGTAAAGATTTAGAAAAATTAGTTAAATACTAAAAGGGAGTCTCGCCATTAATATGTAAAAGAATAATAAAAATATACCAACAAAATTTTAATAATTAAATAAATAATAATAATAAAGTTATGATGAAATTTTAAATAAAAATTATAATTTTAAAAAAATTTATTTAATTTTTTATGTTAAATATCAACTAGCTCTTTCTTTCGGCTTAGATCCCATGTTCCTTGAGCCAGCAGTGAGTCTTGCTCAATGTTTACGTTCATTTCTCCATATCAAATTTCTGTTAATTTTTTATTTAATGTTTTTGAGATCTAAAATCGAAATTTAATACTTGACCGTGCTCTTGGGATCCATGTTTATTTTTTTATTTTTTTTGAAATTCGCGTCAAATTTTTAAATCGAAATTTAAGTTGTGAAAGTAATTTATAAAAGTTTTGGTAATGGCAAAAAGGTTTTTCAAAAACAAAAAAGTCCATGGGGATGATGAGATTGACTTCCAAGTGACTTGCGGTTGTGTGGGAGAGCAGGTGCAGGTGTAGTAAACAATAGAAGTTAAAATCTAGTTAATTAAAAACTTTCTATGTTGGCATCCTTGCTTTCATTATAAAAATTTTTATTCCGAAGGCTAGTTTACCTAACGTGGCTGCAATTCAAGAGGTTTGGTAAACGAAGGCATTTAAAAAATAATATAATAACGTTTGGTTAATTACGAATATTAGTTATTTATATTTTACGTGTCAAATGTTTTATGCCGCAAGTTTAATTAACTTTTGTTATATAAATTATAATTAATTTTGATTGAAAAGTTTGCCAATCAAGTCAGTTTTTTTTTTTTTAATAATCTAAGAAGCCATTTGTTTTTTTCAATTAACATTTATTAACACTTATTACCACTTATTTTTCTATCATTTCATAATTTGTTTGTCTTCGATTTTTCAATAAGTCTTAATTTACCAAAATAATTTAAATATAACATATTTATCATTGTTTTTTATGAAAATTAAAATATATTGTTATTTAATATGTTATGCACCTTAAATTAAATAGTTTACAAAATTAATATGAAATATCAATAGAAATAAAAATAATTTTACATTTTATAAAAAGTACTTATCATATTTTAATATGATAAATTATAAATATAGTAATAAATAATATAACGACCTGATGATAAATATTAAAAATTCACAAATTAACAAATATATCGAAAATTTTACTTTTAAATAAAGTCAAGTAATATTAATAAATACCTTACAAAATATTGCAAACTATAAACATCAGTCACATTTTCACCATTTAGTTAACGCCGCAGCGTTCGCCATCAGCCAATGACCACCCGTGAATGTCATGCACATACAACACTCTCGATACCATTTTAATTATCTAAAGACGATCTACCTAGTTATCTGACTATTTTCAGCAATAGAAAGATAGGTTGTGTTCATTTATGAATTATGTGTTTTTGTTTTCAAAATGATTTGAAAAATGAATTTTCGTAATTGAGAAAAAATAGTTTAACTGCAGGATATGCATTTGGAAATGAATTCTGAAAATGAAATCTAAAAATAATTTAAAGAATATGTGTTTGGAAATGAATCCTGGAGTTGAAATTTTGAAAACGAAAATAAGATATGTGTTTGGAAATGAATCATTGGCATCAAATTTTGAAAATAAAAACATAAAATGCGTTTGGAAATGATTCCAAAAAATATGTTCTTACAAATTATATAAATAAAGGATTATTAACATACATACAAGGCATAATACATACGCATGTACTTACATATATAACAAGCGCGCTTCACAAATATATATATATAATACGACATAGTATCATTTATAACTCTTTCTTTACATCACCAAACACAATGCAATATAAACGAATATATGATTATAAACATCTATCTCCGACATTGAATATAATCCTGCCACATCCTTATAGCTATGTTGTCCCTATATTGTCTCCATGTTTCCGTTCATCCAGCAGACATGTTCAGTTGAACTATAGGCATGGCTCCATGTTGCTCTTCGACAACTTCAACGTCATTTACCTCATATCTCCTAAACAATCTATCAGACCTATTGTTAAGTCGAATGAAATTATGTAAAGAATAACATGCCACAGGAATAAGACGTTGGGATTGGAGACTGAAATTAGGCATTGACTTAAGAATTAGAAATCTTTTCTTCAACACTCCGAAACACCTTTCAATTACATTACACAATGATGCGTGTCTTCTATTAAATAACTCTTCATGTTAGTAGGTTGTCTCCCCTCCCCTCTAAAGTCACTTGCATGGTATCGGTGCCCTCTATAAGGAGCAAGGAATCCTTCCATGTTAGTATAGCCTGAATCAACCAAATAATAATAACCTGTGTACTGTAATTAGCATCACATGTATAGCTTCATCAAAATTGAAAACATGTCATTTGTAAGTAATTTATACATGAGTCTGGTATAGGAAAATCATTATTCTCGTTGTAAAGTGCATCCTGTAAAACCCGTGAATCGTTTGCACTACCTTCCCATCCCGTTAGCACATAAGTAAATAACATATTGAATGAGCAAGTACACATTATGTTTTGGGTCACGTCGCCGTGTCGATTACGATATGCTATTTGCTTATGCGCCGGTACTGATGTTGCAATATGGGTGCTATCAAGCACTCCAATGCATCCCTATATCAACTATTTCATAAGTATAATTATATATATACAAATATTTAGGAAATCTGCAACTTCATACCTGAAAATAGGGGTAAAACTTGAGATTATGTAGTACTTCTGGAGGCGTTGCACCTAAAGTTCTTGGTTGCACAATTAGTATCCCTAATCGAATTAATGCATCAAGCACTCGCTTAAATTGTCGGCTTACAGTATTGGTTGATCGATGAAACCGCTCAGCAACAACGCGATAACGAACACTTTGCGATACTATGTGCAAGAAAAACCCCACTACCTCAAGTACGCTCACGTGGTCATGCTCGTCCTGCTCAATCAAATTATCTTCAACTAGCCTATCACATAAGTTGTGAAAAATATTTGCATCCATTCTAAAGTGAGCATACATCCTATTATCATTCCTCCTTAGCATATCCAATATCCATTCTAAGCCTGTTAGTAATGGAAGTTGATGTTATGGAATTTCGCGTGGTAGGCGCTGAATTCGTTGTTGACATTGTCTCTGTTGATATTCATGTGTTACAACTACAATTGAACACTAATCTATTGTGTCTATAGAGTTGTCAGATTCATAACTTGAGGTGTCATCTGCCATTGTATATAAACTATTGAAAAAGATGTTAGCCAAGGTGTTAATTTCCTATAATCTACTTAATAAAAATAATGATAGAACTATCGTATTGTCAAGGTCAATACGATTAATTAACAGTTTATTGAATATAATTTAATTAGCTTGCTTGTTTTAACACCATATTTTCCTCATTGTTAATGAAAAATAATTCCATATTTCCATATTGTGAATAATAATAATGACTATATAAGTGTAGGATGAGTATGTATGTGTAGGATGAGTATATGAGGAAAAGTTATGGCATTCAATATGTTCATAGAAGTAAATGATCAAGTATATGACACAAATTTAATTGTAAAATATTGAACCTTAGTACAATAACATTATTTAATACAAAATACCCAACAATATATAATAACAAATACTCAATATACATATTTCCTCATAACGTAGTATGATACATGTGATTGTGGCAGAAAAAACTCACAAAATTATCACACAGTACATTTACTATAATCCACCATTACTATAAGTAATATAATAAGCTCAAATAATAACAATGATACGACTAATAATAAAAGTTTGAAGCTGAGGCATTATGGAATAGTCAAACACTAGGCAATAGTATCATGAACAAATAATGTCATCAAAATATCCATAAAAGATGACAAACCAAGCTACACATAAGACAACAGTAACAAAGAAGTTCGTGTCTGAAGAAACCATCATGAAAAGAGTTACAAACCAAAAAGCAACTGAACAACCAGCTAAAATATTGGAAATGAAACTAACAGACACATCACCTACAAGGTTGATAACCACTCCCTCCTTCTCTTATTCGAGAAACCTAGGAAAATAGTCCTCCAATCAAGTTTTTCAGCTATAATGTTCAAAAATTTAATGAAGACATCTTTCTCAATGCCACCTAAATTCTCACAAATGTCAATACACTCTTGAATTCTTTTGTGGTGGTGATACCCCCGAAGGCCCACTCCTACTTCCTTGACTTATTTTCTGACTCATAAGCTCACTGGCTACCTTTAGGAATTTGTCCATCTGATCATTGTTTTGGGATGAAGAATGATCAACGTTCCTGTTAGTTGCCCTACGTACCTTTTTTCTCCTAGCAGTCTCAGCAATGGACCCTATAACTAAGTCATCATCCTCATCATTTTCTACATCATGAACTTTAACGTGGAACCCAAAGTTCATAAAATTGTCCTCTACTTCTCGGTCCTCGTCTGAGGTTAGGGGCATTTGTCTTGAGGAAAACCTCTAAACACCAGTTGCAGTAGAACTATTAAATATAACTCCCAACATGTCATAGTGGTCTAACCCCCTCCGTTTAAATTGTTTTGCAGATGGAACTTTTTGCAGGTAACATAAATTATTAGTTATTTGCCTAAATACATATAAACATGAGTAGCTCTAAATCAAAGAATTACCTTAAGGTAATCCTCCCAAACATCCTCAGATGCTATCACTGTATTAGTATCAGGATTCCATCCGAAGCCAGTGGATGCAATCAAATCAGAGAATCACGATGTTTTTTTTTCTAAATCAGTTGAACTTAGACTTAAGTTGAGACACATAATAACGATATTGGGTTTCATTGTATAATTCGTCTGAAATGTTATTCCATACCTTCTTCGAAAATGTTGAAGTTTGTAATTCACCTTTTAAAACATGCTGATGACACAAACAAATAAAAATATGTTCTCTCCTAGCATTCCATTCAACTTTATCATCATATTCATTGATAGGTGACGTCATATCGTTACAACTAATACTACAAAATAGAAGGAAAAATTAATGATACATAAGCATTGACATATCTGAATAAACTAGTAAATAACTTGTAGATGTAACTGTGCTATGGATACCTGTTTATAATCAATCACAGTCTAGGACACAGCTTGGAACTACTGTTGTGAATTGCACCTGCAATAGAAATTTTAATTATTACTAAATCAGATGCTTCTTGTATGAATATTTAAAATCCACTCTTAAACTATTTCCTCAACTAAAATCGTAAGTATGAATTTTATGTCCTTTGTTTTAGCATTTTCGGTCCAGTGTAAACCAACATGCATCCTTAAACTGAATTTTATATATCATGAATTCTAACATTAATATGATATTTTTTACAACTATAAAGGAAGTAAACTCTCAGTTAAGTCATTTCTATCCAAAAAATATATAATGTTCAGCACAACCAATCAAATTTTGCTGACTTGAAACAAAATTAGCTGGCAATCAAGGGAGTCCATTACTCATAAAACTGACAAAAAAAGACACACGAAGAGGAAATAGATAACAAGTGGATCGCTGCTTTTCGATCATACTCACACCTTACTTAGAAATGGTGCTCATTCTTACTCCACTTTTTCCTTTTCTCCGGAGAAGAGTGAAACTAACTTTGTAGATTAGTTGTACATTTTAATTTGTGTAATTTGTCATAGACAAATGTTAACACTTGATAGACATGTCAACAAGCAAAAGATTACTTTCTCTAAAGCAAGCAAGAGATTACTTGATACAGATCTTAACATATTAGTTATTGGACTCAACAGCAATTTGCTTCTCACAAATATTCTTCAGCTAGGCTTAGCACAACTCTCTTCTACTTTTTGAGTTTCTTAGGGGTCTCATGATATTTTGTATCCCATCCTTGACCATGAGGAAGCCACAAATCCAGAATATGACTTGGTAAAGCAAAATTATAAACAATTAATAAAACTCTAGGAGGGTACCCTTGAACCTTGTCCATCCATATTTTTCTACATGCTTTATGCCAAATATACATAGACCAAAATAGCCCATATTCTCTAATCGAACAGAAGTTTAAAACCAAGAAAGATTAGATTCCGACCCCACATAAGGTTGATAATAAAGCATACAAACAACTAAAACCAATATAGACACTAGCCACCACTCAAACAACTAAAAAGCCATATTTGACCCAGCCATTCATTAATCATATCTTCTAATCAAACCAAGTGAACAGGTCCACACGATGGCCTCCAAGCAAATTGACTCAAAGATAATAGCAAGATTAGGTAAGCATACAACTTCTTGTCCCCCACTCAAACGCAAAAGACTTTTATCTAGTTTTTCATTGATCATTTTCTCCAATCCGTTAATAAGACCTGGGACCCCCGATCTAATTATTCGGGTTTATTTCTTTTTATCTAAGAATAACGTTCGAGGTTTACAAAGTGACACTCTTGGTACTTTTTTTTTTCCATTTATCAGTAAAGTTTTAAGCAGTATCACAAGAACCATTAAAGACAACTGAACAACGTTTTCCTCTCTAGTACAGTTTTCAAATCAAGTCGACAAAAGGAACTGTTAATTGGAGTTAGCATCATTGCAAAGAAACGTTAGCCCTTGAGAATATTCTTATATTCAAAGTGGTTGGAGTGCTATAAACTAAGATCCTGAATCATAGCATCAAAATGTTCTAAGATTCACAAGCGGCATTATACAAACACAACAGATAAACCCACCATATGATAAACCCAAAATATAACTCAAAAGAGTGAGCCTCTTGTGATAAATCCTTGGACAAAATAAAACAAAACTGAGTCTAACACAAACCTTCTAGAGTATGCTTCCAGAGTATATATTAAATATCATAAGCACTTCTTGCACTTACAGTGTTGTATGGTTAAGTGATCAGCTGGAGAGGTGAAGAACGAGATCTGGTTCCGTGGAGAAGGGAAGAATGAGATCTGGTCTAGTTGAAGGCATAGAGGAAAGACGATTTCTATGGTAGAAAATGGAGAGAGAGAAGTGGAATTACAGTTGGAGAGGGGAAGAACGAGATCTGGTCCCGTGGAGAGGGGAAGAACGAGATCTGGTCCAGTTGAAGGCATAGAGGAAAGACGATTTCTATGGTAGAAATTGGAGAGAGAGTAGTGGAATTACGGTTGATGGCACTGCACTGTATATATATCCAGGCTAAACTTAGGGGCAAAAATGGTATTTTTTTGTTTTATGGGAACGGAAATGAAAAACAAAAATGAACACAAATCTCCCGAATTCCAATAAATTGAAAACGGGAAACGTTGGGTGCAGGACAAAAACAAACAAAGCCATAGTTTCTCCTGAAAATGCAATCAAAGATCTAAATACCACATGCTTATCAGTCTTTTACCATAAAAATATGCTTCTGTTGCCAGTGAAAACTATATGATTGGGTAGATCATTTGATAACGATCAATTTGATATAAGGAGCATCATTGGACACACTACACCTCCAGTGGCAGGCAGCAATCGACATCGAATCCTGTGGCCGATGACAAAGTTCTATCATTTCACTTATTTACTAATTTATTAGTATAAATTAAAAAAATTAACTTTTATTTTATTTTCAAATACATATGGATATTTATGGAACGAATTAATACCTCATTTGAATTTTGATAATTAGAAAAAATGATAAATTTTCATTTTTTCGTTTAAGTGATCTTAAAGAAATGTTGAATGTAAAACAAACAAATAGTTTAAGACTGAAATTTGAACACTTTAAAATATTAAGTGATAAGTTAAAGAAAACAAACAAGCCTTTACCATAATAATCATTTAAAAAAATAAAAAACAAGTAAATTTCTCTCTTGTTACTTCTTCTTTCGCATTCAATGAAAGTAACTTCTCTTAGTAAGAATAGTAAACAAGTTAATTTTTTTTAATACTAATAAATTATTAAATAAGTGAAATGATAGAATTTTTTTATTGGCCACTAGATTGACGTCGACCACCGTTTGCCATCGGAGGTGTTGTGTGTCCGGCACCACTCCTTGTATCAAATTGATCGTTATTAAATGATCTACCTAATCATATAGTTTCACCGGCAACAGAAGCATATTTATACGACAAAGGATCAATAAACATGTGGTAGTTGGATCTTTGATTACATTTTTTGAAGACACTATGCTTCTATTGTCAGAAATAGTCCGATAATTGTCAGAAATAGTCCGATAACTGGGTAGATTACCTTCACATGATCAAAATAGTATCAAGAGTGTTGTATACATGCGACATTCACTGGTGATCATCGACTGATTGCCATACACAATGGTGGCATTGACCAAACGGTGAACATGCGACTACTTTTTCTATTTTGTAAGATTTTCTAAAGTATTTTTTAATATTATTTGAAGTTAGTTAAAGGTAAAATTTTTGATTTATTTGTTAATTTGTGAATTTTTAATATTTATTATCAATTTGTTATATTATTTATTACTATATTGATAATTTATCATATTAAAATATGATGAGTATTTTTTAAAATAGGTAAGCTTTTTATTTATTTCTATTGATATTTCAATTTAATTTTGTAAACTATTTAATTTTAAGATGTATAACATATCAACTAGCAATGTATTTAATATCCATAACAAATGAAGATAAATATGCCATATTTGAATTATTTTGACAAATTAAGACTGGTTGAAATTGAAAATAAACATATTATGAAGTGATACAAAAATGAATGTTAAGTGACGATAAATGCTAATAAGTGTTAAGTGAAAAAAAAAGGCCCCTACCTCCTATTTTCTTTTTTCTTTTATTTTTGGATGGTTGATTTTGCAACCTTTTATCTTTGCTTATTATTTGCATTAATATTATCTTTCCATCGAACTATCCACATTTTAATTTGACTGAAATCCTTTCTTGTGCATTGACCCTAGTCTTGCTGGGTTAATTTATTACTTTGACACTCCACCTAGGAGATAAACCATTTTTTGGACATGTCGGCTCTCTGCTCTTAAGGTTTCATAATTGATAGTTTTATCCTTCTTTTTTTTGTTATGTATTGGCAAGATTTTTATTTTTATTTTTTCAATTTCTAATATCAAAATTTGTTATCAAATGATAAAAGAGGAAACTATGAGATGTTTAGTTACCAAAGGTGATTTTCTCCTGCTTCCACCTTCTCCATAATTAATATCTGCTTGATGACTTCATTGACAAGAAATATAGCTGATCACTTGGATTGTAGAATCAGAACCCTGTCACAACTGTAGGAGCAAGCAAATGAAGAGCGAAATCGAATTTTGAAACGACTAGTCAATGCTTCTTCAAAATCTCACAAATTTGCAAACATGAGATAAGCCATTGGACTGATCCCATGTCTTCCAACAGATCCTGCAACAATTATATATTAACTAATTACTTGTCTAGGATTTTCTATCTAAATGATAAGGGGTCATTATTATTTATCATCTACTCAAGACAGAAGGAATTAAATTATTGTGACAAATCCGTAGAGTACTCTCAAATACATATCTCTTATTTTTAATTTCAAGAAATACCTTCTTCTTTTTTGCAAATATGATTTTCTCAAGTTTTAAACGAACATAAACTGAACTGGAAAACCCTGTTAAAGTCAAACCCAAAGATCGTATGCTTGCCTATTTTCACGTTTACTAAGTATATAAAAGATGACAGTATTAACAGATTTCTTGCTTTGCAAGATACCCTGCTTCAAAAAATTAACCAACAAGCATGTTTTAAGTTGGATCAAGAATGCAGGCACATTACAAATGGAAATGGCAAGCATAGAAGATAGCTGGCCTAACCATTGCCAACATTAACACGAGTTATTTAACTACATGGGGTTAGTAAAACAGTATGAAACATGACCAGAAAATTGAAATACTTGAGAGAAAAAAAAAAGCAGAGCCAAAGTATTCTTTCAACTTGTACCATAACAGCTATGCTTAACTAGCATTTACAGAGTTACAGCAAATATTTCAATGAGATATGTATGCTCTTGTAGAAGTCTGATACAGTTTCTCAATCCCTAGCGGTGGCTACCGTAAGGCAATACTATCCTTCGCAGCTGATCTGATGTCAGAGCATGCGTGCAGATATCAAAGTTCTCTGACGGTGAAGTTTCTCCACATAACATACATAACCATTTATGGTTCTACTTGTTCTTACTGCCATATATCTTTCAGAATCAGAGAAAAGTGATCTATGAACAGAATGGTCCACATTATGTCCGGCTCCTCCAAGCATCTCCATGACATTATTGAAACAGCCATCAGATATTCTTACACTCTCTCTTTGGATATCACTTCTCAAAGGTAATCCCACATGGCCAGGAACGTCATTCACATTTCCAGTAAATTTTGTTTGAGGATGACAAACACCGTCAAACCTGAGAGATTCATAAATGTTGGGAAGTCAATCCCATGTGAAGGGTTGGCACCTCCCATGGGAGGTTGGTGACCAACCCTCCACCTAATGGTGTTAGGTGAACTTTGTTCACCTAACACATTGAAACTTAAGGTAGAAGAGTCCTATAAATACAGGACTAATTCTGCAAGATTGATGCACTCCAAGAAGGAGTCAGGAGAACTCCAAGAAGGAGTCAGGAGAGCTCCAGGAGGGAGCCAGGAGAGCTCCAAGAGAGAGCCAAGAGAGCTCCAAGAGAGTGTGTGTGTGGGAGCCAGGAGAGCTCTAGGAGAGAGCCAGGAGAGCTCTATGAATCAGAGAGGGATTCCAGAGAGAGTCTGATTCAGAACCAAGAGAGTTCTGAGAGTGAGAGAGAGCCAGGAGAGCTCCAGGATTATTTTAGGGGAGCTTTTGTGTAATCTTTGTATATTGAATTTTCTCTGTTAATACAAGTGAATTTTCTCCCAAAATCTGTTCTGAGTTTGCATTGCATCCCCAACAATAACCATAGTAGTCCATAACATTATTAGCTCTTGAAAATATCTTCCTGACATTAATGAAGCAACCATCAAAACTCCTGGGGCTTTCTCTTCAGAAATTCATCATTAAAGGTAGCTCCACCGTGCCTGGAAATTACTTTATATATATGTTTAAATTAGTACAAGGACGTCTTGAACATTCAAATGAAGTTTCCAACTTCTGAATTTGGATAGGTCTCTCTTGAAGTTGTTGAACTCTTGTTTTAGTACATCCGTTGGAGCTTGCGACTCTAAATTTCTTCTCAGAAGTAGAGAATAATTTAAATTTGAAGGTGCTGCATTCTCCCAAGGGGAAGGGCTCATCACATCTGAAACCATCACCTCTCTTGTTACTGTAACCTGGGTAGTCTTCCATTTTGAAATAAAACAGTCAGTAAATGACAAGGAGTTTCTGCAAGCAAGTTTCTCAAGATCCCAGCTGCAAAATGGAGCTGTTGTCTTTTGGCTTACATGAACTTCATTGTTAGCCCTGAGCATGCTACTTGCACCTCTGAAGAATCCCCGACAAGAGTCCTATGCATCCTGTGATTACCAGAGGATAGTTAATTAACACTTGAAAGTTGCAAGCATCTAAGGAAGTAATGAACAAAATAATAATCACAGAAAATCCCAGACAACTACCTTTAGGAACCCTTGAGAATTATGTATTGAGTTTATGGAGAACATTCACTGATATACTAAAAAATTGAGCATCACCTTATTGATACGTAGAGAAATGCTAGCAATAGTCTTATTCATTCTTCACTTTTTGTGGTGACATGTATATATAAAACTGTAATTATTGGTGGTTGAATTAATGATCCACTTGCTATTATTGCAAATGAATAAAAGTTTTATGGACACGTGTCAACACAATAAGTGAAGGGTTAATAATAAGCAAGTGTCAAAAGCGAGTGTTGCTAGCATTCCTCATGAAAATAATAATCAGTATAGACAACAAAAATTTGTGGTTGTCATATTCTCAAGAGTTGTCCATATTTAAAAGTAACCTAGAAATAAACGGGAGTTCTCAGTTTCAAAATGTATTTAACTGAACATCTAACCATTTTATGACTAGCTCAGCACTTCTTGAGAAATTATATATACTTCTTGTAATCAAGTTTTAAGCTTTTGTCCGGTAGCCAAAGAGGTTCCTTTTAAAGGCTTTAAGAGATTCATCGCTTCATACTATGACAGATAATGTAGGCATTAGGAATGGCTCAAAGATTGCAAGAGATGAATGTTTGAAATAAGCAATGCAGAAGGAATAAAAGATATAGAGCAACTCACAAAATGACATGTTCATTGTCTTCCTTTCCCTAAAAACCTGCATGAGGAAAATTGAAGATGATTCGATCAAACTTCCTTATCTTCAAATCAGGATGAAACTTCATTTTGGTAGCATCCACACCATGTAGAATACATGCTCCCAGCTTATTTAGAGTTTCCAAATTTGATTTTGCTTTCTAGTATTTCTTGCTAATGGTATCTGTTGAACAAATTAGAGTACAATACTCTAATTTAGGAGCCAATGAACAAACAAAATAAATTGTTTGTATTATAGCCACACCAAATCTCACTACAACACTTCTTTTAATTTGAAGAAGAAGAACACCAAAATAAATACTCAAAAGGAAGAACTAATATTTTCTTTGATTCTAGGATTCTTGAATCCTTAGAATTCTTAGATACTTGGATACATAAAACTCAAACAAAGAGGGCTATTTCTAGTTTAAAAGAAGTAACCATAGCCATACAAAAACAAACCAAACATACACCACACAAGTGTAACTTACACCACATAAATAAGCTTTTAGTGCCCATTACACAAGTATAACTCAAATATTGAACACCCACTAACTCACACAACATAAATAAATATTTAACACGCATCATAAATTAGACTTGGAGAAAGGAATAAGATGGGGTTGCTTTCTTAACACTCCCCCTCAACACCAGCTCCCATTCTTTTTACTTCATTAAGTTGACGTCTAAAGTTTTCGAACTTGCCTGAACTCAAACTTTTTGTGAGCAAATCTGCAACTTGATCATCTGTCTTGATTTACCTCAACTCAATTTCTTCTTGCAAAACCTTTTATCTAATGAAGTGATAGTGCACTTCCATATGCTTAGTTCTAGCATGAAAAACTGGATTCTCTGCCAAACGAATTGCCGACTGATTATCACAATACAATGGAACTGCATAATCAACTGTTTGATGTAGATCATTCATTAACTATATTAACCATGTACTTTCTTGAGCTGCCATTGCTGCTGCTCGGTATTCTGCTTTTGTTGTTGACAAAGATACAGTTGGTTGTCTCTTACTACACCAAGAAATTGCTCCTGATCCAAGAGTAAACACATATCCAGTAGTTGATCTACGAGTGTCTTGATCTCCTACATAGTCAGCATCACAATAGCCCACTAGCTTGCAATCTTCACCTTTCTTGTACAAAAGACCATAATCAATTGTACCCTTCACATATCTCAATATTCGTCGAACTGCTTTCAAATGAGACTTCTTTGGATTTTGCATGTATCGACTCATTATACCAACTCCATAAGAAATGTCAGGCCGAGTTAAGGTTAAATAGATGAGGCTACCGACCAACTGTCGATACATTTTTCCATCTTCCAAATCTTTTCCCTCATGTGCACACATCTTGGCATTTTGTTCCATTGGAGTCGAGATTGGCTTGCATTCAAGCATCCCAAACTTCTTCAACAAATCTCTGGAATATTTTTGTTGGCAAAGAAATATTCCTTCTTGTGAGCGATCAACCTCAAGACCAAGAAAGTGCTTGAGTTGTCCAAGTTCTTTCATTTGGAAACGGATTGACAGGTTCACCTTTGTTTGGTAAATTTCTATCTCATCATTCCCAGTAATGATTAGATCATCTACGTATACCAACACCATAGCTAGCTTTCCTCTATTATTTTTGACAAATAAGCTGGGATCTGCAGGTGCTACTGAATAGCCACCTTTGGTAAGAAACTCAGTAATCTTACCATACCACGCCCTTGATGCTTATTTCAATCCATAGAGCGCTTTTCGCAGCTTACACACATACTTAGGATGATCTTGGTTTTGAAAACCCATTGGCTGAATCATATAAATCTCTCGATCTAACTCCCCATGCAAAAAGGCATTTTTCACAGCCATTTACCATAAGTTCCAATCTTTGTTGGCTGCAAGTGCTAGCAGGACTCGTACAGTTGTAAGTTTTTCCACTGGACTAAACGTTTCATCATAATCTAGCCCAAATTGTTGAGAGAACCCTCGTGCAACCAATCTAGCCTTGAACCTTTCAATTGATCCATCTGAACGATGCTTTATCTTGTAAACCCATTTACAAGATATAGGTTTCACATCTCTTGGCTTTGGCACTAGATCCCATGTCTGATTTTGCTCTAGTGCTGTGACTTCTTCTTTCATAGCTTGAATCCACTCAGATCTCTGAGATGCTTCTTCAAAAGTCTCAGACTCTTTTACAATAATTTCTTCAGCTATGGCTGCATTGGCATATTTAGGATTTGGCTTTCGTAATCTTGTTGACCTTCTAGGTTGTGATTGTGGAATTGATTCTTCTACTTCACCAGGTCTATTATCATGTCCATACACACCAGTTTGTCAAGGATTCTGAGCTACATCTTAATCGTCATCATTATTATCGTATGGATCTTCATCTTTATCTGAACTTGTTTGAATTTGGACAATATGCTCCATCATCTTCTGTTGTAACTTGTCTTCAAATTCTTTTGAATCTGATAACACCTCCTTTTCTGAGGACCACCAAGAAGACGTTTCATCGAATACTACATCTCGTGATGTATAACACCTTCGACTTGTAGGATCACAACATTTCCACCCTTTTCTTTGGCTATCGTATCCCACAAAGATACATCTAATTGCTTTCTTATCAAACTTGCTACGTAAATGATCGGTAAAAAATACATAGCATACACATCCAAATACTCAAAAGTAGCTAACCGTAGGTTTCATGTCCCACAATTTTTCAAAGGGTGATATAGATCCTAACCTTGGTTGAGGAAACTTATTGATCACATGAGCAGAGGTTCTCATAGCTTCAGCCCAAAATCTTCCTGGTACATTCTTTGCATGTAACATACTTCGACAAGTTTCTGCAAGATGTCGATTCTTTCTTTCAGCTACACCATTTTGTTGCAGTGTATTGGCACATGTATACTGATGATGTATTTGACATTTTCGAAGGTATTGAGAAAAATCTTCTGAGCTATATTCACCTCCATTGTCTGTACGCAAGCAATGAATCTTCTTTCCCACTTCTCCTTCAACTATCTCTTTGAATTCTTTAAACTTTGAGAATGTGTCAGATTTTTCTTTCATAAAGAAGACCCACACATATCTAGAGAAATCATCAATGAACGTCACCATATACCGCATTCCACTAATTGATGATTGCTTAACGGGCCCAAATACATCAGAGTGAACTAACTCTAATGGTTCCTTTGCTTTAAACTTCGATTCCTCGTATGGCAATTGATATGCTTTGCCATACTGACATCCCGCACAGATCGTGTCTATTCTCACATCAAGCTTAGGAAATCCCTTAAGCATCGATTTCTTCACCATCACATTTAGCTTAAAATAGCTAACGTGACCCAATCGCATGTGCCATAAATCTGTCGTCTGATTTTTCCTTGTCTTGTCTACATATGCAGACTCTGCTGACATCACATACACTGACTCCAGTCGCCGTCCTTCCATTGTTGGCTTTTGTGACATGTCGAGTTCCTTGTACACCTTTACATTTTGCGGACCGAACAAGACATAGTGACCTGATGATGTTAATTGTGCCACTGAAAGCAAATTTTTCTTCATGCCAGGAACATGATAAACATCTTCGAGCATCACTTGACCAGAACTATATCGGGGCACAACTATCGTCTTACCGATGTGAGTGATCGGTAATCTTGAATTATCAGCTGTTACCACCACTCGATTTTCCTTGTATTCTATCAGGTTTTGTAATTTATATTTATCACCTGTCATATGATTTGAGCAACCAGAATCAACAATCCAATCATTTCCATAACTAATCTGTTCATTTGTAACTGTCAAAGCTAATTCTTCTTCCTTCACTGCAAAGGATGCTTCGGCATCCCAACCATCTTCGCTATTTTCCTTAGATTTGGAACTAGCGACATTACTCTCTACATGCTTTTTCTTAGACCAACAATCTTTCGCCATGTGACCCATCTTTCCACAGTTGTAACACTTGCCATCGAACTTTCTAGTGTTACTGCGATTCTTCGAAGCTCCCCTTATATGAGAGCCTCTATCTTCTTGATGACTTTTTGTCTTGTCAACATTAGATCTGCCTTTGGCATGCTGCTTGAAGTTGCCTTTGTTTTTGTTGGTGTAGAGTGCTTCCTCCTCTCCTTTCAAAGAAACTCCTCCCATTTGCTTAGCCATAGCTTCTTGACTGATAAGAAAATTTTCAAATTCAACAAGTGATGGTTGTGTCGGCCATCCCTATACTGCAGTAACAAAACCTCGATATTCAGGTCTTAAACCATGGATAATTATTCGTTTTATCCTAGCTTCCCCAATAGCAGCTGTGGAATCTAACTCTGAAATTTCGCGGCATATCGACTTCACCTTGTGAAAGTACTGGGCAATTGTCATGTCACGTTGCTTCATTGATAACAACTCATTTTTAAGAAGTTGTAATCTTGTATCATTCCTTTTTGAAAAAAGTGTAGCAAAAGTGTCTCATACTTCTTTTGGTGTCTTGGCATCTCGAATATACTCCAACATTTCTTCTTCAACTGTGGTCTTTAAAGCAAACATTGCTTTACCTGCTTTAATCTTCCATTTTCGCAAAATGCCATTTGTATCTTCTACTGTCTGTTGTGTAACTTCACTACCACCGACCACCTCCCAAAGGTCTTGACCTTGTAGGTAGGACTCTAAACACGTTGCCCAAGTGTTGTAGTTTTGGTTATTATTGAGCTTTTTAATTCCTCCAACTACTTGAAGGTCACCCATCGTGCCGGCAATACTTCAAATTTACTGAACAAGCTCTCTTTCAAACTTGCAAAGTAAACTTTTCACGACTCAAGATAACTGCACTGAAAACAGTTCACGTATCCATATACGTACTCTACTGTTGGATAACAACCCAGATGGTAGTAAATGCCTATACGATTTAATATACACCAGGAAAGCTTCCAGGAAAAACTTGAAGGATCACAAACGGTCCCACTTAAAAACCAGTTTCCTTAGACTTTTATAGTCCTTTTGACAAAGCTTTCCTCGACATGCATACAATCATATAAATAACCACTCACTAACCCAAGCTAGGTTCCTTCAACAATACTGTGTACGCTTTGACACCAAAGCTCTGATACCAAATGTTGAACAAATTAGAGTATAATACTCTAATTTAGGAGCCAATGAACAAACAAAATAAATTGTTTGTATTATAGCCACACCAAATCTCACTACAACACTTCTTTTAATTTGAAGAAGAAGAACACCAAAATAAACACTCAAAAGGAAGAACTAATATTTTCTTTGATTCTAGGATTCTTGAATCCTTAGAATTCTTAGATATTTGGATACATAAAACTCAAACAAAGAAGGCTATTTATAGTTTACAAGAAGTAACCATAGCCACACAAAAACAAACCAAACATACATCACACAAGTGTAACTTACACCACATAAATAAGCTTTTAGTGCCCATTACACAAGTATAACTCAAATATTGAACGCCCACTAACTCACACAACATAAATAAATATTTAACACACATCATAAATTAGACTTGGAGAAAGGAATGGGATGGGGTTGCTTTCTTAACAGTATCTAATCAACCAAAGTATTAAGTGACAGTTTAATAATAAGTACTATTTACCGAGGGCTTTTACTTCCGTACAGAACAGAATGCTCTGATATGCTGTTTTGTACAAGAAACATTCACCCTCAAGATAGTTTACGAAGATCTGGAAGCACTTCTTCGTCAATTTTCTCCACAAATAATATGAAAATACAAAAGTGAATCATTCAACATAATTCCTCAAGCCCACAATGGATAGACCATAAATTTTTCCACAACAAGTTAATAAGAAATTAGCTCGTAATGTTATCTCATTTAATGTCTCCTTCAGAAGATGCGATGATAAATGAATCATAATGCTCTAACATCAACATACTCCCAAGAAAAGAGAAAAGAAAAGAGAGGAAAAAAAAAGGAAAGAAAATGCAAAGAAAAGCCATATGGCGGGGATAAATGCCACCAGTAATATCTAAAAGTGACCAAAGACAGCAAGAAGCAAGAAGCCTATGAAACCAATATACATATCTAGCTACAAGTGAATGTTATGATCTGAGGATGGAAATACCAACAATTTATTGCCAGACTCAACAAGTTTTACTGACCTATCATTTGTTATTAAGCAATTACAGAGATCAATATTACATTTGTAACATTGCATTATTAATAATGTAGAACATCATATTTGTATATTCCATGCCAAATTATACCAATTTTAGTAATTAATAAACTATTTATGATTAATAAATGTTAGTACTATTTTCATGTTTAACTAATTGGCCCGGTATCATCACCATTATGTTTAATTATGATAGCCCATCTTCTAGATGTGCACCTTTTTAGTTAATGGTGTAGTGCTTTCAGATACATATCAAGTCAACAACTTGACAAAGACGTTAGAGCTATGTTTGGACTAATAACATTAAGTAACATAACTAATCCTACTTAACATCGATAATAATCTTTCTTTGAACAAATCATAGGATAAAGAAATTAGAAGAACTAAGATGGGAGCATTTTTTAGAAATAGTGGAACCCCTCATTCATTATATTAAATTTTTTTTTTTTTTGGTGTAATTAAGCACAATATAAGTGCCAATATACTCTAATGAATAAAAATTGTTAGACAACTTCCAAACATGCCATAAGCTTGTTCTCACTCAATTTCAAGCTGAATAAGATATTTTTGTCTCTCAAAGTTAAATTTAGCTGCACAGCAAAAAAAAAGGGCTTTATTTATTTTATAAAAAAAAAAAAAAAAAACCTCAACTTATCTATCTTACAATTAATTAACCCAATAACTGTTACGCTTTCGGGCTACGCCCAACAATTTCACAAATAGGCCAGCATATATGGAGTAAGTATTCAGCCCAAAAGACTAGTCTATTAGGTGGAGGAACTCCTCTCATATATAAGCCCCACGACCTTCCCTTAACCAATCAATGTGGGACTCCAAATGGGAGATTTCATGGATACAACAATACCCCTCCTCAGACAAGGCCCTGGCGAGTGGAGACGTTATCCTTGTCTGAACCAATAACAATCCCCTACAAAGACATGACCCCGGTCCTTGTCTGAACCAACAACAATCCCCCACAAAGACAAGGCCTCGGTGGGCAATAACACCATCCTTATCTGAACCAAATGAGTCCACATTGCTGTCTTGAGTTGGCTCTAATACCACTTGTTATTCTTCCACGCTGCACACAATAATTCCATAAATGGGCTAGCATATATGGAGTACGTATCCAGCCCAAAAGACTAGTGTACTAGGTGGAGGAACTCCTCCTATATGTAAGCCCCATGACCTTCCCTTAACCAATCAATGTGGGACTCCAAATGGGGACTCCATGGGTAGAACAACAACAATGTAGCTATTAGAATACGATAATCACCCAATAAAAAGTCTAATTCTATTACCTTTTTTGGAGTACTCTTTTCATTTTGTGTCTATTATACCTTTATAGATGACAATACTAAATTGAAACCCATAAGATTTGTTTGCCAATTAACGCCAGAGAAATGACAGAAAAGTATGAATAGAGTGTATACCATATAAATCAAGAGAAGAAGTGCAGATGTTTGAAGCTAAACCAAAAGAGAGGGCTAAGCACAAAGAAAAGGAGAAATCTCCATCACCCACTGGCAGTATTTGATGAGTTGATGAGTAATGCTTTACCCACTTCACTTCTTCTTTGTCTTCCTCTGTGGTAGGCGCAGCCATTGCCATGCCCACAGATGAGAAAAGAAACAACTCTTGAGTTGTGACTGCTTTTGCATGGAAAATGATCAAAAGATGGCAAAAAAGCAATGACTTGACCCTAAGAAGGAATATTTCACTATCATCCTTAAAAATATCAACTAATTAATTCTAAATTAAAAGGTTTTTGTAATAATATTTTGATTCTTATATTTTTAATATTAAAATTAACTAAGAAAATATTAAAGGTGAGATCAAATATTAATTTTTTAAACTTTTGGGTCTGAATTTAGTTCTAACATATCTTATGAAAATTTGATTTACCCGAACAAGTGATAAAATTTAATTGACCCTTAAAGTTTTGAACGTTAAAGAGAGTTTTTAAATTTTTATTCAAATTAATTACACTGTTAATTAATATGGAAGGGGAGAATATTTCATTTCATGAAACCTTGAGGAAAATAATATTATTTCTAAGGTTGGTCATGTCATTTCTGTGACACATTTTTGTTGATTTTCGTTTAGATATATGTCAGTAATAAGTACATATATTTTTTAAAGAGCATCATTTATGGAAAAAAAATAAAGTATTAATTTAAAAATCCTCCAAAATTTAAAAACATTATTTTTTTTTGATAACTTTTACCCATAAAGAATTTAAAAAAATATAAAAATTATCAGTCTTATATATATCCTAAAACTATTAAGATGTATGTCAATTTTTTAAAAATTATTTTAAAAAACCCTTAATTTTATAAACCTTCTATAGATGGTTTTATACATGAATATTTTAAAATCCTGGAGGACTTGGAATTAACAAGATCGAGGGCTCTATAATTATTTTCCTATTTTATAAAATAAACAATTATTAAAATTGAAGAAAACATATGTTAAGGATGTTAAATTGTTAATAATTGCTGCATTCCTCCGCTTGTAATTTAAACATTTTTAAGAGAATTGCAAACAAAATAAACATGTTTAGTATTTGCAGATTGGTACCAAGTTAAGAAATATGAAAAGTTTGTATATATAAAATCTTTTAATAATAACCCAACTACCAGAACCCCCTGAAACAAAAACACCCCGAAACATTTGGCTACTCAAGAAGACGCTAAAATGTTAATGTCAACAAGGAGAGCTCTTTAAAGCAATAAACCGAACTCCGGTCTTGAATTCAAAAGCAAATTATAAAGAACATAAACGAGCCGCTATATGATCTTTTCGTCCACTAATATCGAAGGTTGAACCCTTTAAGCCAGTTACACTTAACACAATGAAAGGGCTACAAAATTTTCAAGGGGCAACAAGCTGTATGGTCAAATTAGATTAGCTGAGAGGCCTCATTTACACATATTGCCTGTATATGGAGCTTTTATGTTTTTTTGGCAAGGACAGAAAGCCAACATTATTTTATGAATGTATGCAACTTTAGCTCTTTTTGTGCTATTTTGTAAGAAAGAAAAAACCTTATATTCTTTTTTATATATTTTTGGGGAAAAAATAGAATAATGAAAGTTTATGCGGGACAAAATTTGCATCAACACCTCTCTCTGGATTTCGATTTTTAGGTTAGTTTCATATAGGGTGGATACCTCTACTTAGCACAATAAAATCTCTTGTATAAAATCACCATATATCTTGCACAATATATATCTTATTGAAGGATTGTTTTCCACTTGAATGATATGATATATACACGATAAATGAATTTATAAAGGTTATCGGGAACATTAGAAAATATCTAGCCATAGACTATAGTAGCAGATTAATGTGTATGCTGCAGACGACTCTCGATCAATAGCGTTCGTCCAGTTTTTGACAAATCTCTTCAAATCTCAATCAGCTACCCTGCCGAGGACAAGAATATATCTAATTAAAGTTGCATAGAGTGATAGAGTAATTTTGCCCGGAACTGGAAGGAGCTTACTTGGAGCAGTCCATGCCGTTGGAAATGGGAAAGCTGAAGTTAACTTGGCATATTTTGGCAAGTGAGTTCATTAGGAAACCTTGGAATTTAATGTTCATCACATACGCCATATCCTCAATGCATTGACAAATCTTCCCTCGACACTTCTTGCCCGCGGCCTTTTCATTGAGTTTTTTTATGACATTGCAACAATAGGTCGTTGGCTCAGAAGATATCCCTCCTAGATAGCTTATGCATGGAAGGAAATATGGTGATACTTGTGAGCAGTAGTCGGACTCTCCTCTGCTCCATCCACAAACTTGGAGGAGTGTTAATGTTACAAACAATTTTAGAAAGCGAGCCATTAATTGCTAGCTTCTATTGAAGTTTTAGAACACATACAGGCCAGCTATATATTTATATACACCAATTATATAGGACCAAGTACAGTAAAAATAGTTTGTTCATTGATTGGCCTTATTTCGTTGCCATGAAAGTATCATGCCCTCCATGAATAGCTGAATAATCTTGTAAGAACATGTCATTGTGGCAGCATGAGAGCTGAAAGATCGTGTCATGAATAAGTCATTTGAACATAATAGAACTCATAAACCTAGGTAGCTGGAATGATCCTCTCTGCTAGCTGTCTCACAGCCACAGCCCTAGCAGCGTGTGGCACATGATGCTCAAAAGCTAGCCAGCTACTTTGATATATACATATATAACTTGGAAACTTCTTAGAAATAATGCATGTACACATTAGGGAAACCTTATTGAGCAATTTATTAATTTGCTGCCTCGATTACTCAATAGAAAGTGATCCTACTCGGAATCTTCATTTTCTCCATATATATATATATATATATATATATATAAGATCTATTAGACTAAAATTAAAGCGATTACAAGAAGATGATATAACGCGTCGGCGTCGGTGTGCGCAAATTATATGAGTCCAAATACATGGAACAGACAGTCTTTGTTTTTACGCTATATTTTTCTCCCTGCGTATTTAACTTTTCTTGTATCTGTCGTTAGTGTAACGTATCTACCACATCGTACTTTTCCCTGTTGCTATGGTACAATTTCCACATGATCTTTTGTTTCTGAAGAAGCAAAAATGTTAGTGATGCTATTTGCTCGTAATTGCGTTTATGAATAGGATTTGCTAATTATATATTGATACTACTGTATACCAACAATTGATTACTTGCTTGCATATATATATAATTTTGTCGTTCTACCAAAGCTAGTTACGTGCCACCGTGATCTTTCTTTAGATTTTGCCACTGTTTTATTTTGCTTGCGTATGATCTTATTTAGATTTTGCCACAATTTTATTTTGATTGCTCGTAATCTTATTCTCTCCAGTGGTATTGTTCGTTCTACTCATGGAAATGATAGTAATTAACTTGGCACATTTATATATGCAATTAATGCAAACCTTGATATATGTGTGTGTGTGTGTGTGTGTGTGTGTGTGTGTGTGTGTATCAGGAAAAGGATTTTTTTTATACAACAGGGGTGTTTGCACCCATTAAAGATTAAGCAGCGAAGTTTACTAAGAAAGATGATTCAGCTGGACCGAAAAATTAGTATTTTAATTTTCTGCTAACTTAATTATAAATCATACTTTACGTACGTTTATATTTTCTGTATCATATCTAATTAATTTAATCGAATATCCTCCCATCGATGCCTCAGAATTGAACATGACTTGTTACCTTTCAGAACTAATTAATTAGGATAACACTGCCACCCTTTCAATTAGGTGCTATATTTATCTTGGCATATGTAGAACTTTGGGATAGAGAATTTTTTAAAATTATTTTTTCATGTATAAATCTCTTTTCTTTGATTCGTAATAGCAAGAGCACATTATTATCCGTACGAAAGACGGTTGCACAGGTTTCTTTATTCACTAAATATTATAAGACCAGGCATTTGATAGTTAAACTTTATGGATACTGGCAGCTCCATCAGGACTATTCTATAGAAGACCAAGAGGGCTTCCAAATAGTACTTCAAAATTCAGTTGCTTAAATTGAAACCCTGCAATAAGCCAAGAGAAAAGAGTTAGCTAGTTTGATTTTGCTTGATTACTTATATACGAGTATCATGTAAAGAGGTAGAGGCTGATTAAGTTATTTATTTTTACGTGGAGCAATCCATGCTTTCAGAAATGGGGAAACTAAGATGCGTATTGCATTGAGCTGGAAGATCACTAATACGAGAGTTTTGCAACGGAGGGTTCAATCCCTTCACCATTCCCTCAATGCATCTGCAGAACAACTGTACATTTCCCTTTTCTTGTTTTGCTAGAGTATTTAGTTTCTTGATGTGGTTACAACACTTGGTTGATGGTTTGTAATACAACCCCGTCAGAAACTCCAAGCAGTAAGGGAAGTACACATAAACTGTCTCACATTCGGCCTGCTGCTGCAGCCATTCAGCATTGGCTGTCCCAGAAACAAGAAGGAGGACCGCTAAAAACACAACAGGATTATGCTGAGCCATTGCTTTGTATCTTTAAAGTAAGTGGTGGAGTTGATTCTTGTGGAGATAATGAGATTAATTATATATATAACCATGCAATTCTATATAGGTGACCCTGATCACATCCAACAAGTTCTTGCAAGTCTATCAGGGAACTCAACAACCATGCAATTCTCATGCTCTTTGAGAACTAGATTTGCAATAGTCGGTAATCAGAGTAGGAATTTGAAAGGGAAAGATTTGTCTTTCATAAGATATAAGTTTTTGCTGTCTTACTGAACAATGTTCTTGTGTTATTTTTCGTGCATGGCAACAATTGGTCCTCTCCTCTGACACTGAGAGTGAGAGCCATGCTTTTGGGATACGTCTTACCAATTATCTTCCCAATCAAGATGCTACTGGTTCAACAATGTACAGCTCAACTTGGGAAAAATAATTCACTGAAACTGATTGTTTTGGCTTGGAAAAAATAAATTTTATTTCTTGATAGGCAAACCTTGATACATAAATTAGCACTTTGTCAGAAAGGGGGATATTTTATTTAATTTATTTTTTATTTTTTACGGCCGGAGTGTTATGCATATTTCTAACTCTTAAAGGTTGCGCATTGAAGTTTATTGAGAAAGATGATTCAGCTTGATCTGCAAAGTATTTTACTTTTAAATTTTCTGCTAACTTCATATGTTATCATACTTCACTCTCTTTCCTATATTAGATCTAATCTAACTAATGTACCAATCCATGCCTCAAAATTGAACCTAACAAACTTGTTAGCAGTAACCACTAGTTTAGGATCTACACACTGCCACCCTTTTAGGAACTATATATATTGCCATAAACACTTCTTGCTACTTGCTAGAGATTTTTTAAATTGTAATTCTTTCATTTAGCTCTCTTGATTCTTGAAAGCAAGTGCATGTTATACTTCGTATGTAAGATAGTACTTTCAAAGTTTTGTTATTTGTAGCATCCACTAAATAGTACTGATTGGGCATGTTTGATACACGACATTATATAATATAGTATAGTATTGTATCATTGCATTGTATAGTACTAAAAATAATGTTATGTCAAAATTATATAGTGTTAGGTATACTCATGTATTATATTAATTTACACAAAAAAATAACAATTTTTTTTCAAAAAAGATATACAAAGCATAAATATATTTTTAGTTTATTTATAAAATTAGTTATTTAGTAATTTATCGAACAGTGGCTAATTGTTGAAAAAATTATTTGGGGTCCAATGCCCCCACTGGACCTATTAGACCATTTGAGTTTATGGTGTCATGCTAAGTGTCAATTGGTCCAACAGAGGCAGTGGTGGACCTCTGGTGTCACCCAGTGGGGGCGGTGACTCCCTTCATACCTTCTTTATTTTTAAAACATAAATTTTAAAATAAATTTCATTTTATAATTTACTTATTAAATACATCTTTATTTATTTTAAAAATTTTAAAAATTAGAGGTATTGTTGGATATATAGAATTTTATATAGATAATTTTAATATTTTTTTTAGTGTTATACAATGTAATGCTAATGTCATGGATGAACTCTACATAATTTAATACAATATTGATGCATCTAAGGGCTGTATTTTGTATTAATTAATACTATGCTAAATTAGCACCAAACACATGTATTACACTGTTTAATACAATGTAGTAAAATAGTACTATACAGTGTCGTGCATCAAACATGTCCATAAAGTTTTGTTATTTGTAGCATCCGCTAACTAATTATTTATAAAAGTACCACCATAGACAATATTTATAACTAACTTGGTATAGGTATCGGTATCAGGACTATCCAAGATGACTTCCATTTAGTACTTCAATCGATATCACATGCTTAACTTTAAACCCCTGCAGTAAACCAAGACAATAGTTAATTAGTTTGATTTTGGTAGATATAGTGTTTCTATGTGTGTAGATGTGTTGTGTAATGGAGACATAAAGGTCTATTAATTAATTTATTTTGCTTTTTGGAGCAATCCCTTCCTTCAGAAATGGGGAAACTAAGATGCAAATCATGCAATCATGTACGGGAGTTTGCAAAGAAGGGTCCACTCCCTTCACCATTCCCTCAACGCATGTGCAAAATGCAACTCTCTATATATTAGCCTGCTTTGCTGGACCATTTAGCATCCTGATGTCGTTCATAACACTTATGATTGATGGTTTACATTCAACCCCGTCAAGAAAATCAAGCATTCAAGGAAATACTCATAAATTGTGTCACGTTGATAATAGTACATATTTAGCGCAATTTGCTTATGTTTGAAGTGATAAATAATTTGATTCATGCATTGAATTTGTCTTTCTCTGAACAAAATTTCTAGCTACATCCCTGATTATATGTCTATTAATTATTATTCATAATTATTTTCGGTTAACTTATTCTATATTTTTTCTTGGAGAAGAGTGTTCCACTGTATAGATAGCGCACATGCGCAAATATTTTAATTTCTTCAGATTTTGCAAATGCTTTGTGTTGAATGCCTTGTAAGTTTACTGTCCGGTGGTTTTGTTCACCTCTACTGATCATTCATATGATAGTATTAATTAAGTTGATGTCATGATGATACTTACTGTTTTGGCACATTGCGGTAATAACCACAGTCTTAGGAGGCTCACATTGCACCCTTTAAAGGAATTGTGGACCAATTTGGGATCGCTGTTGTTATAAAAAAAAAAGCAGCTTTAAAAAAAAGCGGGAGGATATTTGATAAACAAACTTTTAAAGACTATTTTATTTTTTAAAAGCAATATAGAAGTATTTGGTAATGTAATAGCTATGGTTTTTATTATGTATAAATGATCAAAATAGAGATGTATAGTATTCTTTTACAATATTTAACTATTAAAATTTATAATCAATTTTTTATCTCTTTAATAAAAATTCTATATAAATTATTTTTTATAAATATAAAAATCTATAATTAATTTTTAATTTATGTAAAATATATGGATGTATAACTTATATGCATAAATTTAATTTAATTGAATATCAAAATCAAACTCATTTAGATTAAATATTTAATATAAAATAATTTGAAATTTATAATATATATTAAATAAATGTGAATTTATATTGTTGATAATTATTAATGTTTATTGGATATATTTAATATATAGTATAATTATTTTTTATTTTTGAATTTACAATTATTTTTATATTTTTATATTTCAATAAATAAATTTATTTTATGAAATTTGAAAAAATTAAAAATGGGAAAAATTAAAACTGGTTACCAAAGGGTCACCGAACTCACCAAAATTGGCCGCCGTCAACCATCTCCAGGGCGCGGCTAGCGACATCACCGGTGTAGAAATAATAATCGTCGTCTGATCTATCCGAAGGTAGAAAAATATCAGGCATCAAAAATGGGGTTTCGTTGTAGAAGATGGTGTAAGTTTTGGCCACCAAAAGTTTCGTCGGATTTCGCTGGTAAAATGGCCGACCTTTTGCCGTCAATTGTTGTCCTATGGCATAGATTGTATTCTAGCGATCAACGTGATGACGGCAATGTCACGAATGTGCACCAGTGACAGTTTCCAATTTTTGCTGGCACTGTTACCAACGATCCTCCGGCGACTCCTCCAACCAGATTTTAAATATTTTTCAAAAATTATTTTATAAAAATAAATCATTATTTATTTTAGTTATGAGGATAAATTTACTAAAAAATTTTAATAAATAAGAGCGATTCTATACTTTAGTATTTTTTAGGGCAATTTTGATATTTTAATTTTTAAAAGCAGAAGTTGGTCTCCAAAAGCAAGTGGTTCCCGGCTTTTATAATACTTCATTAAACTTTTTTTTTGTAACAACTTCTTTTTTAAGCAGGTTGAAAAGCAATCCCAAATACCTTGAGTTGCTGTTGCTGTAAAAAAAAAAAAAAAAAATTCTTTTCAAAGTAACAGCAATCTCAAACTGGCCTTATATATCTTGGCATAAAATTTTTTGCTATAGATCAATTAATCCTTCTTTCATTAACTCTCTTATTTGATTCTTACAAGAAAGAGCATATAATATTCCGTTCGTAAGACAGTAACAAGTTTGTTTGTTTTTATGTAGCACTAGCCAATTATTTATTACTGTACCGCCGCATACAGGCGCTCTATTTACTTGGTAGAGCGGCACGTCCATCAGGACTATTCAAAGGGGCTTGCTTAAAGTTGAACCCTGCAATAAGCCAATTAAGAGAAGAGAAAGGCGTAATTGGTGGAGTGTTAAATGTATGTTGTGTATAGAGATAGAGGTTTATTTATTTAATTTGTAATTTTTACGTACGTGGAACAATCTATGCTTTCAAAAATGGGGAAACTAAGTTGCGTATTGCACTGTTCTGGAAGATCTTGCCAAGGGTCCATCATACCCTCCACCAATCCATCAATGCATCTGCAAAACAAATCTACACTCCCATTCTCTTGTTTTGCTATAGTATTTAATAATTAGCATCTTGATGTTGTCACAACACTTGGTTGATGTTTTATCATTCAACCCCGACAGAAATTCCCAGCATTCAGGGAAATACAGATTATAACTAGGTCACATTATTCGGGCCAGTCCAGCCATTCAGCATTGGCTGTCCCAGAAACAAGAAGGAAAAGGAGAGTTAAAAACACAGTAAGATTGCACGCTGATGCGCCATTGCTTGTTTCTTTAAAATTGAGCTGTAATTAAGTGATGTAGTTGCTACTTGTGTTGATGATGATGTTACAAATTAATATATATTATAAGACCCAGATTACTTCCAAGACGTTCTTGGCAATTCTATCTGCCGGGAACTCAACAACCATGCATGCATGCAAGTCTCATGCCTCCATGAATCACTGAAACCTAAATTGCAATGGTCGATTGGTAATCACTGTACGAATTTGAAAGGGAAAGATTTACTCTTTATTAATTTAGTTTAATTGTTGCTCACTTGTTCTTGTGTTACTTTTCACGGAAACAAACATTTAGTCCTCGGCACTGCCGGGAGCTACCCGCGCTTTTCTGATCTATTAAATACAGACCTCAATCAAGAAGTTATTTTTTTTCAACAAATTTCTTCGTCAATCTCAGGAATCTATTAACTAAGACAAAGAAAAGAACAATAAGTTATCATACTTTTTACTATCTTTTCTGTTTCAGATCCGATTAAATAGTGCACCAATCCAAGCCTCAAAATGAACCTAATTTGTTAGCACTAACCAAGAATTTAGGATAGAACCTCTCAAAGGTTTACACAGCTCCACCTATAGGAACTATATATATTGGCATAAAAATACTTTTGCTAGAGTATTTTAAATTGTTTCTTTAATATTGCTCTCTTACTTGATTCTTGACTGAAAACAAGAGCATATAACATTTGGAACATATATAAGACTGGTACAAGTTTATTTCTTATATATGTGTGTATAGCACTAGCTAATTGTTTGTTGCGTGATTAGTAACGCCATAAACCAGGCTTAATTTATCAACTAGGAAGATACGGGCAGCTCCATCAGGACTATCCAAGAGAACTTCCAAATAGTAATTTAATTGATATCACTTGCTTAAAGTTAAACCCTGCAATAAGCCAATTAGAAAAAGAAGTAGTTAGGTCGATCGATTTTGGTGGAACGTTTCTATATGTGTGTTGTGTATAGAGATATATAAGAGGTGTATTTTTTATTCATATTTACTTCTTGGAGCAATCCATGCTTTCAGAAATGGGGAAACTAAGGTGCAAATTGCATTGTACTTCCAGATCACTAATACGAGAGGCTTGCAATGGAGGGTTCATTCCCTTCGCCATTCCCTCGATGCATACGCAGAACAACTCTCTATTCCCCTGCTTTGCTAGACCATTTAGCATCCTGATGTCGTCGCAACACATGGATGATGGTTTATTATTCAACCCTGTCAGGAAATCCAAGCATTCAGGGAAGTACTCGTAAATGGTGTCACATGCGGGCCTCTGCTGCAGCAATTCGGCAGTCGCAGTCCCCCAAATAACAAGGAAGAGTACTGTTAAAAACACAGCAACATTACGCTGAGCCATCGCTTGATCTAAAAGCTAAGCGGGGTTCCGAAGTTGATACTTGTGAAGATATATATACATATATGAACGAGGTTACAAATTAATATATATAAGACCCTGATGCTCGAGGCCGCTTACAAGACGTTGCTGGGCAATCTTATCTCTCCAGAAAACTCAACAACCATGCAAATCCCATGTTCTCCTTGAATCACTGAGAATTATTTAAATAAATTGCAATGTTCGAGCGGTAATCACTATAAGAGTTTAAACGGGAAAGATTTGCTCTTTACAAAACAACTTATTGTTGTTTTATTGAAAAATTGAAGTTTTTGTGTTAATTTTTATATTAATTGGTTCAACAATATTGTATAGTTTAACTTGAGCAATATATCGACTAAACAAGGAAAATAGTCATCACTCATGAATTGGTTTCATTGATGACATGATTTGGAAAGATTTATCAGTTGGATTAAAAAATGCCCTGATGTTTAAATATTTAGAAAATTAGTAAAAATCGAAACAATATTTATTTTATTGTCACCTTAGTGTAGTTTAATGAATAGTGTACAATTTTACAAACTTTTTATACAAATTGATGTACCATAAAAGAGTTAAAGTAGTGAATATACAAAAACAACTCATTCAATAAAGTAGTGAATATGTTGTACGAATGAGTAATGTCACATTAGTTTGTATTTATACGTGTATTATCACTTTTAGTTCAATTTAGCATAAAAAGATGTTTCATATTAAGAGATATGTTTGTTTTATTGCACTTTCCTTACGTTATATATTTAATATATTATTTTAATTGAAATATGTGGCAACTTATTAATACTAACAATAATTTTTAGTGTTTTTCCTTTTATGTTGAAAATACTATTTAAATTTCATAATACTTTTGTTGGTGTTTGACACATGATTTCTTATGCACATGCAGTGCACATAATCATTTGTGTTTTATCATCTTATGATAAAAACATTAATGAAGATTTCTTTCCTTATTATATTTATCTCATATGAATATTTTTAGGAAAGATTAATTGATTGATTAAGTGAAGTATTTTTTTGGAATACATGTTACATTGAAAGTTTTAATTTTGATTGCCAATCACTTATTTGATTAGAATATGTTTTGATCTTGATTGACAATCATATAATTAATTAAGGATAATCTAGATGAACATCTATCTTAATTATCAATCAAATATATGATTGGGATATGTGTATACATTATCAAGTGATTGTTAGCTTCCTATCATTATTGATTTTTATATAATCCTTTGATGGAGATAATTGCAGGATTGATTGGAGATTAGATCATGCTTTATATAGCTATTTACTTAGCCTACATAAAGGACACACATTCAGGACTTGGTAGAGGTGTAGAACCGAGAGAATCACATTTGAATGCTTTTAAGTTCTTTGTCTTTTATTAATGTAAAAGTTTTATGCTTGAGTGAGTTAAGATTAGAGTAATGCTACTCATACAAACTATTTATACAAACTCACACGTACAAACTGATGTGGCATCCCTATGTGATCGCCACATCATCCATCTTAATTAATGTAATTTATAATTAATATATATTTATCAAATCACTGCATTTATTTGTCAAATCATATTATGCCACGTCAGTTTGTATGGGTGAGTTTGTATAAGTAGTTTGTAAGAGTAGCATTACTCTTAAGATTATGTATGGCTCATGTGTATTAAGCATGTGCACAGATATGATTTCTAAGTGTTATTAGAGTCATGTAAGCTTAAGTGAGTTGAGTAATTATATAAGTCTATAATAGTTACATTGATTATGTCTAACTAAACTAGTGTAGTTATGTTAGTCATAACTACAAAGTGTAGCATCAGAAGAGTATGTAAATGATTATGGCTATGATTAAGAGCGATCAAGTTTACAAAGATTAGGTCAGTGAGTGAGCGGGTGTTTACTATTGTAAAGAGTCCTAAGTTGAGTATAAACGCATGTAACATAGTAGATTGTAACTCTTATTGCCCGTGGATGTAGGCTTTGTTTTAGCCAAACTACGTAGTATTAATTAATTCTACTTGATTGCACATTTTTAATTTATAAGAAAAAATAGATAGCACCTGCCCAAATATTCTTTAGATTTCGCAAATGCTTTAGGTTGAATCCTTGCAATTGTACTCTCAATCTGGTGGTATATTGTTCACCTCGAATGATCATACATATTGAAATATAATTGAGTTGCTATATTAATATATAATGCACTGAGCTGATTGTTTGGCTTAGAACATAAATTATTTCTTGATGTGCAAACCTTGATAAATGAAATTTTAATTATCTCTTGAACATAAACCTTGATTGTTTTTTTTTTCTACGAATATTATTTTAAGTTTCTGCAAACTTTATTGTCAGCAGACTTTACATCTATCTTTCCCGTATCAGATCCAATTAAATTAATGTACCAATCCATGCATGCGTCAAATTTGAACCTCTAACTCTTAGTAGTAACCACGAGTCTATATATGTGTGGGTGTGTTTACACACACACATATATATAAGCTTTTGCTAGAGAATAATCTTAAAAATTGTCGTTTCATTTAGCTCTCTTATTCGATTCTTAAAGCAAGAGCATAAAATATTCCGCATGGAATTTTACAAGTTTCTTTATTTGTAGCACTAGCTAATTGTTTATTACAGTACCACCATAGACAGGATTTATTAATAACAACTTGGTAGATCCCCGTAGCAGCTCCACTGGGACTATATATATCCAAGAGGGCTTGCCTTAGCCCCTGCAATAAACCAAGAGAAAAGCAGTTAGTTTACATTTATTTTTATGGCTGGTGTATTTGTATGTGCTGTGCACACAGATAGAGAGGCTAATTTATTTATGAATTTTTACATTGGACAAGCCATGCTTTCAGAAATGGGGAAACTAAGATGCGTATTGCACTGTGGTGGAAGTTCACTAATACGAGAGGCTTGCAACCGAAGGTTCATATCCTTCACCATTCTCTCAATGCAATTGCAAAACAAATTTACGTTCCACTTATTTTCTTCTGCGAGGGAATTTAGTATCTTGAGGTTGACACAACATTTGGTTGATGGTATCTCAGTCATCCCCATCAGAAAATCCAAACAATGAGGGAAATTCTCGTAAATTATCTCACAGTCGGGCAGATACTGCCATTCAGCAATGGCAGCGCTTGCTGTCCGGCCAGAGACAAGAAGGAAGAGTACTGTTAAGAACACAGCAAGACCACACTGAGCCATCGCTTCTTGCTATAAAAGCGAAGTGGTGTAGTTGACACACACACACACACACGCACTAATTGTGAAGAAGAAGATGATCGAAATTACAAATATATAAGACGCAGATCACATCCAACAAGTTCTTGGCAATTCTATCCGCTGGGAACTCAACAACCACGCAATTGTCATGCCCTCCACGAATCATGCACTGAGAAGTAATTGGATTGCAATGGTCGGTCGGTAGTTACTTTGAGAATTTGAGAAGCAAAGATTTGCTAGCTAGCTTTTTAATTTCATAAATACGTTAATGTGCTTTTTATTGAAAAATAATGTTCTTGTGTTATATCTATTAATGTGACGGCTACAAACGATTGGTCCTCTCAGTTTCGCTGCTAAGAGCCATGCATCCTTTTGTGATCTACCAAATACGTAGACGGACCTCAATCCAAGAAGTTCACAATGTACAGTTAGTATTTCCAAACAAGGAAAATAATCATGAATCTGTTAATTACAATTTGCAAATATAATTAATGGATCATTCACATGCATCCTGATTACGTATATAATGTTTGAAAATGTGATTGCTTGCAAAAATTACTACTCATCAAAACAAAATCAAAATCTTTAATTTAAATATTTATAAAATTCTTATTGAGATAAATATTTCCTTTTGATTTTTAATCAACTTGTTAATCATAATTTTGATATTGCCTTGGGGCCTGTTTGTTTAGGCTTTCCTAAATATAGTTTATTGAAGTAGATCTTTTAAGAGTAGAACTTATAGAAAAAGAGCTTTACTAATAAGTTAGTGGTTGTTTGGTTGTCAATTATAAAAAAAAAAAAATGCTTTTTTAAATCAATAGATTGTTTAGTTATATATAATCAAAGAGTACATTCTAACGACAATTTAGGGGTATACAAATGCACTCCTATTGTGGATAAGCTTATAATAAACTTTGTAATGCATTTGGAATATAAAACAATCAAACAACTAACCAAAACACAGAATGAATTGTAAATTTAACACAAAAATTTATTAACATATGGCAATACAAAAACTATACAAAATACAATAATTTTAGTAGAATTAAAATACAGAATAAATTGTAAATTTAAGATAAAAATTTATTAATATACAGCAATACAAAACTTATAAGTAATACAAGAATTTTGGTAGAGTTAAAATAGGAAATAAATTGAAAATTTAACCCAAAAATTTGTTAACATATGAAAAAAAAAATTTACAGTTGAAGAGAAGTCCAACGCAAATTTGATGAGTTTATTCACGTTCAATTTTTTTTTTTTTTTGATAAAGTAGTTATAATTGCTTCTTTCATTTAGGGTTTTATTAAATAAAAGGGCATGGTAGAATTTTAAGAATAAAATGAGGATAGTTAAGACATTTTAAAATATTTTTAAAAAGCTCAAAAAAAGCTTTTTTCAAAAACCTTAATTTAGGGTTTATCCTAGTCGACGTAAAATAACTTTTTTAATCATTCAAAAGCTCTTCTCATATGGCAATCAACCGATGCAAAAAATTTTAAAAGAGTTTGTGACATTAGAAAAACTCTTTTGATCAATAGAGAAACCCAACCAAATGCGCCCTTAGTGATTGATGCGGCACATCACTTGCCACATCATTTGGAATCCAGAATTTGGGATCTCATTTAGAAGAATATCATCACTCCTATGATATTTTGCAATTAAAGCTTACTCTTCTTGTAATATTCAACATTTATATTAAATATGTTTTAATCATTTATAAGCATTTAATGCGCAAATTTGTACACTGTAGACTATGGTCAAACTAAGAAAATATGTTGACATATATGAAGTTAAAACAAATGCTTTAAAAAAAATAAGCTTTAATAAAAAAAGAAAAAGAAAAGAAAATTGGAATGGAAGAGCAAACGGAAGGGTTTTAAGGTGTCTAGTTAGGCTCTCGCACGGACAGTGAAAATATAGCCGTTACAAACAATGAAGAGGAGCGAAGTGTTATTCTAACATGGCCGTTGCACTTCCAACCCCATTTCAAAAATTCGACCGTTGGAGATCCCAACGTTATACTTCTTTCCACCCTCCCCTCCCCCCCAGCATTTCCTCCCCCCCAGCATTTCCCTCATCTCTTGCACTTTCTATTGTTTCCCTTCCGCTTCACCTTCTATTTTTCCGATTCTACCCCTCTAAACCTGAAACCAAACGATGTCGTTGACGGAGGAATCAGAACCAGCCGGAACGACGACGATGTTGATGATAGACGAAACCTACGAGTTCTCTGCGCCTCGTTTCTTTGACTTCGTAAAAGGAGAGTCCGAAGAAGAGATGCGTAAGGCGGAACTCTGGTTTGACTCCGCCATAACCTACGCACCGTCTCGTGAGTACTTCTTCATTGCTCCTTTTTAAAGCCTATTGCAAGATGATCAAGAACTTAAAAGAAAATAGATGCTCTGATAATTCACTGTTGCTTTGGTTCTCTCAATTTCTCTGAATAGGATTGTGGATTTTTTTGTTTGGATTTGTTGTAGAGAGTTAGGTTTTTTTTGGATGTCTAGAAATTTGGAGAAAAGGAATTATCTTTCTTTTATCTGTTTTTCTTTTCTGATGCTCTCAACAAATGAAATTGATCTGTGGACTGAATTTCTTTTTGTTTTTCATGTTTTATCGGATTCCCAGTGTTTATTCTTCAAGAATTTTCTCGGTATCCAAACAGAGGATTAGGTTTCAAGAACTGTATTATGGTTGAATTACTAGTAGTTCTTGCTTTGTCGACTCAGATTAGGATTTTCTCCTTTCCTTTTTTCTATTTGTTTTATGTGACTTGATTTATAACATAGGACTGTCATGGATTGAAAGGAGAAATGTTGTCATTGACTCATTGTTGTTTGTTTGCTCAGAAATTGTAGGAAACATAGTCATCTAAAACATTTCGTTTTCTGTTCTTCTATATTTCCCGTAAAGTTAGAAAATGATAGTGAACCAAGCCAACATTGGAAAATGTCAACTGTCCAATGTTGACAAGAACTGTATTATGGTTGAATTACTAGTAGTTCTTGCTTTGTCGACTCAGATTAGGATTTTCTCCTTTCCTTTTTTCTATTTGTTTTATGTGACTTGATTTATAACATAGGACTGTCATGGATTGAAAGGAGAAATGTTGTCATTGACTCATTGTTGTTTGTTTGCTCAGAAATTGTAGGAAACATAGTCATCTAAAACATTTCGTTTTCTGTTCTTCTATATTTCCCGCAAAGTTAGAAAATGATAGTGAACCAAGCCAACATTGGAAAATGTCAACTGTCCGGATTGTCTACGCATCTTTAGTACTAATTACAAAAGCAATAGAAAGTCAAACATAAATCTAACTTCTATAGCGTTTTTGGCGCAATGAAGATGCTGATTTTGCTCCTTTTGAGTACTTTTCTGTGTGTATAGCTATGAGTGTGCTTAATTTTGTAACCTTATTCCTATTTCTGCAGCTTTTATGCCTAGAATCAAGGCCGATAGATCTTTCAAGGTTGAGAGCTTATGCAATTTTACTGAAGCAGCAGATCAAGTTCAGAAGGTATGTAACATTGTTATCCATTATCCTTGGTTTTTTTTTTTTTTTGGTGAATTTTTAACCTCGATAAAGTGATTCTGTAAGTTAAATTTGGTCACTATACTTTATTGCAGGCCTCAGAAACATCAGACCCGGACGCCACTAATTGTCCCTCAGAAATGAACTCAGAAATGAACCCTGAGCTTATTTCTGCTGAAGTAAAACAAGTTGAAGTAACTCCAACTGAGCAAAAGGGAAAGGAAATTGGGGACCTTGCCAGTGCTGTGGTAATTAACTCTAGTATTCTATCTACAGGCCTTACTCTTCTTGATTTTTGTTTTCTCATAATTCTGTTTCCTTTCAGGTTTCTGTTGAAAAGGATGCCTCTAAAGAAGATTTGGGTGGAACTGTCTGTACTCAAGAAAATGGAAGGTTTGTGGCTCTACTTTTGTTACTAAAAGTTGTCTAGATTTTATTGCAACTAATATTAATATAGCTATATTTGTTGTAATTGCATCTTTTTTCTCCTGATTTCAGTTGTTTGGCCGGAAGAGCTTCTTCCACCTTGGAAACTGAGCCAGCTGGTGATAAGGATAAGATTAAATCCCGTGTGCAGGGAGGGACCGAATTCTCCACCCCAAAAGCCTTGGTGTCTTCTCAGAAAGGAAGAATTGATTCCAAGAAGCCACAGACAGCTAAAAAGATAGCTAGTCTAATTAAGAACCCATCAGCACTAAAGTCTAAGAATCAGTTACAGTCTTCACAAGCTAAGAGGTCCATAATTTAGATAGTCTTCTCTATTCTGCTCTTTTTGGATATCTGTTTCTATGTTACTGTACTGATTCCCTCTCAACTCATGCTGTCAGGGACACAAATGTCAAAAAAGTTTCTGGGACACCAAATTTGCATCTAGAAAACCAAGCCATTAAAAGGCAGAAGCTGGATGGAGGAAGATCTAGACAGGTAATTGTTCCTATCATCATTTTGATGGCCTTGACTCTTTTTTCTTAGTTGCCACTGTTATCTTGATTTTGTTTGATTGTTATTGATTTTTCTGATCTGTTAACTTTACTGATCTTTCTTTTCTTTTCCTTTTTCCTCTTTTTTTTTTTTTTTACTGTTTTTCTCAAAATCTCAGATCCTTAATATCAAACCCCAAAATTTGCCTCACAAGTCAAAACTGGGTCTTACTAGCAGCAGCAGTTCCAGTTTTTGCACTTCAACTACCTCTAAAACTAACAAAGAGGACAGAAAGGTCTGCTGTTTTCTCCATCCTTATCTATTTTGTTTTAAGTATCTTCCAATTGTGAAAAGGTTTGCTCAGTGATGAGAATATCTCCTTTTTCTTGTTGGAATTGAAGGTTTATGTTCGAGAGCGGGAACAAGCAGCACCATTTGTTTCAATGGCAGAGATGATGAAAAAGTTCAATTCTAGTACTAGAGACTTGTCATTGCCACACTCTTCTACTTCACTCTCACAAGTAAATGAATTTTATTCTTGCTCCTGTTTGTTTCAAAATTCCTTCCACCAATAACATTCGGCATGGTGATTTTATTATCCAGAGGAAGCCGACGCTATCATTGACAAGGCCTAAGGAACCTGAACTGGAAACAGCTCAGAGGGTCCGGTCAGTCCGGGTTAAGAGTACAGCTGAGCTTGAGGAAGAGATGATGGCTAAGATTCCAAAGTTCAAAGCACGCCCACTAAACAAGAAGGTACTCTTATGTGTTTGTTTGGTTTCCTTCAGATGAATTCACTTAATTGGTAATCATTGTTTAACGTGCGGTTTTTTTAATTTAAATTACAGATTCTGGAAGCGCCAACATTACCTGCCTTGCAAAGAAGTGCACCGCAACCTGTAGAATTTCAGGTCAGTTATACTGCAAAATGGATGACATAATAAAAGAACAGAAAATTTCAATTATGCAGTAATGGATGCTGATGAATGTTATTACTACTACAGGAATTCCATTTGGAGACAATGGCAAGGGCTAATCAAAATGCAGAAACATGTTCCGTGGCCTCAACAGAAGTGTCTCGCCAGGTATAATAAGCTAAAGATCTCTTTGTAACCCTCTCATTCATTTTTTTGCCTCGGTTGTTCAGTGGACTGACCAGTATTTTTCTACTTTTTCACGTCAGAGTCAATGGAAACCTTGTCTAACTGAACCTAAAAGCCCCGAACTCCAAACGTTACTGAGGGCCCGTCCCCCAAGGGTTAAAAGTTCTGCTGAACTTGAGCTGGAGGAACTTGAGAAGGCCCCTAAATTTAAGGCGAGGCCTCTGAATAAAAAGGTTTGGCTAACTTCTAGTAGACTGGAAAAAACAAAACAAAACAATAGTTTCCTTTAGAAATTGAACAAATAAATTTTCTTTTGTAGATCTTCGAAAGTAAAGGAGAATTGGGGATTTTCTGTAATGCTAAGAAACATGTGACAAAACCCCAAGAATTTCATTTCTCTACAAATGAGAGGATTCCACCACCTGCTGCCGTCATTGACTTGTTTGATAAGGTAGTTTATTAAATTGAGAGTTGAATTATCTACTTGATTTCTACTAAAGCGTATTAATTTTACTTGGTGGCAGTTTTAATCCTTTTTCGTTTTTTTTCCCCCCTTTTTTCAGCTGTCTTTGAACTCAGAACCCCAACGCGAGAAACCACCACTTCCAAGAAATACAAAACCAAATCCATTCCATTTATATACGGAGGTATGGCATTATTTTCATGGCTGAACAACAACAAAATCTCTATGTTGAGTCCCGTTTTAAAATATTTACTCGATTCTCATTTGCATTATGCCTTTATTTCAGGAAAGAGGGGCCGAGAAAGAGAGGAAATTTGTTGTGGAAGTGGTGCAGAAGCAATTGGAAGAAGAAAGAGCTAGGATTCCCAAGGCTAATCCATACCCTTATACTACTGACTATCCTGTGGTAAAGAAATTAATCAATTTGTTTTCATGTCAACTGCTTTACTTACAATGATTGTGCTATGCTAACAACGACTTTATATGCAGATTCCACCAAAACCAGAGCCCAAGCATTGCACAAAACCAGAGCCTTTCCAATTAGAGAGTCTGGTGAGGCATGAGGAGGAAATGCAGAGGGAATTTGAAGAAAGAAAGAGGAAGGAGAGAGAAGAGGCCCAAATGAGGATATTTAAGGCACTGCCCATCCTGAAAGAGTAAATTCTAAATGCACCAAGAACAGATCAGATTTAGCATAAAATCTGGAGCGCATATAATAATAATTCATTTATTTTGCATGGTTTGTCTTGTAGGGACCCAATTCCAGTTCCAGAGAAAGTACGTAAACCCCTCACAGAAGTTAAGGGATTTAGTCTTCATTTAGAAAATCGGGCTGTGGAGAGAGCAGAATTTGATCAAAAGGTAAATTTTTACCCAATATTTTATATTAAAATATAGCTTGTTGAAATTTCATTGTTCAATTGAACTCATACAATTGAGTTACATACAGATTAAGGAGAAGGAAATGATGTATAAAAGATACAGAGAAGAGAGCGAGAATGCAAGGATGGTATGTGTGAGATTCTGATACTAGTTTGGATTCTGTCTAAGCAAAGTAACATTGTTGTAGATTTTAACTTAAATTGAGCCCACAAACATTTGCAGATGGAAGAGGAGAAAGCCCTGAAACAATTGCGAAGGACATTGGTTCCCCATGCGAGGCCAGTGCCTAATTTCGACCATCCTTTCTGCCCACAGAAGTAAGGAGAAATTCTAACTGAAAGTGTTTTTTTTTTTCTTCTTTTGTCCTCTTTTTTCCTTTTGACTGATGATTGATGTAATATCTTAATCTACAAAATAGGTCTTCTAAAGAAACCACAAAAGCAAAGTCACCTCAGCTGCGTGTGATCCAAAGAACTGAACGAAGAAAAATGCTCCGTGCTAGAACCGCAATTTCCAGTGCCACTGCTCATAGGTGATTGACGGGCGCAGTAGTGGGCTGTTCAAGAACTTTTGAACTTTGTAAAGGAGATGTATTAGTAGTACCTTACAGAGTAATATGTATAATAATACAATTTTCTAAGCACAAATCAATTCTTTTAGGTAATGGAAAATTCCATTTGCCCTTTTGTCTTCACAAATAAAATATATAATTATGGGATTCACATAAATTTTTGGTTTGAATAAGCAGCAAATCTGCAGAGGAGAAAAAACGCCAGAAAATCTCAGAGGCCAGAAAAATCCAGCTAGGCCACCCGACCGTCTAATGGTACTCAAAAATTGCGAGGTCAAAGAAAGTAAAAACAAGCGTTCACATTTTATTTGAAGCATCCTATGCTCTTCCATATAAATCTAACAACATCCAGCCCTTGTGCAAATAAATCATACCAAACAGGACAGGCCACAATTTGAAATTACTGAGGTCAACGAGTAAGGGAAATGCTGTAGCTAACAATTTGAAATTATGCAGGAAAAAGAAATCCAGAAAAAATCCAATCTATTAACTCTTCTATTTTGTTAGAACACTCTGTATGGCTGCAAATTTACATAATCATGGCAATAAAATAATGGTTCAATTGATCATCCTGAGATCTCCGCATTGAGTATATTTACATACAACTCTTACATCAAACAAATAGTCTACCATTTTCTTCATAGAACAACAACATTGAGTTACAAAAATTTTCTATTATTCTTGCTTCCGCCTGTATGCTAGAATCTGTAGCGGGTAAAGAAAGAAATGATAAAATCAGTGACTGGCTCAACCATCACTAAAAGTGATATCATAATCTACATTGCAGGGAGCTACAAAATGGAGTTTACTGGAAATCAAAACCTTATCAATAATTAGATAGACATGAATGAATTGCTCATATTTGAATAACTAAAAAGAATGCGAGATATGGCCTTCCAAGATTTACTTCAGAACAGAATATGGCCATTGCCACACAAAAGTTCCAGCCCTTCTAAAAATAAATAAATTTATACTCACCAAATGATCCCTACTGGAAGCACAGTTGACTCTAAGCCCAGCCAAAGTTTCTTGACCTTCCAAAATTTGCAGCTTATCCATTGAAGGATTTAGGGCAGGCGGGTTTTCATTTGTATCAAGGTGCTCTTTTACCATCAACATCTCAACTTCTTCAGCTCGCAAAGGTGTCTGGAGTGAGACATACTGTGAAGAAGAAAGGAAATAAACTAAAATTTTGGCTAGATCTTTAGATCGAGCGAAAGCAATATGATTATGAAGAGTGGTCAAAACTGAATGGGTTCAGGTCTGATCAGACCTCACTGTGGACAAGCTCAAAACTTCCAAACAAGTAGAGAACAGCTTATTGAAAAAAATGTATGTTGCAGTTGACGAGACCTAGATATATAAAAGGAATGGATCCAAGAATCAATCAAGTCGTGGGTATATTTTGCCACCTTTACAGTAACAAGATACTACAAACATTTCGCTAGTGCATGATAGGATTGAAGTGTAAACAAAATTTATTGTCCTCAATTTTAAAGAGGTATGATTTTCAAAACTGATATTTTACTTCGATAAAGAGGATGATATCAATAAAGAGAATGATACTTCAAGAATATGAGTTTAATAATTGAAGTGGTGGGAAAGGAATCTCACTTCACATAGCTTTTTAACTGATAGACTGGGCCGACAACAAAGGTAAGGCTGCTCCAAATTTGGTGTACTTTGGTTGTCCAGAGAAACAAGCATGAGATGAACATCTAACTGCAAAAAAAGAAAATAAGCTTTAATTATCATGGATGAAACCTACATGCCGAAAAAAACGAACTAGTGAATCAAACCAGAACATTGCAGTGCTTACTGAAAGATAAACACTAGATAGATTTCATTGCATCACCATTTAATTCATCACCCCTTGAAAGTACTCTTCAGCAACAATAATTCAAATTGTGGTATGTGCCAACCATGATTGACATAATTTTTACTCAATAAACAGTCCAACAGCATCCTATCATACCTCATCATTATTTTCCTGTAAGCCCCGGAGATATTCCACCAGCCTATTTAAGCGGGCACTTCGCAAACTCTTATTATTGCAACTGCTAGCACTGCCATGCCGTGTGTTACTCCGAGCACCACCCCTCCCCCAAGCAAGCATTTCTGTGCTCCAGACAGGACCAGGAGAAATTCCTCTGCTATCTCTGCCAACATCTAAATCATTTTCAATGCATCCACCATCTGAGTTTGCTGCTGAAGAAGATGGCTGGGATGACCAAATTCCCGAGCGTCTTCTACGCCTTCTCTGCCTAACTTCTGTTGAGCGCTCATCAGTAGAAGATGAATCTTTGCCTCCATTATCTTCATTTTCATCACCGTTATCTTCAGAAACCTGATGTTCAATGCCTCTACTGTTTCTTCTCCGTCTTACATGAGCACTACGAGGGTTTCGATGTAGTCTTGTCATACCCGTATCTTTTCCCACTGAGCGTCTCTTAACAAGTGCTTCAGATTGTCTTTGAAATATTTGTGCAATTGATGCTTGAATCTATCCAAAAAAGCATTGAACAGAATAAAAAGAACAAGAAAGAATATATGTTAAGTAATTTCCCCTATTCTTAAACAACAAGGGTTTATACGTTATATTGATTATCCAATTATCTTCCTTACAAAAGTTTGGCAAAGTACAATCTAAACAGAAAAATCTAAGCAGTTTCTCGGACTAGTCAGTCTTTAGGACTTCAGTCTGTAAACAAGAAAAACTGAGTACTAGGCTATTTCCACTCAGCTAGCTTGTGCGGTACAAGTGTTTGAGCTTGGACTTGAACTCAACTCCAAGGCGCACAGGATGCAAGATCAAGCTTCTCCCAATAACACTTGGAAGCTTCAAGCAAGCATAACCCTCCAATCCAAGTGGATATTCACCTTGAAATCCTCAACTTTCAGTTCATATATTTGCATCTTGTAAATTCATTAATTCAAAATTAATAAATCATACGACAGCATCACATATCGAACCAGCAAAGGATCACCTAAGTGAGCTATCTCCTAATGCTGGAACATCAGTGATTATTGGATAGGTAGAAATCCTTTCAGGGGCAATAATCCCTCTTTTCTCATCATTCTAATTCCAATGTTGTCACCTATCACTTCACCAAGATTTGTATTTCATGATATATATAATCACTCAGGTATCACATTTCAAAGGCATTGCAGTGTTCAATGACAAACATTGCTAGACAACCAGCTCATGATTGAGCGGCTAGCAAGCTTTACAAGCTAAGTAGATGCAAGTCTGACCTAGGTAGTGCGCTTCAAAAAAATTTTAAAAATAAAACCCCCTTTATTTTTCAAACTTTTGAATTTAAGCCGTATTTCTCCAACTATGGGACAACCAGGATTCAACCCAAGACCGTTTGTACAACCTTCAAGAAATCCAACCAGCTAACTAGCTAGAAACGGTAGTTCTTAGAATGGGCTAGAAAATGGGGCTTCCTCATTAAACTAAATAAACAAGTCAAGCATGACTGTGATGACTATAACAAATGCCAATCTTAAATTAATGGGCGTAATCAATATCAATGATATCAAAAAATCCAAATGATGCATGCTCTATCCCAAACATGGTTGTCAAGCCTCATGAACAGATATCAGAGCAGGTATTTGCAATTAATGCATTTCCTGAATTTAGAGTTACTAACCTAAAATTGAGAACAATATCATGCATGCAAGCCAAACAACAAAATACAAATGCAAAGATCGACAAAGGTGCAGAGATACAGGTGTACTATGGCCTAGGACCTGCTTATTACGAGTCCTTTCTTCTTCATGAAAAGCCAATTCCTGAAAACAAATACCCGACGCATTAGTTTTCAATTTGTGAATACAGGAACAAATGAACTTGAATAAGCAACTAAGAAATAAGTAACAAAAGCATCTTATACCTCCTCCTCATATTTATCAATATCTGGATATAAAGCAGCAATTAAGGCATCATAGTTCGGGTCATCTCTCAAAGAACGACGGCTGGCACAGTGTGTGCGGCAAGCAGGACATTCGTTGTTTCTGCAGTTGATTATCAGTTTAAAAAGAAAAATCCAATTATCAAACAATCTAAAAGACATAAGTCTGATCCACAAAATTAGCCCTGACAATAGCATGAAGATTGAACAGAAAAAACCAAATAATGATATGGCCAATCCATTACCACATACCCTAATCGCATTGATTTGTCTATGCATTCCCTGCAAAAGCGGTGCAGGCATTCCATCACAGTTCGTGTTTTCTTGATGATCCCTGTAAAAGCAAAATGCATGATTTATATCATTGACCTTTATTGTGAGAATCTGAAAATATTTTTATTTAAAAAAAAAAAAAAAAGTCCTCCCACAATCTAACTCTTTCTGCCTTTTTTTAGCACCTTTATTTTTCCGCTGTGATAAAAGCTTTGTTAAATTGACACGTCTTTATAATAAAAAATCCATTCAGATTATGGTAGCACCCTGATTTCAGCTAGATGATACCGTTACATACTCCAATCTTCAAGAATTTCACTGATGTTACTTACTAAGGGGTCCTTTTCACCTTCCCTCATGGTACCACTTTGCTTTTGGTTAGCCAAGAGAATTTTAGCTTTGCAAGGTGGTCCTTGTTGATCACCCGGGATTCCGCATGCCCCATGCTCTACTCGGGTCAAAGCGTAAGCTAGTAACGCTTTCTGAATAGAACTCAGATTTTGCCTCAGAAAGTACGGTGGAAATTTAACAGAGAGAAAAACAAAATGGCATTTCGCTTTGAAAACATTCTTGAACACCAGTCAACCAACATGAGCATTACAATGCAACAATATGCAGTCCAAAACATAAGAAAATTAAATGGAAATAGAACTTAAACTATTAAACACTTATCAGAATGAATAAGTTTTACTCTACATAGCAACATTTCACAAAATCAATAAATACCAGGACTATGCTATACAGTAAAACATAGGTTTTAGATTTTTATCCTGATTCTAACTTTCTCCTCTTCAAGAAGACTGAACTCATCTATATATAATCGCCCAGCCTTATAAATCAAGACCCATCTAAATAATTTGTATGTGACAAAAAACAGTAATTATGCAGCCTATGGCAGAAAAGAGGGGGGAAATTGAGGAAATCAAACCAAGTAAGTACCTAAACAAATCGGACACTGTACATCTTTCCGAATTTCCGGCAGTTCAACAAGGACAAATCTGCAATAGAAACAGAAAAAGAATTCCCAGAACTGATCATTTATGCATATAGAGAGCCAATCACAAGAAACGGATCACTGCATGCAAAAACCTCTCACTCACTCAACAAAGATAAACGAAAACGAGAAGACAATGCCGAAACTTGTAACCCCACAAATCAAACTAAACGTACAAGAAACAATAATTTACAAAAATAAAATAAAAATAGAACAGAGAATCAAAATCACAGAAAGTGTTCTACTATACCAGAAGAAATGCTCACAAGAAGATAAAATAAAAAAAATAAAAATCTAACTGACCCAGATGATAATAAGCTAACTACAAGAAAAATGTAAAATAAATAAATAAAGAAAAAGAGAAGCTTGAAAGAGAAGAGAGAGTACTCGGGTTTCTGTTGAGAAGTGGAAGATGGGGTTGCTTCAGAATCTGAGAAACGAAATCAAATTCGTGATTACACGTGTATAAACGCCTAAAACAAACCCAGAAACACAGGTACGTTGTTTACCATCATCATCTTCGTCGTCGTCATAATCATCATCATCATCTTCCTCCTCTTCTCCTTCGTCATCCCCTCCTCCTCCTCCTCCTCCCCTGGTCGCATACATTCGTTCTTCTTTCAGCCTCAGCGTGAGTTGGTTTTCAAGTGTTTCATCTTCCTGAAGATGTTGCTTGGCGTGATGGGTGTGTTGCAAAAGTGCATCTTGGTCATCGTTGGAGTGAGTGTCTTGCAACGACCGCTTCTGAGCAGGCATTGATGAATTGAGAGATTTGTTGCAGCCAGCGTTGTTGGGTTGATTAGGAGAAGCAGAAGAAGCTATAGAGAGAAAGAGAAGTGAATGAATCAGAAGAGAAGATGTTGTTGCGTTACGGCAACTTGAGGAAAAAGTAGCACTTGCGTTGTGTTGTGGTGGCTTCGGTGGGCGGCTTCTTCTTCATCTTGTCGCTTGTCTCTTTCTCTCTCTCCCTCTCTCTCCTCCTTAATCTTCTTATTTCCACTTTTGTCATTTCCAAGCTCTAACCAAATTTTTATCCTTTTTTTTTCTAATCAATTATTATTTCATTTAATGTTCCATACTTCTTCCCTTTCATGTTTTGATTAAAAAAAAAAGGAACTAGCATTGAAAAATTATCATTACTATATAAAATGTAGATATTATAATTACTACCACAAATGATTGTCAAGTGCTCTATGTAATTGAAAGCAAGTTATTTGAATTCTAAAATTCAACACTAAAAAGTTATATAGAATCATGAATATCTCAAATAAAGGTTATATACTACATAAAATTTTTGAAAAAAAAAAGTATTATTTTATAAAATTGGTTTTAAATCTTATTATTACTAATTAATATTGTAATATTATATTTGTGATTGGTGTTCTGAGTTTTCAATTTTTTTTTTAAAGAATATATTGATAATTGAGAAAAAGGGGAACAATATTATGAAAGGAATTTTATCTTTTAAGTGCTTCGGTAGAAAAGCTAACAAATAGGATGAATTATATATCGTATTTAAATATGTTTTGTGACATGTGAATGGTATTTACATATATAATGCACAATTGTCCAACGAAATAAATCCATTTTTCTTTGCATTTTAAAATTATATTAAGATGTTCTCATTTGACCATATGTTTGTATATTATGGTATGTTAGTAATTCAATACTAATAATCATCATGACATTATTGGATCAATAAAAAACAATATCGATAGCACTTTATAACTTTTAGCTTTTTACCTACAAATTATAAGTAAGCTATATATCTAACTCTTGAATTTTTTTTTAAATAAGGTATATATAAAATAACTTTCGATAGATGGCTAAAAACGATAAGTGTAATTGTCTTTACTTAAAGGAAATAGCTGAATCAGTAATAGCTTTCATGGTTTTTTGGTTAATAGTTTGGTATCTTTAAAAAGTTTGGAATTAATGGTTGTTAGTTAAAATTGAAAAGTGATGATGCTATGCCATATCTCAAAAGAAGAGACCTCTTCACATCCTATTAACCTATATGGAAGCTCTTGGTTTTTGATATACTTAATTGGACATTTTGTTTTGATTAGCTGAACAAAAGAAGAAGACATGGGAGGAAACTTGGGAAAAAGAAAAAGCCAAAAGCAAGAATGATTTTACTTTTGCAGGAAATTAAGGAATTAGAAATGTGAAACACTGAGGTATCAGGTATGCGTGATTAATCAGAATATATTGAAAATTTGCAAGCTGTCAGGCGTCAGCTATGGTTCATTCATGCGACAGTCTAGAGAGCCCACATCCAAAAAGATTTTCAACATTAAAATTGAGGACAAACGGTGGCCTTCAACAGATGCTGAAATAAGTGCTGGTTCTATATAGCATCAGCGACAGTAAACAGGAAAGGATTTCATTGTATAGCTATTGGTCATTGTCTTGTTTGCCTGTCCCAATCAGATGGGTTATGCTATCAAAAGAGAAATGAAGTTGAAGTTGAGTTCGATGGGCCAGGCAACAACATGATAACAATTGCTTCCACTGCATTTATACGACATAAGAATTTTAGGGGTGTTAAACAATGAACAAGATCTTATGGATTGGGGTAAACAATTCAACTGTACTGTGCAAATCAGTGCTTCGCTACTGTTCCCTCTGTAGCAAGCAGCAACACTTACTGCTGGAACAAATTATCAAATGTAAAATAAATACTGTTGTGTGCTACTATAGACCGGATAAATGCAATGTAATGTAATGCAGACAATGCAACACCAAAAACCGTCAATGTATTCATAAAAATAATATATAAGCTGATGTGAATCGACCCTGGTTGGGCCAGGGCAAGCTTCAGCTTTTTGAAGGTTTTGCTAGCTATATGGCATCGAGTTTGTTTTGTCATGCCTCCAATATGGACAGCAATCTGGACCTTCCATGGGTTATTAGCCCATCAATATTCATAGAGAGTCAGCAGCTTTAGGCTTTAGATGCATTTCTGCACAAGGGGTCCGTCAACATTAATAGAGAGATAGCAAGAATCTGGCTGTTGGCATCACTTCGAACAAAATTTAAGAAATTGTCATGGGGCTGAAAAAGCGACTACACAATGTAAAGAAAAAACACAAGTTCCTAGTATTGAAAAAAGCCCCAAAAATTACCAGGAAAATTAAAATAAAACAAAAACAGATTGTAAATTCTTCATGCAAAGAACAGAATAAACAGATTACACAATTCTGTGGGGACACTATAGTATTCCACCACAACCAACAATAAGATCTTAAGTTCCATTTATTTTCCTGAAAAATAGAGTATTTGCAATTAGAATTAGATCTAGACATGAGATAACTAAAACCAGGCAGCATATTTAGCATGAATCTCTCTCCAAGGAAGTTAATAACCCTCCACATCCTAAGTTAATTTGAGGCAATTCGACTCTTCTAAAATGCTAACTGCATCCACTTTTACTTCGACATAATAACCCTTGAAAATCAACTCTCAGGGGATAATGGAGTGAGCAAATCACTCAATAATGGTCGAGGAAGTACAAGCAATAATATTCTAGCCTAGCAGAATTGTATGAGTTAAATGGCTAAGCCACATAATAGCACATACCCGAGGCCGCTATCAGCTATAAATCCTAACACCACGAAATGGATGTTCCTATTCCGATGGCTTTTGTTGTTCAGCTTAAATACTACAATCTTCAATACTGACACAGACACATAATAACCCGATCACTTTTAATACATTTCTAGGGTGACAGAAGAGAGAGAGCATGCTTGATGGCAAACAATTATCTGATCTGGAAATGTTTGAAAGTGGCATTTTCTTGGATGGAAATTTTGATTCTTCCCTTGTCATCAACCTGTCCACAAACCATATCCTTTAATTGAGAGCCCATCCCTTTGCAGCTTGAGCCTTCAGCATTCGAGTCAGCTGCATTCTTCCTTCGTCGTTCATTATGTCCTGCCAAACGCCTACGACAACTGCGTTTGTTGTCATCAAATTCTGATAGCTCATGGAATCTGCAACATAAAAAAAAAAAAAATTTAAAAATAGAGGGAATAGAGGTCCGCTACTTATTCCTTGATGATTTTAAACAATGGTATAGGAACTTGACAATGATATGCAACAATCAGACGTGTGTTTGTAGTGGGATCATTTTGGACATGCATTTCTGATAAGGTAAAAATTTATTCAAAAATAAAAAATAAAAAGAAAAGCAGTAAAGTAGCACCAAAGGTGGTCCGTTGATTCCATCTTTATCCTAAAAATTCCAACTTGCATAGAGGATAGATATACTAAAATCCAAATTACAAAATGCCCAGATTAAACAACATGTCAGAGAATCATCCTAGAAGGACCAAAGACAAAGTTAAGAATATTTTTATACACTAGAATCATACAATTCAAACATTTGAAGAGTATTAAACCCGTTTAACCAAAAAAAGGTTAAATTTTGTCGCATAGCGTGTAGCATATATAAACAAATACTGGAAAAAATTTTGTTCTGTAAAGCAATAGGAGCATTGCCCTGAATCTACAGAAAAAAATATATATATAATTATAATGCTCTGCTGGGCACTTTTAAATAAAATATGAAACAAAGAACAGATAGAGTAACAGCAAAGAATCATAGCTAGCTGTACCGTCAATCCAACAAAGAATTAAAGTCGAAAAAAAGAGCAGTGGATAATGATAAACAGTGATAAGTGAGCAATTCACGTGAACAGCCTATGGAAACGAACAATTTACAGCAGGTAACAACAATGGCAAAGCTAAAATTAATTAAATTCAGAAACAGTAAATAAGAAATTAGGAGAAATGGGTAAATTTAAACTGTTGAAAACCTGCTACATTGCTGACAAAACCTCTGCCTGATTCCAGCCACAACCACAACCTGAGCCTTTGCATGAACCTCACACACCTTATGCCTCCTATGATACTGCTTCGCATCACTCAGATCAGCCGTACACTTCTCTACTTGACAATTCCTGCCACCACCACCAGTTGCAGCGGCGCCGCCACTGGTCCCTTTCTTTATAACTGCCCCTTTCTTCTTCCTGCTGCCACTGTTATGATCATCCTCCTCCATGGGGTGCTGGCAGGGTTCGTCATCAGAGTCTCCCGCTTCCCTTTTCATGGGCTTTCCAAGCTTGGCTTTCCCTTTTGCATCCATTGGTGGCAGAACGGAAAGAGAACCAGAAAGCAAAAGCAAAAGAGATGAGATAACCCAGAAAAACAAAACAACTAGCACAAGAAATGAGGCAACAAGTGTATGAGAGTAGTAAGTTATAAAGGAAATGAAATGAAAGCAAGCAAGAGACGAAAAGTTGGAAAAGGAGACGAGAAGTTGAGGGCATGAGTGAGGACCACAACACCATCTCCCTTTTTTTTTTTTTTTGGTTTTTGCCGTCTTGGCCTTTTTTTTTTTTTTTTTGGTTCTATGTAGGGGAGGTCAGAAATGTTTATTATAAATTCAACCCTTTTCTCTATTTTAATTCATTTTTTAAATTTATTATATTTAATTGTCTGCTCTTCGTCTCCAAGCTGGGGACTGGGTTCGTTTTCATTCTCGTGAGAGTGGGCCCTCCTTCTACAGAGCCTACCCCATTGTTGTAGAGCCAAGTTGGTGCTTTTATGTAGCGTTTCCTTCTTGAAAGGGACAGCCCCCTCCCTGTGAAAACTTTATCCACTACATTTATTATTCCATGTGTGCATGTCTCTACTCTCTCCTCCACCAATCATATTGTTCCACGTTTTTCAAATACTAATATCTATTACGAATTTTGGTTTCCACAAACTCTATTCTCTCCCTTCCATGAATCTAACACATAAATCTTTCAATGCCACAGATTTTTCTTCCCAATTATGATCTTAGAAATTAAAGATTCCATAAGATCCTTCTGCATCTAAAATATATTCTATATTTTATTTCTTAATTACCTCTAATTTAAGATATTTTTTTCTAAATAAAATAGTTTTAAATAAATGATTTGGTGTAATAAATAAGTTTTGGTCGCGTCCACGAACTCTTCCGTCATAGGTTATGTCACGTTGTTTGATTAGCTGATGTGTACTACCGCATTGAACAATTTCGACACTGACTGTAGGGAAGTTATTCAGTGGTTTCTGAGACGTGTCAGAGTCATGACGTGGAGAGAGTTTAGTGGTCAATTGGGATGGTGACAGAACGTGAGGTTGACTGTTCTGGGACTTTAGTTGAGTTGGGCTAATGGAAATTAGAATTGTGTTGAAGATGCGGACTGGTTAGCGGTGTTGTCTTGTTAGTCATGAAATTTGGTCACTGTCCTGTCAAAGCGTAAGGTAGATTCCTATTGACAGCCAGCGGTGGGGTCCGCCGTCGGCAGACAGTTGACCCGGATTGGCCGCTTATCAGGATCCGACCCAATTAACGGGTCCCCGGTTTCCTAGGCCTGGGAGATCAACCATTCGACGCGTCCAGCACTCCCAGCGTCCGCAATCAAGGGAATCTTTTTTACGTTAGCTGCGAGTTTCTTCTCCTATTCTCTAGAAGGAACGAAATCCTATATTTAAGATGTAATTTAAATACTAGCATTCAAAATATTTGAATAAATTATTTATAATATCATGAGTCAAGAAACTTTGGATTAGGAACCTTTATATCATAAGGGCAAGATAGCGTTGTGTTACCAAATCAATAAATAATATTAATTTATTTAAAGTTATAACATATTAACATAATGTTTTAGTATAAGACTTTGAATCTCTGGTAGCCAAGCAAACTCCAATTTTTTGTTGGGTGGACTAAATTTTCTCGAGTAACACTCTTTTAGTCAATTTGGATGGTATGTATAAATTTTAGAACAAATCCATGTAATAAAATACACAGTATTTAATTTTCTTTTTAAATTTAAATATATGGTCTTTTTTTTTTTTGAAATCAATGTTAAACTTTAATATTAAAGTTTAGAGAGTAAGAGAGAATGAAATATCTATAATGCTACCTTTTTATAATGTGAAATTTATTTATTTGATTACCGTTTATAACCAAAAAAATGTAAATAAAAAAAAAAGCTAAACAATTTTCGTTTTTTGAATTGTACTATAAAAATTATGATTTATTGATTACATGTTAAATTTTTGTTTGATAAACTTTCTCTATAGATTGCATCAAGAAACATGTTATATCCTTTATATTTAAATTTGCTATTTATTTTTAGAGAATTTATGAAGCCTAGTCTGGACCCCATCCCTTACTTTAGGTAAAATTTTGGTTAACATTACCCAACAAGAAAGAATATATTCTATCTCTACTACACCACTGAAGTGGTGTAGCCAGCTAATGAGAGAAAGAAAAAGTGAGAGACAGAAATTAAAAATATTAGGCTCTGTTCTTTTATGAATCTAAATCTTGTTTTATGTATTGCACATTTTTAAATACAATTTACACTCAATCTCAACCACTTATCATTTTTAAAATTCAAAATCAACCATATATTTCTAAATTTAATTAAAAATAAAAATACTAGATTCATAGAAGAATATATCCTTATTGTTCACAATATTTTTTCAACCTCCTATTTATTGGCTACACCGCTCAACCCAGCCACATGATGCAACAACTATCAAACGGACTCTCTCACCTAACAATGTCTTTTCTATCTAACATATACTACATATGGACTAAAATCTAAATAATTTAGATATACAAATTTGAATAATAAGTAAAGTTGTAGGTTTTTATAAACCAGAAACATTTAAAAACTATTTTTGGAACAAAAAAAAATCAAATTAGATTTCACAAATATTTTTGTATTAATTTCTTCATCATATAGTTGATGTAAATTTTAAAATTAAAATATAAATAAATTAGTTAATTATGTAATTTTATCATTTAAAGTTAATATTAAAGGAATAACGTAGTAACAAATCATATTAGAAATAACATAATAGAAAAATAGTCACAAATCATATAAATATTTTGAAAAATCAAATTACATAAACCATCTAAACTCTATTTATACTTCAACCAAAAAACAAAAGCTTGAAAATGATCGAATGAAAGTAAGTCAAATTAATTTTTAAAAAAAAAAAGAGCCCCTAGTTGATCTCTCAATTTTAAACATGAGTTTGTAGACTAATTTAATTCATAAAAAACATATTTTAGAATTAATGTCAATTAAAAAATAATAGTTTGAGATTACTATTGCTTAAGAAATAAGCAACTTCTAATAATCTTCAGTTATAATAACAATAAGAAAAAAGTCACATTGGAAACGGGCCCGTTTGGGTCCAATTTAAACGATAAAAAATCTCAAATTTGAAAAGCAAAACATTTCCCCGCTCTTCTGTGCACTGTTCCTCTCTCTCGCAGTCTCTCTGATTCAACTCAAAATATCCTGCAAGTGGAAGCAATAAGAGAGGAAATGGCCGTCGTTCTGCCTAGACATGAAGATGCCGCCACCGCTCATGACCCTCTATTGCCCTGGCTCTTGTACGTAAACTCAGATACTCTACTTTTTTGTTTTTTTATTTAATTTTAATTTTTATAAAAATTGATTGTGAATTTAGGTCAGACACTCTATTTTTTTTTTTTAACTTATGTTCATGAAATTGGTGTTTTAATCGTAAATTGATTGTGAATTTAGGTCTATCAGGAAGAATCTCGATGAATGGTGCTCGGGAAACCGCTCTGGTGCGTCGGATCTCGACAAGCTCTTGTCGGATTGTATCACTACGTTCAAGCACCATACTCACTACAAAAACGACATCAGATTCCTTAAGATTTGGTTTCTTTATGTAAGCAAAGTTCTCCTTTTTGTTTACATTCAACATTTTTGTTATGCTAAGTAATGGTTAATGTATTTGGGTATTAAATTATTTATTACATTCATTTGGCCTTTTGTGTCTGTACTGAGTTGTTAATGAAGTTTTTTTTTAACTGTTTCGAGAAAATCGGCGAAGACTGGTATTAGTATTGGCTATTGTTACTTGCATTACACAAACACACACGCACACACACACACACACATACACACACAAAATTTGGTTCATTGGTTAGTAAATATTTGAAAGTGTGTGCAAACAGTCCGAAAAAAGAGTTAAATGTGTTGGCAATTGATATTCTTGATCAAAGTTATTTAGACTTTAATTGATTGAACCTCATACAGAGGTCCGGATAATTCTTATCTGATAGGTTAATTTTTTTTATGTAGTTGGAAGGTAGTAACGATTTTGAAAAGGTTTACAAAGAAATGGAGGACACTGAGATATGTATTGGCCATTATTTGCTATATCTATGGTATGCACTTTTTCTTGAAGTAAAAGGTCTGTGGCAGGATGCACACATGGTTTATCAAACGGGTATTTCAAGGTCTCCATCATTTTCAATTGCTTGCGACTTTTTGTTTGTCAGCTTGTTTCTGTTACATGCTTAATGTTGTTATTTTTGGGCTACCAGGAAAGCTGAACCACTTGAGAAGTTGAAGGAGGCACAGTCCTTATTTCTTGATAGAATGTCTGAAAGACTTTATGCCTCTCCACTTAAGAAGGTATATTGGTATATGCACGGTTCAATTGGTTTTAAGATGAGATTTTCTGACATTTGAGATGTTTTGGTAATATTTTACGCAATGATTGTTTGTGTGAATACCCATATTGAAAAGAAAGGGATATTTTATAGTGTGTAATTTTTTGAGGTTAATATTTTCCCCAAAAAAAAAAAAAAAAGGTATCCAACTCTTGTCACTTATTTGATTTTCCTAAAATGTTACCCATACTTGATGACTTGCTACCTTGTATATGGAATTTTTCACTGTTCTCTTGCTGCATTTTTCTTGTTCTAGTATTTGTTAATTAGACTCTGTTAACGAACTGATGAAACCGATAAACTTCCTTTCCATTGCGCAGGTTGATGATGTTGATGTAAACAAATCTAGAAAAGGTGGTATTAACCCATGGTCCAGCTCCACTATAACAGATCTGTTGAGGAAACTAAATTCTAAGATTATAAAATATGATGTAAGACAATTTAGCTGTTACCATTTGCATAAGTCTATTTGTTTGTCTGATTAATGGTTATGCTTATACTACTCCTTTTTGCTTTTATTTCAGGGATACCATCCAAGTAAGAAAGCGTACCCAGGGAAGATGGCTTCATTATCCCTCTCAAGGAATCAGATAATTGATACAGGTAATGTTTTTCATTACGATATTGTTCATTGTTAGTTATATTTTTAGTAATATATCATCTTTTCACATTCTAAGAAATTACATTTTAACTATTGGTCCAGTTCTACATTGGGTTACAGAAGTTTTTCTAAGCAGGCATAACCCTAAGTAATAATGCATTCTTGAGCACTTGTTCTATATAGTTATATTCATTTTGTATATAATCACAATGAACTAGGGTTGTCATAAATTAATAGTTAACATTTTAATAATCTTATCAGACATTTAATTTGTAATTTTAATCTTTAGTTTTGAAAGTGAGAAGTTAAACGTCTGAGCCACAATTCTATCAAATCTTCAATGGATTAAATTTTATTGCACTTTATTGCTTATGTTATGATTCTAAAGGTGGAAAGAAGTACCACATCAAGGGTTGTGCAGGCGAGGGTGGCTTTGCTAAAGTATTCAAAGCATATGTCAACAACAACTCTGATGATGTGGTTGCACTAAAGGTATTGTTATATTTCCATTTCCCCATTTCTAGTGCAAATTGCCGGATCTCATTTTGGCAGTCTTTGCCTTATATCTGAAATTCTATGCAGCTACAAAAACCTGCTTTTCTTTGGGAATTCTACATATATCGGCAGCTTGATCAACGCATCTCAGACAAGGAAGTATGTCTTGTCTTGGATGTTCATTATTTATTAGTCTTAATAAGATTAAGATTGTTACTTATTCAATAACTAATTTTACCAGAGGTCAAACTTCGGCTATGCACACAGGATTCATCTTTATACAGACTGTAGCATCCTTGTTTGTGACTATTTGCCTCAAGGGACGCTGCTGGTTGGTCCTTTTGTTATGTGGTGTTTGTGTCAAATTTCATTGTGAACAAATTTTTTGTAGTACTCTGACGTATGAACTTGTTCAGGATGCAATAAATTCTTATGCTGTTATAGGCAAATCCATGGAAGAGTTATTATGTGTTTATTACACCATAGAGATGCTACGCATTTTGGAATCTTTGCATAATGTTGGCATCATCCATGGTGACTTCAAGCCTGACAATCTGCTTCTCCGCTATGCTAGGTAAAAACATTTTTCCTTTATAGATTTTGAATCTTTGAACTAGACTGTATAATGTCCTTTATCAGCTTCCAATTTATTGCCACACTTTATTGTCTCTCTCAAGACTGTTTGACATGGGAAAATTTATCTGAGTAGGGGATGCTTTTCTTCCCTGATTTCATCTTCTTGTTGCATTCTTTAATATGGGACACTTCTGTAATCTCCGTACATTGGGCATTATAGCAAGACTGCAATTTGGATTAGAGAAATCCCAGCTGCAAACACAATTTGCCAAAGTTGGATCATGTGGCTCTCCTACTTCAGAATTTATCTAGTCCAGTTTTGGCCCAAAATTCATTATTAGCTTATCAACCATCTCATTTTCCCTTTAACTCAATCTCAAACTGCAAATAGAATCCTTCACATGTTGTTAAGCAAGCATTAATTACGCGATATCTTGGCAGGGATGACCTTACGGAGCAAGACTTTCTTGAGCGCAGTGGCCCTTGGCATGATCAGGTTAATTCTGGTTACTTAAGATACTAGTTTTTAGTTATTATCGTGGACTTTTTATAATTAAATAGCTCGTCCTGCAGGGACTCTGCCTTGTTGACTGGGGAAAGGGGATCGACCTACATCTTTTTCCTGAAAACACAGAATTTGAGGGAGATTGTCGGACCTCTGGTTTTCGCTGTATTCAAATGCAAGAGAAGAAGCCATGGACATTTCAGGTCTGTCCCAATTCAATATAGCACCAGAACAAACTTGATAGTTTTGTTAGGCAGGCAGAGGATAAGCTCATTTCTCTCAATGACACCAGGTAGACACCTTTGGCTTGTGCGCTTGTGTTCATCTGATGCTGCACAAGACTTATATGGAGGTTGAAAGGAAGGAATCATCTGATGGTGGCCTCATTTATCAACCAAAGTCATCATTCAGACGGTAAGCACTAGTTGGTCTTGTGAGCTTTTCACTGTGCATTAATGTGCTTTAATATTGGATGGTGGCAGGGGAGAAATTACGAATTTCCTGATCCCAGTAAAAGAGAACTTAATTCCGTAATGACCAACTGACATGCTGTGGAACAATAGAAATATTATTCTACAGAGTTGTAACTCTTTTTTTTTTCTGCCTTTGACAATTTCCCCAGATATTGGGAGGTTGATCTATGGAAGAATCTTTTCACAAAGTTGCTCAACATAGGCCCTGGCAGCGACAAAGAAGTGTTGCAGGATTTGAGGGAATCATTCCAGGATTACATACGGTCTGACCCTCAGCGGATAAAGAAACTAAAAGAATTGCTGACGAAGCTACGGGCTTCCTTGTGCTCCACATAAATGTAAAATAGGTTGTAAGCTCATTTAATTTGTAAATAATGTTGTCATCATTAAGTAATATATGATACCTGTATCCAAAATATTTCCTCTTCTCAAGATGAAATGTATTTATTTTTGTTTTCAGAAAACATTTTCTTGTTTTACTTATTTTCTTATATTATTTTAAATTCAATATCACCTATATATTTTTTTAAAATTTAATATCCATCATATGTCTGTACTTGAATATCAATTTGAAAAAAAATAAAGGCGCAAAATTTATAATCAAAACAATTTTTGTTTCGAATTAGGGGTGGGAATTTGGGACATGACATGCGAATACGACATGAATATGACGCGAATACGATACACGGTTAATAAATGGGTCGGATTCGTGTTGGGGGTGTTCAAAACGCCAACCCGTTTAATGAAATAAGTAGTTAAACATATTTTGTCTACTCTTAATATGTAAGTTCATTTAATGATATAAATTGGTATCTACTTACAATATATATATTATAAAATTGAAATTTTTATATTATAAAATAAATTAATTTATAAAATAATAAATTATGATGATTTTAATAATATTTTATACTAAAAATAGTTTATATTTTAAAAATAATTTTAATTAATATAAATATATAGATTATAATATTTTATGTATAACTAGGTTGAACGATTAAGTGAATTATGTGAATTAAATATGACACGATTATAATACGTGAGTAATATGTTTAATAATCGTGTCAGATCCGTATTTTATATCTTGATATGAACAATTAAATAGCCACACTTACGGCACAAATTCCCACTCTTATTCAAAATATTTTCTTAATTTGGTTACTTCCCTGTTCTTCTCTATTCCATTGGGTCTTAGGACTCGTTAAATATCCGTTAAGGTTGTGTAGCCATGGGCCATGAAATGCATTGCTCCAGCCTTGTTTCTCCTCTATTCTTACATGTATTTAATTATGAATTAACGATCCGCCGGAGGGAACATATAAAAATGAAACATGCGTTTAAGTAAAGAAGATTTCGTACAAAATTTTCAAAAATTGAAATACATCTTTGACCCCATAAAAAAGTTTTTTTATTTTCATTCAATATTTAAAAAAAATTTTAACACTTACATTATAAAACTATTTTCAAATGTATTTCTCCACTTATGTGCATGTTCATCAATGTAATCAAATATTTTTTCGAGGACTTGTTTGTTTTGGCTTAAATAGAAATTATTAGAATATATCTTTTTTAAGTAGAGTTTTTGAAAATAGAGTTTTTATTAAAAAAGTTATTAGTTGTTTAATAAAATAAATTTACAAATACTTATTATAATTAAATTATTAAAAGAGAGTTGTGTTAAAGAGAAATAATAATGTATAATATTTAAAATTAAATGATAGTGTTTTGATATTCTAAATCTTTAAAAATTTTTAAAAGAGTTTTTCATAAAAGCTTCAATTTGAGTTTTTCCTAGAAAACATAAAATAACTTTTTTTATCTTTTTAAGTGGCAACTAAATAAAACAAAAGAATTAGAAGAATTTTTATAATTAAAAAAGTTCTTTCGGACAATAAAAAAATTCAAATAAGCCCGTCCCCAGACTACTTCTCTCTAATAAGCTCACCATCATGATTAGAAGGCCATTATATTATTGAAAATGTAAACACAAAATTCTAAGTCTTAAATAATCCTAAAATTAAGAATGATAAATAATTATGAAAATAATAGAGGGTTGTTTACTCTGGAAAGATTTGCATTTTGCGAGACAAATTCGTGACAACTATTCCATAGTTTTAGAACCATGGAGCCTACCACTACCCACAGCCCAATTGACAACAGTAATTTGAGACGAGATACAGGGTGAAATCAGTAATTTGTGAAACCCTAAATGGTCTCTTTAAATATCTCGTCTCCTTCATTTTGTCTTCCTCGCAATCAGGAGGAGTAGCACACTTGTACTCGGCGACCTTCTCAGGTGCACTTTCGTCTTCGTAACTATCGGATCTCAGTCGTTTCATTTTCTTTATCTAAAATTTCGCTGTCGTATCGGCTCATCGTCTTGCATTTTTTACCGCCTACATATGTGTATGTGTGTGTATTCTTTTGTTTTAGTGATTCGTGAACTCGTACTTGATTGACCTATGTTTGTAATTTTTTTATGGAATTTCTGTTTGGTTGCTGAGAAACGATGAAATAATAACATGATGAGCTGGAGAGATCATGTTATAACAAGTTAATTGCTTATATTATTTGAAGTAAAATTGAATAATTACATATATGCCACTTGTTTTCTGAGAAAATGTGGAAATTCTACTAGGACGAGACAAATACTATTGTTGAAGAAGCAAAACTAGTTCTGACTGCTGTTTTGGTTTCAGGAAATGGAAATGTGTAATGATCCAGTCTGATACTTGCTTAAGCTGGCTATTTGGACATTTCTTTTGTATATGGAGTCAGATTTGTTAGGTTATTTGATAGTTTATTTAAAACTAAGCCGTAACTTTCAGAATAAAAGATGTTTTATTATTCTACTGATTTGTACTTGATAGTTGGTATAAGATGGCAGTTATATATTATTAATCTGCATGGTGTTTATGTTGTGTTGCTTAAGAATATCTATTAGTATTCCCACGAGCAAAATCTATATGCTAAGGCAAGTGGTCTAGCTGTCATTTTGGCCTTTCATTTCAATGCAGGACCACTATGAGCCAGTAATTCCAAAAGTTCCTTTGTTTGGCCATTCTTCATGAGCTTCTGAAGAGGCTATTTTTTTGTATTTAAAGGACACTTGATCATTGAATTTTACTTTTTGGCTGAATTTTGTAGCATTGTTTTAGATAATCACACAAGGCAGGTGATCATCTGCATATTTTTGGTGACAGAAACGCTTTTTTTTTTTACTTTTTTTTTTCTCGTAATTTCTATTTCAGTATATAGAGTTGATGGTGTTCTTCTATTAAGTCCAAGTAAGCGGATTTATTAACTCGGAGAATATTCTTTTAAAAGGGGGAGCAATGTCTTTTTGTCTTGTTGTGGTAGTTTGGTACTGTGTATGGGGAACCAAAAATAATGTGGTGCTTACATGTCAAATTGTTATGGATCTTGCTGTGCAGGTCACCGTTTGGAGTTGCAAACATGGCAGATGGATCACAGCATCCATCAGTATTTCAGAAAATACAAGGACAATCCTACTTCATTTCTAGGCTTTCCCCCAATATGCACAGTCAGAATTATGGTTTGACTGGTTCATATACTAATGGAGGTCTAAGGAGTTCTTTGCAGCCAGCATGTCAGGGCTCTGGTTTGGCAGTGGTGTCCCCTGTTTCCCCCATATTTGTACAAGCTCCATCTGAGAAAGGTGCTTCTGGCTTTCTGGTGGATTTCCTTATGGGAGGTGTTTCTGCTGCTGTTTCCAAAACAGCAGCTGCTCCTATTGAGCGTGTAAAGCTTTTGATCCAGAACCAGGATGAAATGATCAAGGCTGGTCGGCTGTCTGAACCATACAAGGGCATCGGTGATTGCTTTGCCAGAACTATTAAGGATGAAGGTGTCATTGCTCTCTGGAGAGGAAACACTGCAAATGTTATCAGATACTTCCCCACCCAGGTAAGTTTCCTCAGCATAAATACTTTTAATTTAATTTTGATGTTCTAGTTTGGACAGAGATGTAGAGACCTTCTATTCTGAACTGTACACTTGCCAGGTGGCTGATAGAGTTGTATTGAAGTCATTGCTTCATAATTTTTCTTTTCTAAACTTAAAATTACTGGCATACATGTACCAGGCCCTGAACTTTGCTTTCAAGGATTACTTCAAAAGGCTCTTTAACTTTAAGAAAGACAGAGATGGCTACTGGAAGTGGTTTGCTGGGAACTTGGCCTCTGGGGGGGCTGCTGGTGCTTCATCACTGCTTTTTGTTTACTCTCTTGACTATGCACGAACACGTTTGGCTAATGATGCTAAGGCGGCCAAAAAGGGCGGTGAGAGGCAGTTCAATGGTTTGATAGATGTCTATAAGAAGACTATAAAATCTGATGGCATTGCTGGGCTCTATCGTGGATTCAACATCTCGTGTGTTGGTATTATTGTGTACCGTGGACTCTACTTTGGAATGTACGACTCTCTGAAACCTGTGGTGCTGACTGGTAGCTTACAGGTATGAAGAAACTTGCTCATTCTGTTTGTTTATCACATTTTCTTGTATGTCCCTCTCTGTCACTCCCTTGATTCTTTAACCTTCAGTCTTTATGAGCTTTATATCTGCTGGTTGAAAGGGATTGAGGAATGTGGTGCTTAATGGTGAAATGCAGATCTTATAATTAGTTCACAAGAATTCTTGGTGATTATATATTTATGCTCCCCGCTAGATATCATCATCATCAAAGATATTTTGTATTTTGTAGCAAGGTTATATGCTTACTCTGTAAACTATTGGTTATTACAGGATAGTTTCTTGGCCAGCTTCTTGCTGGGATGGGGTATCACCATTGGTGCTGGTTTGGCTTCTTACCCCATTGATACGGTGCGAAGAAGGATGATGATGACCTCTGGAGAAGCTGTTAAATACAAGAGCTCCTTGGATGCATTCCAACAGATTTTGAAGAATGAGGGTGCTAAATCACTCTTCAAGGGTGCTGGTGCAAACATACTACGTGCAGTTGCAGGTGCTGGTGTGCTTGCTGGTTATGACAAGCTGCAGGTCATTGTTTTTGGCAAGAAATATGGGTCTGGCGGCGGTGGTTAACAGCAGCTGGTTGATAATGCTCCTCTCAAATTTGAATAGTTTGCTGATGAGCAATAGTGCTTTTGATGTTTCCCGGTATTTAGGGTATTTGATATAAAAAATTTACAGTCACCAAAGAAACCATTTGAATTTTGAGTGTTTATATGTTTGAGGTTTTAGACCCTGTAGTTTTCAGTCTTTTGGTGAGAATAATTAAACGATTTTCACTTGCAATTATAATCATAGAGAACGCTTTCATGTCCAAAATCACGCTTTGATATTGGATTTGAAATTGAAAGTTTTGGTATCACGTTGAGCTTCATTATTTCTTCTGCACACAACCAATTGCAGTAGCACATCTTTAGATAGCTAGATGGATCTTTGCGGAAAAGTCAAAAAGATTACTACTCTTGGGGGCTATGACGTAAGAGAACCAAATCCTCTTATTTTTATTTTACTCATCATCTAACAAATCTAACGATCGAATTTTCGAGTAAGAAATTTAGCTGAGTTGGTTGTTTATTTGTTAATTTCAACAGCTTGGCAGTACCGGTTATCGAATATTAGATGCTTATATTATAGTGTTAGCAAGTATTTGAGTTGGAGTAAATTTATTATTCAATGTTTAATAAGATTAGAATATCTGTTTTATTTAAAAAAAATCTTTAAAACTTAATTATTTTGTGTATTTCTCTAAAATCTTTCAATGCTTAACCTCATTAAAAAGACCTCAAATTCTAGTTAAATCTTTAATGCACCTGTTGTTGGATAGGAGTTGACCACTGTAATGAATATTTCATTCTTATCTTGTTGTGGCTAGTTGGCTCTTTTGGGGATCTTAACTTGCTGCCTTAGTGCAGTTCGCTGACTTTTTTCCGCGTCCAAATTTTAGCGCGTGGCAAACTGTAAATTGGCTAAACACATTTCCACGCGAACTGTTTGGCAAACTGTAAATGCCAACTTGTCTGATAAAAATGGCTGTAGGGTTTACTTTCATTGGATCGAAAAACATGTTTGATGTTCTACTCATGAGTTTCCCATAAGTTTGACCTCTCAATATTGAAGTCATTCAAGTAAATGATTTAATAACTATTAAAAGAGTACAATTAATCATAAAAAAATATTTCAGAAAAAAAAAAGTCAAATTCTGGTTTTGTACTCATCCCCAATAAAATTAATGAATTGGATGTAAATAAGTAAAATTTTATAAATGCCACATTAACAATACATTATCACATAAATCTAACTTCTAACACTAACAGGTCAGGCCTATCTGTAATGCAACCATTTGGTAAGAATGGTTTTTAATATAATTTTTATGGAGAATTAATGGATATCCAATGAAAAAAGCGTGAGACAACCAAAGTGATTTTTTTGATGTTTAAAGGGTAGTAATGCACTGATCCACATGGGCAAACAAAACAACCAAAACCTTGGCAGCTTTTTAATATGTTTAGAATCATCCACGTGAGTGAAGAAATGATGATCAATCTCTCACTCTTTCTTACCCTACTACCACTACTATCTCAACCGAAAACTAATAAATAACATATCTGTATACAAAGAGTTGTTTTATGACATCTGCCAAGCCAATCCCAGCTCGCAGCAGCGCCAGCTCCGATGGTGTTTGCACATTTCTCGCACAACCAAGGCAAACAAAGAGAGTCTGCAGAGTGGCTTTTAATCAATTAGAATATGCATATGTATGTATTAGGTATAAATTTGCTAAGAGGGTTTTGACATGCGTCATGATGGGAATTTATTATTTGTCAATGGGACGATTAAGGGTGTATTTGCAAACGTTTTCAACACTATGAAAAACATTTTTTAGACAGTCAAATATTGGTTAAATAAGAGAGAAGTTGTTGTGAAAAGGAAGCAGCTCAAATGAATTAATGCGGCCATATTTGTGAAACAATAACAATTTGATCCCCTTCTAGACTTAATATATTAATGTTTTATCTTTATCCCTTGGGTTTGAAGAAAATGATCTCTTTTTCTCAGGGGGAGCTGAAGCTGTCTTTCTCCTGCTCCACTTCAAACTACTGTGAAAGTTACATGGAAGGAGGTGAGTCTTTATCGTGCGCATCGTCTTCTCTTCACCAATTTTGTCAAAGCTATGGTCTGCAACTAATTTCCATTGTAATCTTTATGCTACCTATTGCTATCAAGACCAGTTTTTTTTCTTAATTTCTTTGCACTAGTGCCATTTTCAACCCAACAGAAACTGCATATACAACAGCAAATGTTGGGTTAGTATGGATGGCCATTTCCATTCTTGTTCAATTCCAAACATGAATGCCTGCTAAATGATGTTATTATGTTTTGGTGCAATTCTTAATGGTTAACTGTCACTATAGCGAGTCGTTGTAACATATTCTTAGGATATTGTCATCTATAGAGAAAAGAAAATTAAATAAATTTTATTTCTTTGATTGGACATGGACAACATGATTAATCACAAGACTTGAAATTTCATTTGGAAGGGAAAACTCCTTACATAAACCACCAAAGCAGAGCTAGCTACCTCATTACATTACCACAGATTCCCCCAACACAGGAAGCAATGGCTTCTCCTGCCTTGTTAATCATCTTGCTCCTACACTTATCTTCCATTTCAAACAATTTGGCAGCTAAACATGCCCACTCTTCAACTCACCACAATCACCGCAGTCCCCACAAGTTATCAGCACCCTTCCCTTTTCCTAACCCAAAACTTCACCAAGCTTATATTGCTTTGCAAGCTTGGAAACGAGTTATCCACTCTGATCCCCAGAACTTCACCACGAACTGGGTTGGTCCTGACGTATGCAGCTACAAGGGAGTATATTGTGCACCTCATCCTAAAGAACCCGAAATCCAGGTTGTTGCTGGTATTGACTTCAAGGGGGCTGATATAGCGGGCTCCCTTCCGGATGAATTGGGCCTTCTCTGTGACCTTGCACTCATCCATCTCAATAGCAATCGCTTCTGTGGCAAAGTCCCAGAAACTTTATCCAATCTTACACTCCTTTATGAGCTTGACCTCAGTAATAACAGATTCGTAGGCCCTTTTCCCAAAGTTGTGCTCTCTCTTCCTGTTCTTAATTTTCTTGATCTTCGTTTCAATGAGTTTGAAGGGCCATTACCTCCGGAACTTTCCTATAAAAGACTTGATGCAATATTTGTTAACGACAACCGCTTTACTAATGCGATCCCTCCCAACTTCGGTGCAAATAACTCAGCATCGGTTGTGGTAATTGCCAACAACAAGTTTGGTGGGTGCTTGCCATCAAGTATAGCCAAAATGGCTGATACTTTAGAGGAGCTGTTACTAATCAACACTAGTTTGTCAGGATGTTTGCCGCTAGAGGTTGGTTATCTCTACAAACTGAAGGTGTTTGATGTGAGCTTTAACAAGCTAGTTGGTCCGATACCATACAGCCTTGCAGGGTTGGCCCACTTGGAGCAACTAAATTTCGGACATAATATGATGACTGGACTCATCCCAGAGGGAGTTTGTGTTTTGCCAAGTTTGGCCAACTTTACATTCTCTTACAACTTCTTCTGTGAAGAGGAGGGAATTTGCATGAACTTGACAAAGAGACGTATTGCGTTTGATGACCGCAGGAACTGTTTTCCAAAAAAACCGTTCCAGCGGATGAACAAAACATGTGAGCCTGTGCTTAAGAATCCTGTCGAGTGTTTTGAGATACACTGTCGCATTGGTGGTGGTGGTGGTGGTATTAGTTCTGGACCTATTGGTGGTAGAATCGGGCCTTTTGTTCCACCTGCAATGCCATCAGTACCATCTCTAATGCCACCAACACCACCTCTGTTTCCACCTTTACCGCCCGCTATGGCTCCTGCCTATACGTAATTGAGGATTGTGAGATTGTTAATATATAATTGTAATAGCAAAATAAGATCCACAGTTGGGTTAGCCAATTATCTTGTAAATATATTTATTTCTTTCAAAGTTTGTATTGTATTGTGTATGTAAACTCAGAGGGAGAACATCATCGGTTTTCTTTGAATTTATTTTTTGTTGAAATTTGGAAACTATAGCTTCCGTTTATGTTTGTTCCGCTTGGCTCTTAGCCTTTAACTAGCTCTAGACTAGGCTGAAGGGACCAAGTTAACCTCAAAGTCTATTCAACTCATAAATTAAGTTAATTAATACTTGATGCAGAATAAGATTATTGAATTTGTAAAATATGGAGATATGGGTTAAAGAATCTGAGGCTTCTACAACAAAAGAGCCTTGGCCTGGTCAAAGCTTGAGTAATTAACACAGCGTGGGGCATAAATTGATCCTTAATTCTCAATATTTAACAAGCATCATAGTCAGGACATGGACAAAGCCCCGGAATCGCTCACCATTGTCATAGAACAAGAAATCAGGTGGAATTCTATCTCCATTATTGACTATGCATTGTCGGATGAACCTTTAAGGTAATTAATTGTACCATAAAAACAGGATTATTTTCCGAGAATCGACCCTGCAATGCATACAAGAGGTTAGGTTAAGTCTCAGCATCAAGGTGGGCACCACACTACCTCTCGCATTTAACCTTATATTGGGTAGATGTTGGATCATCCCAAAATGCACCTAACATGTCTCTTGCATGGCCCAATCATGCTGCCATTGCCCTCTTCGATACTTGACGTTCCTCTCTCTCTCTCTCTCTCTCTCTCTCTCTCTTGTAAGCATAAGGGCTTTGCTTTTATAATATGAAAATCCATGCTCCAAAACCTCAGTTCAGTGCTACCCGCAATCAAGCGTCGCCAGAGGCGGATGCAGAGGAGGGCTGGCCCGGGCCAGCTTGTTGGAAAAAAATTGGAGGTTTCTAAAACATCCCTAATATTTTTAATACGATGTAAAAACACCCTCAAGTAAATGATGAACATAACATGTAAATTTCTTCAAAAAGCTGACTTACCAAATTTGAAGACTCTCAGCTCATCTCCACGGCCTGTATTTTTCCCAGAGCTCGACCAACCTAACTTTTAACAATATTTTTCATCTTCCTTTTTTTTTTTTTTCCAAATTTTCACTTTAACTCTTTAATATTTATATTCAAAAGTGTGTTATTGACTTTTATATATAATTATTTCAAAATTTAAGTTTTATTATGGATATTTAATTGGCAACTTTATGATCAATAGTCTTTTTGAACAATGTTGAACAGATACTAGATTAAACTTTTCGCCTGTCTGTTATCTGTTATGCAAGGATTCGGAAAAGAGAAATACAGCATAAGATTCAAGTTCATGTCAAATAAATTTTTTTGGATAAACATACAAAGCACCATACATCTGTCTCACAAAAAACTTCTTGGAAGCGTTTATTTTTTATTTTTTACTTTTTTTTTTTTGGGTATATTACAAGAAGTTACTATCATAAATTTGCTATCATTTATTTATAAGAGTACGTAACTCTTAGGAATTGCGATTTCATTTGATTTTTTACTTTCAATTTGGGTGAACAAGATAAAATATTATCCTATTTAAATTAAAAATTATAATATTGAGACCTCTACCTTCAATTAGAGAGCTTAATGGGGAAAAATTAATTGTATGTGTAGGGCTTTCCGTACTTGTCATGGTTTTCGACTTGTTTTTCAACAATTGCGACTTCCCACCTAATGCAGAATAAATACACATCCCAACAATTAATTGCAGACAATGCATTTTGCTGCCAATATTGCTCTTTCATTACTTGTTTCAATGCTCTGATTCATGTCACCACTTTATGCCTTTGCAAGATCAGTAACATTGAAAACCAGTAGTCATGGAGGCTGCAAATGAACCATGAAGGGTTTTATTCTCATCATGGTCTAAATATCTACCTCCTAACATTTTGTTTAACCGTTTCTTCTAAAGATTCTGAAATACATAGAAAAAGGGGTCAATGTAACCAAAGAAATAAAAAATATTCCTATGTGTTATACAATTAATACATGTTAAGTACAGATTGTTGTGACTTCTGTCAAATTGTTTAAGGAGTACTCCATCTTCTAAAGATGTACCCGAGCAAAGTATGGGCTTTTGCCTTACCTGAAATACACAAAAAACCAGAATAAGGAAACACAGAGATAAAGCAATAATTAGAGTTCCTGATAGAAAATATACTATATTACTCAAAAGAATCACACGGACAACCTAGAAAATCAGTTCCAAAAAGGGAGTTCAAATTTTCAATAGAAACAAACATGAAAAATATTGAAAAATCATTTATTGATCTCAAAATATCCAATAATTCATTGGATGTCTAAATTTACAAATTGATACAAGTTGTAGTTTGTAAAATTACATGAGATCTAGGACCATTCCACTTCTCAGAAATTGAAAATTCTCTTTTAAATTCAGTGCCTAATATCTGAAGATTGTCAGACTTATGGGTTTGTGTCAAAAGTAATTACCATAGTTAATAGTTGTGCAAGACCAATTGATCCTCCGCAAATATAGACACAGTGGAACGATCTCTCTAGGCTGGTGGTAGAGGACGACGGCAAGTTGGGCATTCCATCTTTACATCCATCCACCTTTGTAAACAACCAGAGTGGAAAAAATGTTCACACGGCGTCACCTGTAAAGAGAATTTGCAAATTAGATTTACTGTTTTAAAAAAGTGACCTATATACATACTGTTAACTACTTTTGCAAGAAGAATACAAAATAATATACCATGCAATCATTCGATCGCTGTGAAAGATCAATGGCCGTCATGCAAATGACGCAATCGGCAGCATGAGCTGAATCCAGATCAAACCTTCTATAATAGTTATATTTCTCTGGTAGGATCTGCAGATCATAGAATCAAGCAAATATTTCCTTGAAAACCTTAATCACAAAAATGTGTACACCTCAACTGAAAACGCAGTGCCATGCAATTATTTTTGCTAGCAAATATATGGGAAATCAACTTGAGTCTAGATCTACAAGATTGACAGCTATCAAGGATGTGCTACCGGGCATAACCACAGACACAATTGAAATAACACATAGGTGCAACCAGAGGTATGTTTACAGCATTCATCCTCTATCATTTCCCTCTGGATAATTAACTTATATACAGTAAACTATTAGAAATGGAAAGGGAAATGGAAATCTAATTTTGTTTGTATGACAAACTACTGAAATTATAAGACATCTAGGTTTAGAGATTACATATTAGAATGTTGTGAGGAGAAAATAATTTTATTGGTTATCCTGGGAAGAATTAACAACAATAAGGCAGAGTTACATCCTACCTGTCGGGGAATGAACCACCGAGAGCCAAGGTAGTGCTGAAGAAGAAGAATTGATGCTTGCAGTCCAATAAATACAACCAAACAGATACACCAATTCTTATCAGGCTCAATGCGCATGAAGTTGTGCGGGCATCCAAAAATATATAATGGTATTGCAAGCCGAGTAACACTTATGCCTAAAATGTAATGAGGATGCAAAAATTTTCTTGAATCACGAACTACATTGGTGATTGTTTGAGGTATCCAAAAGGCATACATAAGGAGAAGAATAGGTCGCAGAAAATTATGAAACTCGTACATAACCAGAATGCCTCCCAAAAGAATCCCATCTGCAAATAGCAACAATACTTTGATCAACTTTGCATGAGAATATAAAACCAATAATCCTACTCTAATCTAGCAGCTGATTCCAAAAACAATCACTTACTAGTGTTTTTTTTTTTTTTTTAATAACCCAAAAAATCCCTCGCCTTCTTATTTTTCAAGAACTAGGGGTTATGTCCAGACCCTAGAAGCTTGGTATTTAGGAAACATGTGAGACACACATGTACCAAGTAGGTGGCCCCAAGGGCATTAGAACCCTTGACCTCAATGATGGGGTCAAAGGCTACTTACTGCTAAGCCCCACCCTTAGGTTCACTTAATGGTTGTATAATTTGAAATGCTTAGCCAGCATACAAAAGTTAACCCGTTGCTTCACATGCTTAAAACATTGAATTAAATTAAGGTCAAATGTTTAGTTATTAATTTAGTTTGAGTGACATCATCACTTCCAATTATAAAAATGAAAGTTTTTACCCAAGATCATAATTCACAAATCAATGATCAGCCATGTGGAACATCAAGCAAACATAGGCAGTAGCATTTCACTTGCAAATAGAAACTTAAAATAAAGTTACAGCACTTACAGAAACGGCTATATAGAACAGATAGCTCACGCCTCATTGTCTCCCAACCTTCACCATTATTCATAGGTCGACTTGCCTTCCATATAGCAAGGAGATATCTCATCTCAAAAATTGAGAAGACTACAAACTTGAAAAATGCGGCGGTTGCAAAAGCATTAAACAAGGATTCTGTAGGCCAAAAAGCAACATATACTTTATATTTGCAAATCAAACCAATTCTATGCAAAGATTGATCAAAAGAAGAAACCTCCTGTAGACAGTTCAATAAATCAGAAAAAGGTTGTTGTACAGGATACAGTTATGAGAAACATTTGAAGAAATAAAAGCAGTCACACAACTTGTAATTTTGTTCACCAAAGAAAAAAATGGTGAAGAAATACCAATAAAAATACAACTTCTATTTATGCATGCCAAGGTTTATGTAAATGGAAAAAGCATCAGCGAGCCAGTCCACCATACTAACACATGAAGCTCAGCTCTATGTTTGTCTCGACCTCATAATGTTCAATTAAGTCAATTTCTGCCAGGTTGGCGATTGAGCTAATTTCGTTACTTATACCAAATGACCTAATTAACCATGTATGTGATTTCTAATTTAAAAAATAAAAAAGAAGCTAAAATTAAAAGGTTGAGCCACAGCCTCACTCTTCCAGTCTTTCTATTATATTTCTTTTATTTCAATTCTAAAATTATATAAATCTATCCTCTACCCACAACAATTTTAACCTCCCCTCACAAAGCGTAAGCTAGATTGGCTAGCCGGTAGTTACATTGGATATACTAGTATATTTCAGATTACTCTAATTTGACAATATCACAGCTTCAAAAGCTAACAGCTGTACAATCCTATACAGTTATCTAACAAGCCCCAAAAAATAATGTTGCTTGGAGACTTATCCAGTGGTGGTGTTAGTGATGATTTCAAGTGAAAACAACAGAGGCAAACTTAATCATTCTGAGATCTGTATTTCACTTTTCTAAACAACAAAACATATTCATTAGGATTGGGAGGATTCTACAACACCCGCCACCCACAAACACAAATATACATGCAGATGCATGTGCATGTGCATTATCCAGCTAGATTGAATCCTTCAGCAGTTAATCTCAAACTAACTTAGATGACTGTAATACAATTAGCGTCTTTGGGTACTTCAGACCCTTATTTTAGTATGGAACTAGGAGAATTATTGCCAGATCCTGCAACTATGATGAGTAAATGCATAAATTTTCTGATTCAGGAATGATCATTCCACAAACACACCCTAGTCATACCATCATACGAATAACATGCATGATTGCTATAAATTAATTACAATTCACAAGACATTAAATAGAAATACTTCAAAATTTGAAAATGTAATTGAGTAAATGTAACGAAGCTGTCCCTGATAAAAGCTATACTTACCAACAAGTATTCCTGCAGTCAGATGTAAAAGGCAAAGATATGCATCCATGATAGCTTGTTGTCCAATCATTAAAATTGAAACTTTAGCAGCTCCCTAATAAAGGCAGATCAGAACCGTTATTACTTTCGAAACCAAACACAGTAACATTGAAGTAGTGTGTATTACAGATGACATTATGCAAACCACTGATTTTTTGTTTCTAAAACAAGTACAAAGAAAACTTCTTACCGATTGAGTGTTGCTATGTTCCATTTGCCGAATTAACAAAAGAACCTGAAGGAAAGAAACCTGAACAGAAACATTAAGGAATCCAACCGAAACTAGATGATACAAAAATGCCATAGTGAGGACCAGCAAGACCAACGATACTGGAAGGATACAAAAGTGACCATTAAGGTATAGTTCACTGCTTTGTTGTAGTAAACCTCAATGTTGACAGAAGTAGCATTTAGAAGTAAGGGTGAGAAGCAATCCCCATCATCATCCACCGCAGGACTCTCCATTAGTCCTTCTATGTGATAACGATCACGGTCATTCTCTGTAGAAAGGTAAACAACAGCAATAACTAAGTATTTATATTCGTTCCAAACATTCAACATGGTTCAATACAAGATTTTATTTCTCAAAACAAAAAGAGAGAGGAAAAAAAATGGAATCAATTCATAAACAGGAAAAACAAATACCATGTTGAGTGGATGAGACTCGAGAAATTTGTGCAGCAATTTCTATATTACAATGTTTCTCCATCTCGTAAATTGGTGCTGCAGAGTGAAAATATAAACTTTTAACCACAATGTTGCATATAACAAACATAAGGTCAAAGTAAAGTAGACAGCATTACAATTTTTCCTTCTCCATATTTTATCTCGCGGAGATTCTTGGAACACCTGAGATGAGAAAACTCCAAGCTGTTCAAAGATACATGTCCCAACTTAGTATTCAGCACCACCATCAATAAACAAACTTTAGAAGAAGAAATAATTTTGTGATCAATGCTTCACCCGCATATCTCCAGAAGTAAGTGAAAAAAAAAAAAGGACCAAACTTAGATAACAACACTCTTATCCCAGTTGTGCTCAGAACCAAAAACCCATCATTAATACTCTTCTTTAAAAAAATATATATAGAGAGAACATTCACTGCAAGTAGCACTGATGACTAGATAAGAAGTGTTACCAAATGGTATGGATTTGACAAAATATAATCTTCATCCTGGTTCAAATCTCCCTCTTTACCGCTGCAATGCGTCAAAGTAGAACATTAAAGTTTTAAATGCAACTGGCAAACCACCTATAAAACTAGACTTGTGAGAATGGTAAAACCAGCATTCAATAATTGACAGATGCTCTAGTAAGGACTCTTAAACAATGTTTTAAAACTTTATAATGAATATTTAGAATATCATAATTACTCTATGTAGGATATATGACTGTGATTCTAAAAGATTCTTGATATGATTTAGCATTGAGTGTGAGTGATTTAGTTTCTCTATTCTATTTCAATTCTTGGACTATAAATATGTAATAGTTTCAATGATCAATATACTATCTTCACCTTCTCTTCTCTGTCTATTTTTCTTTCTTTTCTCTCTTTTAACACAATGTACAGATAAATTAAAGGCCAACATCATATTGAACTTCAAGAGATCTACCTGTTAGCTACCATCCGAAGTTGTCTAAAAGGCCATATATATACACCTTCTACCCTGATTTGAGCACCACCAACATTATGCTCATTGTCAAATACATCATGGAATATAATTACACCCTGTTATCAACAATATGAAAGACAAATCAGCCATTATCAACTTAAATATAGTCTTACTAAAAGCAATCAAATATTTAAGCAAAGAAAAATATATTTAACATAAGTACTAAGTTTTAACAATAAATAATTACTAAAAGATTGACTTGCATACAAAATACCAGGATTGGTTAATGCATCTCACTTCTAATTCACAAGCTTCACCAAAGCCCCAACAAATTGGTCATCAGTATTTCAATGTAGCTAGTGCTCAAGTATATTCCAATTTCATTCCGTATGCCATGACATTGTATACTTATCCAGGGAGACCCACAGGCACAAATGACAAAAGGCCAGGCATCCCATATATAAAATATATGTGGAAGGATTTTCAAAATTAGAGGGAACATGAAATTAACTCAAACTCAAACTTATAAATCTACAAATAATCAGAAAATGCTTCTATCACACTAATCTAATTAAAAAGAAAAAAATCCTCTCTCTATTTGAAAAGACTACGCCAGAAGGCATTGCATGAGATAACAGAGTAAAACCTTGATTTATCCAATAAATTGCGGAATATGACAAGGTTGCAAACCAAGAGGACTAATCATAACACAGCAAACAGCAATCCTAGCCCTACAAAAGAACCCATATATACGCAAATTCCAAAAAAGGAAATAGATGTGTCAAGGCCCATTTAAATTACAGTTTTGAGCAATCATGGAAGCAAATATTATATTACTGTCAAATAATGGAATGACTACAGAAGAAGGCAGAATGGAAAAAAGTACTTTGGCAACATTATTCTGACAATAAAAATTTACAGGAACTTCTGTATCATACTTAACCAATCCATTCTTTCAGTCTTAAACATTTGGTACACAAAGACTACAACTGCATACTCTTCGGTTAATAAAACATTTCTCCAATAAACTTAGATAGCACATGATAACCACAAATGATAACTTTCCAATAATATGACCACTATAAACAGTGGTTCAACTCCCTCACCTGAACATAATGTACACCAGTTATTTTTGTTGGTGTGCTAACTAATTCAATGATGGAATTGCCATTTGATTTTCTGAAATCCGGAAATCTGGAAGAGCTATTTGTGGAATCTAGAAACTTCCAAGCTCCTACAAGTCACATGTCCAAATATACTAGTCGGATTAGCATTGCCGCACAAAACCAACTGGACTTATGCGTATGAACTGAATTGCACTAATGTTATTGTTCAACCAAAACTTCATCTAATCTATGAAGACTAAGCATGCAAGTACTAGAATTGCAGGAATAATGATATTGGCAAATTAAGAACTACAAAACCAAGATATAGCAAAAATAGACATACAACTGTGAATCAATGAAAAATATTTAACAAATTTACATAAGAAAAAAGATCTAAGTCATAACTGACTACACTAAACTAAAAGTATGCTGCTTAAATACCTCGGTATGTTCCTGTTATGTTCCATTGAGAAAATGGACCCAATTCATTTTCATCTTTTCTAACCAACAGCCACTGCAAAAATAGATATAAACAAGTAAAAGAATGAGTTTAATCTCATTACACTTTTGCAATGTAAAAGTAAATCTAGCCTTACGAAAGAGCGAGTTTACCCACTTCTTGAAATGCAATGATAAACAAATCAAACAGCCTATACCAATCTTAAAAATATAGTAGGTGAAAAAAAAAATATATATATATATATATATATATATATATATCCTCTCACAATCAAATTTTTTCCCACTTTTTCACTGAAATAGAGATTTGCAAAAGGTGCTTTCCTTAAACTATAATTGGTAACCAAAAGTAACACCAAATACAACCATAACCAGGAATTGAATATATCAAATAATAATTTGCCCCACAACCGAACCAATGGATTTTATCTCGCAATTAAGGGGCATTGCCGATAGAATTTAGAAGTAATCTTAATCTCAGAATAGATTTAGTAGCAAATGATCGAACTTGTTATCTGGGATTTCAATGTCAAGTTACATTAGAATTTATTGTCATGGATTTGTCTTACGAGTGAACAGCAGCAATTTCACCATTTTTCCTTCAGTGACTTCTCACCATTTTTACGAAAAGCAACAATATCTCTAACAGAGTCCTTACCCATTCCATTTGAGCATTTTCTTCAAGACATACAAAAGGCAGTGAGAAGACAACCTCAGATATAGTAACCATTCACAACCAATCAAAATCAAGTAAAAAATGAAAACTGAACTATCATTTCACGGTCGCACCAACTCACAACTCAAACTTACTACAAAATATTGGATTTTGACCTGAAGAACAACAAATTTAACCGATGAAATCTGCATTTACTTATCCAATTCACAAATTTTCCCCCAAATTCTCCTCAGACACGATTAACAAGAAAATAACCAAATTATACTACAATCGGGAAAAAAAATGAAAGAACTCAAAAAGCACCAACCTCATCACCCCACGAGCGAGCCCGCTCCCTCAACGGTCTGAGAGCTTCTACAGGCTTTAAAACCGCACAGCCAAACCATATTCCAAAAACAACCGGAAGCAAAAGCCCTAATTTCCTCCTCCTCCTTTGAAACCACAACAAACCCAAACCTTCCCAGGTAACCATATCAAACCCACCTTAGAAAACAACAAAATCAAGCAGAATTCAAGTCTGAAACAACACTTTGCTCCACAAGCTGACGATCTCCAAGAACAAGAAGGGAAAAAAGCAGAAGCCCAGATGAAAATAACACAAACCCACCTTTCATGAATTAAAGGGTAGTTTTTTCATTTTGCTTCAAATTGAATCAAACATTCGAAGCAACCCACCAAACAGAAAACAGAAAGCAAGAGTCAGATAATGGAAAGTGAGAGCTCAACTGACTGAAAGTTATTAAATTAACTAATACACAACCAATCAATCAAGACCGTCCCTAGTGGTTACGGACTAAAAGCTGTACACCTTAAGTAAGCGTATGAGTTAGATGGAAGGTGAGACTTTGGGTCGTTTTGTTTCCGCAATCTAAAGCTCTCTCTCTCTCCCCTTCCCGTCGTTTGTTGATCTTATTCTTCGTTGACAATTTGACGTGTTTCTGTTCTGTTCTGTTATGTCCTCTCCTCTGCTTTGGTTTGGTAAATGCAGGTCAGAGAGAGAGGCACTATCTCTGCTTTTGCTTTAGACTTGTTTAACCACGCGCTGTCTAATCACGCTCCAATCACCGGTTGAATTCTGTTATTTCGTACCCGCTACAGATCCCCTTGTAATATGATATAAAGTAATTTTGTTGCTTTATAAAACAATGAATTAGTGAAATAATCATTTTGACTTGCGATATAAACAACTTGAAATATATAATGATATGGAAACAGATTAAATATAATCAACTTTCGAAAATTTTTATTTGAAAAATAGGTAAAAGATTCAAATTGAAGTGATAGGTTTAGATGGATGGTATTGGTTTGGATGGATGGTTTAGTTGAACAAATTCAAACTACTGATAATCAATTTGTTTTACTTGATAAATAACCTCATCCAATACTTCAGCCTATTTGACTGCCAAACTTGGTGCTGGTTGACACATAAGACTAAGATAAATGTATAACTCTAATTGGTTCAGAAGATTCATGGTAAGAATAAGATGGATGGAGAACTATTGGACCAAACCCTACGGCTAGTCCCAAGAATCAAGATTACGAAGAAATTGGTAGATTCATGTAACCTCACCCAAAAGGGTTCAATGTTTGCCCGGTGATTAGGTGGGCAAGTCAACATTAGATATCCTAAATCTTGAGCTAATTAAGATTATAAATGAGAGAGATTTTTCGTTATCAGTATGATTGAGACATAGTTTGTTGATTTGTAAAATTTGACTACTGTAACGAGTACTAGTAGTAATTATCATAATGTAGCACAAGATCACGAATCTAAGTTGTCTTATAGCGTGTCCAGGTGAACCTCAAGTAAACCACGAATTAAAATGTTGTAGATTCATGACTGAATTTTCTTCACAATAGAGGGTGTTTTAACGATAATATATCACGATATCCGAGGGATGTCATTGCTTGCTCACAAAAACTGAGGAGTTAGTCGAGCACTTGCAAACCCTCCACCCAATAGGACGCGTTTGGAAAGGGGGGCAAACGCAGGACATGACTTGTTTTAATGACTAATTGTCTAACCTTTTATTTATTTGGCTGCTCTGCTTTAAAACAGATCGGAACCGGAGTGGTGTTGGTCTCGATAGTAACAATCTTATGGGATTCCTTAGTCGCAATCTTTTATAAATTTTTTGTTTTTATTATTACTCATAATATTATAAATAAATAGAATAGAATATAACAATAAATAAAAATAAAATATTATTAAATACATATTAGATAATATTATAAATACTTAAAACATACTATATAGTATAGTAATATTTAATAATTTGTAAATGAATATAGTTTTTAATTATTTTTAAATATTTAATTAGTTTTTCCTAAAATTTATCTTCATTATTTACTTATATAAATGATTCAATAATAATTAAAAAATTCTCCAAAATATTAAATTTAAATTTATAATTTATATAATAATTAATTCCTAATATAATGCAAAATATTATTATCTTTATAAACATTAGCAAATATTTAATTATTAATCTAAATATAAAATTAATTTTTATTAAAATTGTACTTGAATAAAAATAATTTAATTTATATTTAAAAATTAATTTTTTTAAAATTTTTTTATATACTAATATAATCTAATTTTATTATCATATTATATTAAATATAAAATAATATTATCGATAGCCTAATTTCAATCTCAATTTTAATCACCGTCCAAGTGTAGACTGGCGCTAGGGCAGCCCAGGCATAATGGATCTGCATCCGCTGTCCAAATTTTTTAACTAACTACCTTAATTTGGGTATTTTAACAATTTCCAATTATTATTATTATTGGCGGCATTGCACTCTCCAGTTTAAGAAAAAGAAATCAATGGATGTTGACTAATTTTGACCACACCACAGGGGTATATCTGGAATTGGACCAAATTAATTTTAAAACCCACCCTGCATTTTACAGATTCTGAAGAGTCCCCGGAACTGACCGCTACGGTGTAAGAGCAAGAAAAGCGATGGAAGAGCCAAAAGCGAAAGGAACGGTGATGTCACTCTCGTCAATGTTTCCGGCCGAAGAGGCGCAGAAGGCATCGAAGCGCGTGCAGGACGTGATGGAGGAGAAGCGGCAGGAGCTGAACAAAGTGAAGGAATTCATCGCCGATAACACGAACCTCATTAGCCTCGTCCAGAAACTCCCCGAAGAACTTCACCGCGATATCATGGCAAGTCACTTTCATCCCTATCACTACCCTACACGTGTCCATCTCTCTCTGAGTATTGTTGATTGATTTTATATTTTCCGTGTTCTAGGTTCCGTTTGGGAAAGCAGCGTTTTTTCCTGGCCGTTTGATACACACCAATGAGTTTCTGGTAACTTCCTATGATTCTTTCTGTAATGATTTTAAATATTTCAGTTGCGTTTGGACCTCCAAAATCACTTCCGCGGATAAGCATTTGGAGAAGTTGTTTTACCAGAAAGCCTTTTCTGTTGGTTTAATTAGAAAGTAATTTTGCTTTTTATAAACCACTACCAAATGCGTGCTTAATGTGATTGAGTGAGAAAATGTCGAAATTGGCTGTGTTGTAATTTTTATTTTGGTAGTATAAGCTTTGAGGAAGGAATGCCTTAAAAATGTAAATGAAGAAGTTTTAGTTGCTATGGTTGTAGGTTCTTTTGGGAGAAGGGTATTATGCTGATAGAACGTCCAAACAAACTGTTGAGATTTTGAAGAGAAGGGAGAAGGTTTTGGAGTCCCAAGTTGATTCTCTCAAGGCTATGATGAAAGATCTTCAAATGGAGGCTTCATTTTTTGACACCACAGCTTCTGAAGCAGCGGTTAGTTTTGATCTTTGACTAGTTAGGAAGTTCTTGTGGTAGTCGTAATTAATCATATGTAAAGATTGTGATTAAATTAATTCACCTCTGGAGTTTTGATATGTAACAGGAGGGTCTTGTTGAGATAAGGGAAGAGTATGAGGAGGAAACGTCTGAAATGGCATCTGACTCAGGCAGGCTCCCATCTCTTGCTTTTTTTTTTTTGTTAAAAAAAATTTTTTTTGGGGGGTGGGGGGTTGCTTGGTATTGAAAAGTTGGACCAACTTCAGTCCTTTAAGTGCATGGTGGATATGAGGATTTGTTAATGTCTCCACTTTATGTGTTTTCTTTCTTCCCTTTATGTTAATTGGCTGTTTGATTTGGAAACGCAGATAACCTATTTGAATCAAATTTTTTATGATGTACTTTTCACATTTCGTTTTTGATGTGTTACTAAGAGTTTGATGTATTCTATACAATTAGATATTATAAATTGATACTATGATACCTATAAAACAAATTTCAAAGAAATTCATTGGTTCTCATCCAAAGGCAAACTTTGCATTTGTGGAGAAGAGGGGTATGTGCTAACCTCGTCTTTCTTCATAGTGAATAAAGTTATATTTAGAACTGGAAAAGATATGATTAATCCTTTCTACGTATCATCCCCTGTGAAGTTGAAAGAAATTGCTGCTTGTTTTTCTTTGGGAATGGTTTTTATGAGTCTGAGTGCTTTTGTTGGCCTTGACTTCGAGGATCATTTTGATCTTTGATTCATATTCACTATGGTGGACAGCTTGTGTAACTTGTTGCAAATTTATTGAAGCTTTTGTTTCTTGTCAAAGGGGAAAAAAGAAAAGTTTTCCGCGACTGAGATGTCGATATCCTTTTTTCAGGTCCAGTTAAACAAGATAATAGTTTCTCTGAAGCAAACAACACTGAAGTTGAAGATAGAGAATATGCTTGTATCATGGCCCGGTTGGATGAACTTGAGCAAGAAGAACTTGCCGCTGAAAGTGAGAATAGGTATGATGAAAACAAAGAAAGTAATACTGCTGGAGATGACAATGAGAGTGATGAAGATGAGCAAGCTAAAGATGAAGATTATGCTCGTATTATGTCCCGGTTGGATGAACTTGAGCAAGAAGAACTTGCTGCTGAAAATGAAAATAATAATGATGAAGATCAACAAAGTAATACTGCTGAAGATGAAAATGAAAGTGATGAAGAAGAGCAAGCCAAAGATGATTTTAATGAGTTCCCAGATCAGATTTCTCTTGGTCATAATATTAGATATTCAGAGGTACTTTTTGGAGTTTTTCTGGTGGTTAGAGATATGGAAGTTGTTACTATGAATTTGTTATAATTATGCTGAATGATTGAACAGGAGTTTAACTTGCGTAAACCGCCGCAGGAGACAAAAGATAAAAGTACTTCTGGGATGTTCTCTAATAATCGTTGCCTACAGAGTTTTACTGATCAGTCTGTAAGAGATAGCACATACTCATTCTTCCTTTTGTGTTAATAGTTTGGTTAATCTTTTGTCAACAACTGGTAATTGACTTGTTGATTCATCTTCTATCCTTACTGAGCCAATTGATTTTGTGTAAAATTGGGAGCCATAGTGTACAGGATTGACAGTGCAGGCTGTACCTAAAGGTAAGTCCTTGACGGTTCTTTATGGCATTATGTGTTTAAATGGTTGTCATTCATAGTTACTGTTTAAAAAATGCTTTGATTAAAGTGGAAGTTGTTTAAACAAGGAAAATAAAAGAAATGAAAAAATATTATGCAGGCAAAAATTTTTTCATGAATGAATGAATGCTTTTGTTCTTGTGGATTCTTAGTAGTGAAGTCATATCATTATTTCGTTTTTTGGTGAGAAATTATGCTTCAATGCTTCAGAAGAGTTGGTAATTAAGAATTAGTTATAGGGCTTTCTGTTGTGTGGCTTGTTCTAAATTATGCATTCTCTTTCCTCATGTTCTAATTCACACTAGTATTTTTTTTCCCATCTGCTTATCAGAGACAAATTATGCTATACTTGTGAATACCTTCTTCCTTGCCAATTGGGAGGGCAGCCGAAATTTGCTTTCTTTCCTTTGAGGAAATATCATAGTCCATTAGTTCTATTATAAGAGTTCTTTCCATTTTTTATTTTTTCAATAAAGAAAGTCCATTATTGATTGTTAAAATCATTTACTATCCTACTACCCATGTAAAGTGCTGTGGCTTTTTTCTCTTTTTTAAATGTTTTTTAACTATTGCAAAGTGTAATCTGAAGGATATGAGGTGGTGTTTTCACTGATTGTTCTCCTTAGTAACCATTATAATTGTGGAAGTAGTATTTTTTGAATTTCCTATAATACATGGAAACACACTACAGTATAAGCATCTACTGGTATTTTTAGGGTGTATTGATTTAAAGGGAAATATTGCTGATTTGTTGTGGACTCGAATCAATTAATCTGTAAAAATATGTTGAGACAGTCGTTTGACTTCTAATGCAATTGTGCAACTAATAAGCATGTACATCAACGGTCGTTACACCATCCCAGGTTGCGTTTACAAATAAACTGATCCCTTTGTTTCTTATTTAGATACTGTATCACATGTAAAAACTGTAGCAGACAATGTGAAATCCGCTTCTGCTGAGACGTCTTTAAAGCTTCCTGAAGCACAGGGGGATGTTGGGGCAGTGCCTTCATCAAGAAAGGAGGTTTGTAGTTTATGACATGAGTATGCTAGCTGGTTTTACACTTTTATTGCCAGTAGTCATATAATCTTTACGGCAGGCATAATGTTTTTACTTTAGGCACCCTTTCCTTCTTCTTGATCTTCTTCTTTTTATTTTTTATTTTATTTTTTTAAATTTTTATAGCAAGAGAAGATAAGTTGATGCTTATTTTTGATATGCTAAATCAACACCAGACTGTGAGGATTCAAAAAACAATTCATGTCTTACGTCTAGATGCAAATTTTGTAGTACATCTTGATCAAGTTATATTGCCAGGATGTTCTAAAACCATCCTGTATGATATATATTTCAAAAGCTCATAAATGCAAAATGATGTCCAAAATCCAAATTGTTGTTCCAAGTTCTTTTAGTGAATTTACACTTGCATCACTGCAAATTGAAGGATGTATTATTTCCTTTTGGCTCTAGGGGCTTAAAAGTTGAAACATATTTGTTAGAACTTTATATATAAGTTTTAGATTATAATAATTCTATTATAGGTGGTGAAAATATGTATTGATTGTGAGTGATTTTATATCCTAGTTTACTTTGATTTTTCTACTATATATATGTAAGTCTTCACATATCAATAATATAAAAAATTTCACGTTCTCTTCTCTATTTATTTTATTCTCTTTTCTCTATTTTAATATGATATCAGAGTAGCTTAGTGTTCCTTAGGAATTTTTTCATGCTCAAAAACGAAAAGGAAGAAGAAAAAAAATTTCAAAATTTTCTTTTCTTTTAAGTATTGAATATTTTATTTCTTTTCTTTATGTCAGTCTCTCCCAATGATGAGAAAAAAAAAATCAGTTTCTTTTTCCTTTTTCATTAATTCTCTAATGTTATTTTTATTAATAATCGATTAAAAAAATCCAATCGCTGTTTATTTTTTTAAGTCTCTTCTTCTTTTTTTTTTTTCTTTTTAAAGCTTTCTCTCCCCCTCTCAGTGTCAAGTTGTCATAAGTGAAATTTGTGTTATAAGCATTTAGGGGGTCTTTCAAAATTTTTGAAAACTTTTAGGTGTTTCGAATGGTCTGAGGGTGCTTTTGAAAAATTAAAAAATCCCTCTATTTATTAGAAAATTTTGTCCTAATTTGAAAATGTCTCCTCGTATCGAAAATTGTCGTCTCTTGTAATTTTGGTTTCACTTTTTTGCTGGTTGGGTCTTTTGTCTAGAAGTTTGAGTGAGATGGCTATCTCTTCTCTTGTCAATCCTCTCGAAGCTTCATCACTATTGTCAAGTTGAATGACTCTGAAATTTATATTATGGTGAAAAGAGTCATCAAATATCAATTTGTAATTTTTGTTTTCAAGATGAGCATTAAAAATTTCTATGCTCCAACTTGAAGGAGAATATTAGAATTTTATGTATAAGTTTTAGATTATAATAATTCTATTATAGGTGGTGAAAATGTGTATTGATTGTGAGTGATTTTATTTCCTAGTTTACTTTGATTTTTCTGCTATATACATGTAAGTCTTCACATATCTATAGTATAACAACTTTCACATTCTCTTCTCCATCTATTTTATTCTCTTTTCTCTATTTTAACACATATTATTTGAAAATGCTTTTTCTCTGGGACAGTGAGACCATTGAACATGATTTTGTATAATTCTGCATCTTTGCGGCTGTGTGCAGATGCCACAAAATTGGTGTTGCACTGGCATTTATGAAACTGGGTGAAATTAAAGAGAGAGGATTTGACTTTTTAATAATTAGCATCTCCTAAAAATGTTTTTGTAGTTTTTACATTAACAAGAAGTTATCATAATTGTTTGCTCTATGTTAACATTCTTGCATATGGTGAATGGCTGGCTCTCCTAAGTCCACTTACCATACAACTTTTTCTTAACAGGCATCTGCCCAGACTTCAAAAGCGGGATTTGATAGGCACAAGGTATGTTACCGCAACTTTTCCATTTTAGTTCATTTCCATGAACTTTACCTTGTCAGAATTTATCAAGAGGAGTGGATGTCAAGATTGGGAAAAGGATGTGCAATTATGTGTCTGAGAGTTGCCTATTTTATACGTGATCTACTGTTTGCAGGCTTTTACAGGCTCTATTGTAGAGCACAATCACAATATACAAATTAGTGCAGGAGAACACACTGGGACCTCATCAAAGGTATTGCTTATCGATGCATGTTGTGACAATAATGTTGCTTGTGTCTGAACTCCAAATCTTATTTTTGTCGGTTTGGCTACCGCAGCCTTCTGTTTCCCAACCTTCGAAGCCAGTTTCCAGATTCAAGATGCAGAGAAGGTAGCTGCTGATTGTTAAAAAAAGTGGATAGGTGTAAGAAACTACTCTTTTTATTTGTAATTTAGTACTCAACAAAAATATAAAACCCTAGGGTTAGATCTCTCTGGTGTGAGCAAATTGTTTCCAACAATCTTTAATACAAGGGTGATTGCATGATCAAGTTTCCAGCACAGTAACATAGTTTTAGTTAGTCGGGATCGCCATTTGAGAGTTTCAGGACTTCTGTATGAACGCTGCATTTTCTTTTTCCTTTAAAAATGATCCTCTAAAATTAAACATATGATATTTTCACTATAACGCGACAGTACAATAACTACTAACTACGAACGATGTGGCTAAGTACAGCCACCCAAAACTTGAAAATTATATATATAGTACATAACATACAAGGATGAGTTGAAAATGTTTTATTTACATAATATACAATGATGGGTTACAATTGTTTTATTTACATATATGCAAAAGTACTATTTTTCAACCATGAGGCATCTTTTTCCTCTTCTTGTAGTCTTCAAGAACTTTTTTCCTCTCAGTAGGAGTCGCAGATAATACCCACTTGCTAAATTCAACCTCTCCCATACCCATGAACCGAGCAATGAGGCTGTATTGTACCCATTTCCAGTCCTTAGACGAAGAAATGTTATCTTTACCTTTCGCATCATCTAATTTTCTTTTCTTGTTTGAAGGGATGTGCAGCATCGAGCTGTCATCCTGAGGGATGCTCCCTTCTCTCTTCCCAGGTTGATAGTTGACAATGTCTTCATTACGATGAGCATACACAACTCCTAAACATCAGGGATGTTAGCAAAAATTAATAATCATTTCACTGTGCTCAAACGAACTCTGTAATATGCTCTCTCAACCCTCACCATATGCATAACGTAGTAACAGAAGAGAAAAATCAACCATGATAATTGAACTCACCCAAATCTTCAAGCAATGGTTCGCATGTAGTAGCTCTCTCTAGATCACAGGACTTTCTGGTCTCAGGACCTGATGTATGTGATGCACTTGCTTCTTTTGAGGGAACAATGTAAGTTCCAATCTCAGTTAATTCCTCAGTTTTAGGGCACTGCCCCTGTTCTTGTCCCTCTTTTTCACGTAACTCAATGATTTCACTGGTAAAGAGCTTATCTGAAAGATCACGAAAAAGATTGCAAATTCCAAATAACTCGCCTTGAAATTCCTTGCAATCCTGAGAAGAAGGAAACTGTATTAGATGCAACAGCACAAGAAGATTTTTATACGCATTCAAAACTTAGAGCACACCGGACACAGTTTCACTCACTAACATTCCCCAGTCTTCCTCTAAAAGAAATCTTGCATTACATTTACATATACATATATATTAAATTCTTTTCCTTAGAAAAAATGAGTCTTTTACCTGAACACCTTCAAAGTATCGTTTCTCCATTTTCCCTGAAACGGCAATATTTGATAGCTGCTGCTTGTATACCTGACGGGTATAAACAAGTTCTTCAAGGGAACCAGCCGAAAGCAGGCGGAATACCACAACATGCCGCTTCTGCCCAAAACGAAATGACCTGTCCTGCGCCTGTAAATCTTGGGCAGGATTCCAGTTTGGGTCAAAAATGACCACACGGTTTGCGCTTACAAGATTCAACCCAAGTCCACCAGCTCGAGTTGATATCAAGAATACCTGAAGTAAGGAAGTAGAGTTAAATTTAGAGTAAAACTTCCTACTCATCTTCTGTACTTTGAAAAGTACCTGTTTGCTTGGACTTGAATTGAAGTCATCAACAAGAGACTGGCGCAAGTTGGTTGGAGTGGAACCATCAAGTCTTGAAAAGCTATAGCCTCTGCGTATAAGGAATTTTTCCAGTATGTCCAACATCCTGAAAAATAGAAGCTTGGCTTCAGTAGAAGCAAAGGAGTTACATCCAAGCAGTAGTATGTGCATGAGGGTAAAATATTCACACCTGCAACTACCTTACGTTGAAAAATTGTAATAGAATCCAAAGAACATCTTATCTAGGTTTGTTGAAAGACTTAAACTATAGGGCCTAAGAAAGTTGAGTTGAGGAACATGACCTGACTGAGTAACTGAAGAGGAGAATTTTGTCACCCTTTGATGCCCAAGAAAACATTAACTTTTCCAAGGCTCGCATTTTTCCACAATGTTTAACGTCGCTGAGTCCCATGAAACTCTCACTTTGAGCATTCCCTCCAACCATATCAATATCAGATCCAAAGACAGCAGATGCAAACTCTGCATCTTTCCTTTGTTTGTCTGGTTCATCTCTAGGGTTAGGCTTTATAAGCTCCAGGTGATTGCTTATCTGTGAGGCAATTCCAGCATATAAGCATGAACAAGTATGAGAACAAAATAATATTGTTAATGGCAACTAGTTGCTATCCTGGGGATTTGGGACTATCATTTATTACTAAGATTGTAACACACAACTTTTTTCTTCAAATTGCAATTCGCTAATTGACTTTTCTTGCATGACAACCAGAGTATTTTCCACTGCTAACATACATGGTAAGCAAAACAGCAAAATTCAAAAGTAAATTAACCTGTTGAAGCTTGACAAGGCAAGGAAGGACAAGGCAAAAAGGGCATGAATCACATCCATCAGGATTATCCCTGTGAATATAAGGCCAGATGATTCCATCTGGCACAGTCCTTTTGCAACATTCCACTTGGGTAAGAGGGCTTCCACAGCTACAATGGAGGTCCTTATTGATGAGGCATTGGATATCTGGCAAAAGTAACATTCTCCTATAGACCCGCTTTTGCAAATCACTCATGGCACAAAATATGACATTATCTTCCTTTCCCATCATAAGATGCCCGATAGTTTCCTCCTTTGTCCTTCTTAACATATATTTATGAAGAACAGCCACAAGATGCTTTTTCCGTTCATCAGCAACGCGGACAAATCTTTCAGGAGCAGTTGACCTCTGGCCATGCCTAAGGGGTTCATCATAAAACTCTCGGAAATGTTCCCGAGTCCCTAAGGATCCTGGTGCAACCCAGTCAAAGAGATTATACAGTTCCATAATTTTGTTCTGCATAATGGTTCCTGTGAGACCAATACGTTTCTGAGTCTTAATCTCTAAACAAGCTATATAAAGTTTTGACTTTTCATTCTTAAGCCTGTGTGCTTCATCAACTATTACAATCTCCCATTTAACCTCTGATAAAATGCTGCCTTGGATTCTGTAGGTGTCAAAACTAGTTATAAGTACCTCAACTCCACATGCTTCAAGTTTTTCAAGAATTAAATCACGATTTGGACCATGATACACAGAGACATGAAAGGCAGACCATCTAGAGAACTCAATCTCCCAGTTGTGAATTACAGAAGTGGGGCAAATAATCAGCACCGAGCCCTTCTTCCTCACCTTGTTTTCTTTCAGTACTGCAGAGTCAGCAAATTCTCCATCTTTTCCAAAGACAGCGGCAAGGAATGCAATTGTCTGGATTGTCTTTCCTAGCCCCCTATGCCAATTTTATTAGAACAAAAGTGAAGTGCATTATTCCGTAAAAAATTTAAAAATAACAGAATCATGTAGCAGAATAGGTACATGCATTTAAATACCCCAAAAAAAAATTATATTGAATAGTTTGATAAAGAATTTTAGTACGGCAACAATATGGACAAGAACAAAAGATCACATAAAACATCTAGCGTTTCGTATTAGTGTATTTATATACCATTTATTCAAAATGAAACCAAGAGTCGCATTCTAAATAGAATAATAATAAAGAAATGAACAGAGTAATTCACAACAAGATGACTACAGAGAATAAGTGCTAGGAAGGTCGCAATACAATTAACGAGAAGCAGAAAGTACAAACGTCATCAATTCAACAATGTACTCACATGTCATCACCAAGAACACCTCCATGGTTGTTTTTGTGCAAGTTATACAAAAACTTCACTCCCTCTCTTTGATGTTCAAGCAACCTGCAGTTGATAGATGCAGGAACCTACAAGAAAAATAGATAGAAAAATAAATTAATAAAAGCCCATAAAACTTCAATTAGAAAAAAAAATCAATTGAAAAACTTTATACGCATCGAAGCACCTGTACAGTTGGAACTTCCCCATCTTCTGACAAGACTAATGGCTCAAATGGCCCTGTGTGATCAAACTGCAATGGACGCGAGTGGGGTCTCCCAAATTCCTCACGTGCTGGCTCTTTTTCCTCTTCCTCTTCATCAAAATCCTTGCTTTTCTCAACTGGGAATTTAAGTTGGGTTTCAGGGTTCTGCTGTGACAAAGAAAAGTAATCTTCTTCGAGGCGTTGAAGCTGCTTTAAAAGAGAGGATTTTGGGGGCTTTCTTGGGTTAATTAATAGGTCATTTGATGATTCTTGGGACAACAAGGAGGATTTTGTAAAAGATGATTTCTGTGACAGACTTGTACAGGGCTTCAGGCTTTCTTTAAAACTGCGCAGCAATGACATGAGAGTCTGTACAATAATTTGTTTTCGCCAATTGGTTTTGAGATTTGTGATCCTTTATTATCAATTGTCAAGATTTCAAATTTTCGGTGTTCCCAGAAAACAAAGCAGTCAACTGCCATTGATCTGCTTTAAACCCTTTTATTTTAAATATATATATATATATATATATATATATATAATTTTACGTTACATTTTAATTATTCAAAAACGCACAAATGTTTGACATATAATTATTTAAATATTATCAGCAGCAGCGAGGAAACTGGTGATTTTGAAAACTTTGTTGTTGAGAATTTAAGAATATAGTTAGTGATAATTTATTATTACGAAAAGGAAACCCTAATTTAAAAAATTGCTCACTTTTAAAAGTATCTTTAAAAAAAAAAAAAAAAACTTATTACTTACTTCAAAATTTAATGTTGCGGGCAATTTAAAAAAAAAAAGAAATCTAATATCATAGCAATTTATTAAATTTTTAACCAAAAACTACAAATTTCATGTATTGCCCTGTAGTTTCTGATTTTCTCAGCTTGGCCCCAAAGTCTTGTTGTCGAGATTGACCCTACTTGTCGACTAACTACTAAACACGCTGAAATCCAGCTAGTTTGCCAAATAGTTGGACAATATGATAATTTTCTAGTTATGTGTCTAATATGATTCAAGTTGTTAAACAATATTTATCGGTTAAGTCTAGAGGATCAAGTGAGCTCGCGAAATTGGAATGTTGATATTTAAATATTAAAATTGGCTAGATGATAATAGATTTAGGGTTTTAGCAGAATTTTAGGAAAAAATATATCTATTTAACTTGGTGATTTTTTGCTTTCTCTCGTTTTTTTAAAAGTGAAATTTCTTACTTGATTGACAACAGAAAATGAAACCATAGATATATAAACTTCTTTTAACTATATATTAAAGAGGCATTAAACCGAATCAATATAATATTTTAATAAATCTTTTATGTTACAACTACTATAATTCATTTAATTAATTTATTTTCTAAATAATAGTGCTCCAATTTTTCTTCTTAATATTCAGATAACTGAGTAATTTTGGCTGCAACATATCTTCTATATTATTGTATACATAAATGGAAACTTGAGTAACTCATTTCGGCATCTTAAGTTGGAAATGATCATCCTCCATAGATTATTCGTCCAATTACGTTGTAAAACGATATCAAAGAAATAAAAATCTCACTTAATGGCCTCATTTATGGACAAATATTGTAAACTATCTGATTTTGAAAATCCATGTCTTCTGACATATATTGCAACAGCATAAATTAATTAATTCTGCAATAAGTAATAATTAATTATTGCTAATTAGTGAATATTGATTGGTTACGTACCTCTCTATCGATCGATATAGATGATCACAATGGCATTTCCTGAACACGAAAAACAAAAAGCTTTTGCCTTTCCCTGAAAAAGAAACAGTAACGTACGTCGAATAAGATTTTAGAAGAAGGGTTGCATTGCATGTACAATTGAAACCAACAAAGAAAAACAAATTTGGATTAATCTTTCCATTAAACTCTGACGATTAACCGTTGCATCTCTCACATGTCGCAACGTGTACAGGGTTTATAGCTCAGACACGTAAAGTCCCAGTCCCTGATCATCTTGAAACGTACGTCTGCATTCTCATTAACAACAAAACAAATGTACACTTCATGTCCAGCCATGCTTGCCTATTATATGCCCTGCGTTTTACATGTTCTACAACGGTAACCTCATCACCACTTTCTGTATAAATCACTCACCGACCACGCACTACTCATTCTCTCGCTTAATTAATTACCGTCTTGCTGATCTCTTCTCTCTTGTGATTTCAGAATTTTCTGGCTAGCTGTTGTTTGCAATGATGGGGTTTAAGAAATTTTCAAGCTGTTTGTTGGTGATCATGTTGTTCGGTTTTTTGAGCTCTTCTCAGGGTTACAAATTCTATGTTGGTGGCAAAGATGGCTGGGTTGTCACTCCTACTGAGAACTACAATCACTGGGCTGAAAGGAACAGATTTCAAGTTAATGATACTCTCTGTAAGGCCTCTTATATATTGTTTCTCTCTAGTGCTATTTGTTTGTGTTATAGTTTTTTGTTGTTTTGTTTTTTAACTTTTTTTTTTATATTAATTGCTTTTATTTGTGTCTGTTTTAATTAATATTTTATTTGCAGATTTTAAATACAAGAAAGGATCAAATTCTGTGGTGGTTGTAAACAGGGACGATTACTATTCATGCAACACAAAAAATCCACTAAAATCCTTAACGGAAGGTGACTCAATCTTCCATTTTGATCACTCAGGTCCCCACTACTTCATCAGTGGCAATGTTGATAGCTGCAACAAAGGACAAAAACTCATCGTTGTTGTTCTGGCTGTGAGAAACAAAACCCACCACCATGCTCCGCCCTCTCCATCCCCATCTCCTTCTCCTAAAATGCCACCTCCAGCCGAGTCACCAAAGAGTACCCCCACTACTGATGCTCCTGTTGAGCCACCAAAATCTGGTGATCACGTTCCCTCCGATGCCGAAGTTCCAGCTCCAGCTCCTTTAAAATCGGGTTCAGTTTGCTTTGGTTGCTCAGTTTGCTATAGCGTTGGAGTGAGCATTGTTCTGCTGGGTAGCATTCTTGGAACGGTTTAGCTTCTCGTGGTGAATATGAAGTTAAGAAGAATGGGATGGTTAATAGCTTTCTTTCTTTTTTTCTTTTTTTCTTCAGTTAATTTTGTTGTTTCGAGTGTGATGTGTTCATCAGCTTCTAATCTATTTCGTCATATAGTTAAAACTTGGTATAACGAACCCTTTTTTTCCTCTCAACTCATCAATTTTGATTCAGTTAAGATTTGATTAATTGATGAATCATTATTTGCTTCTATAATTAAGTAACAATTGTGTGCTTCTATTTCATCAAATTAAAATTTCCCTCTATTTGTCAAATGGGTAGTGTTTTGGATATTAATTAGTTAATTTTCTGGTGATAAGCATAATCAATCAACTAATTAAATTTTAAAGGAAAAAAGAGAGGGGAAACATGTCACATGAGGATTTATTAATTCCATCTCCTCTATATAACCAATCAATCAATTAGTTAAATTTTAAAGAAAGAAAAAAAGTGTAAACAACTAAACATATCACATGAGGATTTAGTAATTCTATCTCCTGCATATAACTAATCAATCAATTAAATAAATTTTAAAGAAAGAAAAAATGTGGAAACATATCAGATGAGGATTTAGTAATTAATTCTATCTCCTGTATATATATGACTCACTTTCTTTCTGCATAATCCACTATACTACCCCATGAAGACTTTGGCTTCAACCTTGATTGTGATCATTGTGATGAGTGTGGTGATGCCGGCCATCGACGGTGGTGGAGGAGGAGATGAAGATAAGAATAAGAGGTATACGAGCTCTCGAGCCCTTAGGGCCAATGCTGTGAATTTCAGTGGACACGAATATCGGATGCCTCTCGCTAATCCATACACGCGAGGCTGCTCTGCTCTCTTTAACTGCCATAGATATACTAACTAGTTAAATAAACCATATATAAATACACACATATAGGGAAGAGATATTTTGACGCAAAGTACTAACACGATTTATTGACACAATTTTCTAATTATTGATCTTCCTAAATCCAATGGTTGAGATCGAAAGTCAAATAGTTACATTTAATGTTACTAACTCATCAAATATCTCAACCATTAGATTTTGTAAATCAATAATTATAAAATTATGTTTAGTTTTGTGTCAAAAACCTTGCCTCAAAAGATTCCTTCCATATATATATATATATAAAATTTCAAGCACTTTGTTAATTTGTTTCAAATATATGTATCTCACTCTCTCTTCTTCTTCTCCTTCTGTATTGAAATTACAATATTAAGAGCTCTCATGCTTCTTATCTGAAGGTTACTTTCATGGCAGAATTTATAATAATAATAATAAGATACTTAAAGTTATCTTGCGGTTTTTTTTCATATTTTACTTTCATTTTATCTTCATTCAATTCAATAACGATAGGATGACTTTCATATTTTACTTTCATTTTATCTTCATTCAATTCAATAACAATGGGATGAATGGATGATGGTCAGGGCGTAGTTTTTGTATGGTGCAAATGTCTTGGCTGTCCTGTCCTCGCTATTCTCTTTGATTTCAATGACTCGTTCATGCGATATGAAAGGAGGATGTTAAAACGACATCGCATGGTTCAGCCATTTACTAATGTCTGAATACTGTCTAACCGGCGTGAAATAAGTTAGGAGAGAACCTAGGTCACTCTGTGACATGTCTAATAATTTAAAGAATATAATTAAATATAATTAACAATACCATACAATATTCACATTATCAACTTTAACAATTTTAAATAAGAGCGGTTCGAAATATTTTTCTACTATTTTAATCAAAACTTAAATTACCCTGAAAGATAAACCCTTCTGTAAAATTGTGTTGTGAGATGCATTGTGATATCTAATTAAGGTTTGTTTTATTTCACCAGAATTATTGTAAGTTGTAAGAATGTCAAAAAGTAACAAGTGAGGGTTATTAGTATTACTTTTCTTCTATGTATAATTTTTCGTCGACTTAACACATACTTTGCAGATGTAGTATTCGCATATCTAGTATTTTTTATTCTCACCTTAATAAAAATGTGATTATAGTTAATCTTGTATTCATTATCGAGAGCAAAATTTTTCAAGAAAAATACAAAATTAGATCGATAGAATAGAACCTTTCGTAATTGTCTAAAGACTCACGATTAAACCAAAAAAAAAAAAATAAATAAATAAAAGAGCCAAGGCGCGTTCCGGTATGAGCCATTATTGATGAGCTGAAGACTCCATTGTTATTAGTATTATTATTTTAAAATTAGATCAATTAAATTTGGCCCCTGAGGTTTGCCTCAAAAAACAATCGTCCCCGTGTTTTCATAAACCTCAACCTAGTCTGTACTGGCGGCGAACGGACGTAAGACATAACTGGATAAAGGGTAGAAGCGTAATCTAACATAATTTTTAAATTAAAAAGCAAATTGAATGAGATATTAATAAAGAAATAAAAAATAATTCAATCCCCCGTCCATTTCTCTTGCCTGACCGCACCGCTACCACCACAAACCACAGCCATTTTGCTGCGCCCAGCGCACACTCAAAACCACAATCTACCGGCCGAACCACATCAGCCCACCACCGCATCACCACCAAAGACGCCTCATTAAAAAAATAAAAATAAAAATAAAAGTAAAACCCAAATCTCAAATGCCCAAACCCATCCCCACACTCACATCATCAACAACCAGCTTTCTCCTAACGACCAACTTCAAATTTGAACTTTCCCAAAAACTTATAAATGTGAGTTTAACATTAGTTTTATATTTCAATAAGTGTAAGTTTAATATTAGTCTTATATACCCTCTCATGTGCAAGGCATCGCGTTTTTTTGCACATAGATCCGGCATCTTAACTCTCTTTTTGGGTTTTATGTAGGCCAATATATATATTTTTTTAATTAACCGTGGCAGGATTCCAATCTTAGACTCTTAGATCAAAAGGCTCTCATACCATGTTAAGTTTATCACTTTTCTAAAAACTTAGGTGAGTAAGTTGTAGGCTTAACATTAATTTTGTATTTCAATAGTCTTCTCTTCTTTCCAGACTTTTGAAACTGCAGTGCACCACTTTAGCTCTTGTTCTTGCTGAAGTAGCCTTGTATATCTAATCCTATTGAAAGATCGAAAAGAAAAAAATTGCAGAAAAGAGTGAAGGATTGAGAGTAGGGATGATAATTTTAACCATGTATCCACGTACCTGCATACCCATACCCTAATGAGGAGGGTATGAAATCACTTTTATAGATTTGGATAGGATAAGGATATACAAAATTATATCCATACCTTTCATATCCTTTAAATACCCTATTAAATAAATTATTAATATTAATTAAATAAAATGTAAAAATTTTAATACCTAAAGCATAAAATTATATCGTTTTAATATAACTTAAAATACATTTAATACTAAATTTATTTGTTATTTCATCATTTGATGTTATAGAAATTGTTGAGTTAGGGTCCAAATCATGATTGATGATTGCAAGAAGAAGATCTTGAAGGGTTTTAGCATTACTTTTTTTATGGGCCTTTTAGGTTTTTTTTTTTGTTAATTGTTTTTGAGATAACTTGCAAGAAGAAGATTATGAAGGATTTTGTTAGTTAAGTATTTTTTTTTGTTAGTTAGAGTTTTGATTCTTGTTTAGACTTTGTTCAATACAATTAAATTATTATTATTATTATTTGATTTGACCGTATGAATATCTTTTTATAAATAGATAGAGTATGGTTTTTTATTAATAGATATAGGTAGAATATGGATATAAAACTTAAGATCCTTGAATGATATGGATAAGATATGTTTATCAACTTTTTAATAAAGGTAGAGTACGAATACGGCCGAATCTTGCCCTGTCCTACCCACCATCATCCCTAAATGGGAGAGAGTTTGACAAGGAGAAGCTGTAGGCGGGCATGAGTGCGATCTGAGAGATTTTCTAGAATGGTTTTGTTGAATAAATTTTATTTTATCCCAAGGGTAATATAGTTATTTTACAACTCTGAAATCACTCTGTTAACGGAAGCCATTAGCGGTAGGGATAGGTTTCCAAAAACCCGGAGGGTCAGTTGTTATTAACCGAAAATTGTAAAAGATGATGGATGCCTATTAATTAAAAAGAAATTGAAGGTACTATTACAGATTCTTCCAGGTATACCAAAAAATTAAAACACAAGTTGACAATAATGCCCCTAAGAAATTGAAGGTACTATTACAGATTCTTCCAGGTATCTTAATGAAGACCCTCATTTTTGTTTTTGTTTCTCATCTTCCAAATTTCCCTCCATTTCTCTTCACTTCCAAACTCGAGCTTCAAATCGTGGCCTAATCACACTTCAACGGCCGTCAATACTTCTCCCAGCGGTATGTTTTCTTCGCTTTACTTTATTCACCTCATTCTTCAACTCATTTGCAAAATTTAACTTGTGCAAATTTGTGAGTTCAAAGAGTAAGCTTGTACAAAACTCTCTTCATTAAGATTCAGGGCTCGTGAATTCCACTACTTGAGCGCTTCCTTTGTTCAATTATGTTAATTTCAGTTTATTCAGAGCTGATTGTTAGCAGTAAATATCAATTTCGTCGTCTAGGTGTTTGGTTCGTGCTTTTGATGATGAGTATTTTGAGATGACAATGCGGGAGATTGAGAGAAATTATTTTTGTTTTTGATAAATGAAATCCATGGTGTGAGATTTCCTTTTTATCAATGTAATTTCTCCGTCGACTTCTTTCTTTGTTGTTGTTGAGTTTGTATTGGTCAAATTTCATAGTTAGACATTTGCTTCACAGTTGTGATGATGGAAGGTCAAGATCACAGTGAGGATCATACTCAAGAAAAGAGGATGCTTCCTCCATCCGCTGGAGTCTTCCAGACTCGTGAAGAGCTTCTCAAACATGTTCGCGATTTCGCCTTGACTCAAGGGTATATGGTATCCATTAAGGATTCTTCCAGGGATAGGTATGTGACTATTTCTTGTGATAGAGGTGGTGTTTATCGTAAAAGGTTTAAAACTGGGGAAAATATGCGCCAAATGAAGACGCCTTCGCGCCTTACAAATTGCCCGTTTGAGATTGTTGGGAAAAAGGAGGATGATGCGTGGACGCTCGCCATTAAACGGGGAGAACACAACCATGAACCTTCAAGAGAAATTTCGGACCACCCTTCTTGCCGTCGTTTTACCGAAGAAGAGTTGTTGATAATAAGAGAAATGACTGCAGCAGGTAAACGGCCACGTCAAATTCTTAAGGCTTTAAGGCAGAGAAATCCAAGTCTTGTATCGGATCCAAGGAATGTTTACAATGTCAAAGCTAAAATTCATCGGGAGATTATGTCAGGTGAGGAGAATTCAACTTTTTTTGTGTGATTTTGTCTTTTCATCATTAATGTTTTCCCACCAAAAATTTAACTTCAACTACTCAACAGGCTTGATAGATAAGTTTGATGGTTTGCCTTTCAAATGGTTGCTGCATCTTACAGCATAAAATCAAGTAGGACTTTCTTATGTGTGACGTTTTCTACTGCCTATAGGATCTAAGAGGTGGTTTCCATGGCTCTTTTACACTTTACATGGTATTAAACAAAATGTATCCACCTGATCACAAATATACTTATTACCAGGGAATAGATTTGGCATCTCTATGAGAAAGTACCACTGCATTTTAGAAACAAATTGGTCTGATCAACAAAGTTGTGATGCCAGTAAATTTTTGATATATTAGAAATTAGTTGATGCTCTTAATTTCAGCCAGTGTGGTCAATTTTGAGAGAATTTTAACATGCAATCTTTGAGGAGTTTTTGGTTTAAAAGTTATTTTAGTTTCTTTGAACCTAACAAATAATAATAATAACAATAATAATACTAATGCAACTTATGCTGTTAACAGACACTTTCATATTTTCAATGGTTGGCTTACTTATGCTAGTATCTTGCTAGTAAATATAACACAATTTTGAAGTTTAGTTCAAACTGAAAGTTAAATTTTGTTTTTTCCTAGTTGGAGTTCTAACTCCTAACCTAGTCCAGAGCCACAGGCTGTGCTCTTGTTCCTTACATGAAATTGGTGTTTGAGGTATTTACTAATGGTTCTTGTGAGAGCCAGTTACCAAGTCATTAAAGAAAATGAAGATGGATAAAAACAATTAATTGTTCTACTAATTGAGTGATTCTCCTTATTAATGATCTTCATGTATATACTGCAGAAGCTTAACTGTTATGTTTACTGTACTCTGCCTTCAGTAGCATATACTTACCCCCTAAAGAAAAAACTTACTGAAGCATACTGGGAAGTTCATGTAATATCTATTCTTTTTTTGATATTGTAGAATTCACATACAAACTTACAGAAAATGAAAATGTTCAGTGGAAGATTTATTCAACCAGTTGCAATTTATTATAAGTTCAAGGTACAGTAACATCTCATCTTTCATTTAGTTGAAGACATTTGTGTGACTACTTTCTCTCAGTTCTTCTTGTAGACACTTTACACCTACATTATTAGGTCAGAGGTTTTGTTTGTGTAGACAATGAAGTGTTCAGTTACTAAATAGGCATTTTAGATCCAGAGAAATATTATTTACATGAACAATGAAGTGCTCATATTAAGTATTGCATAGTGATATTCTCTTGGTCAAGGGGCATCAAGTGCAAACCTAAGGAACTAAAATTTCAACCTTTTTTTTATGGCATATGTGTTGTATAATTTGTTGGGTAAATGTCATCTTGGCACCACCTATTTTCAATGAGTGTGTCAGACTTGTCAGTAAGTCTTAAGTTTCAACTTGCATCCATGTTTTTGGGTGTTCTTATACAAGAAGAAAGGATTGAATAGGATGCTGGAGTTGTTTAGCAACCCCAGCAGGCAGCAGGTTGGTCCATGATTTGATCCACATTGAGTGGAATAACAGAAGATTATTATTTTCCCCGGCTATGTATTCTTATTGTTGAGGATTATCCTATTGTTTGTAGTTATTTTACAATTCTCCAATGAAAGATTAAGAACACTGTAAAAGACATATATAATTTGCAATGCTTTACTTATGTTATTAATTTTTTTGGTTATTTTATCATGTCGATAATATAGAAATTTGATAAAAAACTTCTGAATAATATTATTGCTAATAATTGAATTAGATGTGAATTAACATTTCAGTACCATATCTTGTTCCTGTGATTTACCTTGCAAAATATTTATATAACTTCTCAGTATAAATCGGTGGGTTAATTAATGTTGGAAAAGTCATATAAGTCACCAATTTTTGAAGCCCTTTTACAATTTTCTGTATTAATAGTTGTAGATGCCACAAATTTATTTGATACGATCGTTTTCTGGTGTTGGGTAGTAATGACTAAATGTAACGAATGGTACAAAATTTTGGGCTTTCAGCAATACGGCCCACGTTGTTTAGATTTGTTTTGTCGAAGCCCATATTACATTATGGGCCATTGGAAGGCGAGGCAGGAATGATAGGCTCATCGGTTAAGCATCTCCTCATCTGATCATATTTCACATTAACGCCATCGCGAATCAAATGTAACTCGAAAAATTAGAAAAGGACTGAGACGTACACGCGTCTTATCCTACATACGGTTGCCTAGAAATCTTGTGAAGTTGCAGGTATCATTAACTTGGGAGGGAAACTACACCAGAAGGCTGAATCGTTTCTCTGGTCTGCCACGAATTATGAGTAATGGCTAACACTGAACAGGTTAGAAATCAAAGAGTCATGAAATCATAATAAATATAATCCTACATTAACTGAGTCTCTTTCTTCTCTTTCTATGTGTCTTCGAGGAGAGAAAATGGAACCGTCATCCTCATCGACCAGAGCGAAGAACGTAATTCCCGGTGCAAGTGCAACTGGGTCGACGCAACTGCAAGTCCAAAATTGCGTTGAAGTGAGAGGGTCGTCTCAGGCATATCTGGACAGCGATACAGTGAGTGAAACAAGGGCTCTTGCGGCAGAGCTTTGCCGCCACTTTTACACACTTGGTTGGGTATTGGGTACCGGTGGCAGCATCACCATCAAAGTCCATGATGACTCAGTTCCGAAGCCCCACCAGCTCATTGTCATGTCTCCTTCTGGTACCTCCTCTCTCACCTCATCACAAGTTATCTGTTTGTGTGTGTGTGTGTATATATATATATATATATATATATATATATATAGCATAAGAAGAAAGGCATGCAATAAGACCTTATAAGTCGCGATAAGACCTTATAAGTCGCGTTCTTCTTGTTTTTGGGGTTTTAGCGATTCTTTTGTGATTTTTTATTTAGGCGTTCAGAAGGAGAGAATGGTTGCAGAAGACATGTATGTGTTATCTTCAGATGGATTTTTATTGTCATCACCTCCATTGCAGCCATGTCCCCATCAGCATCCTAAGTGTACTGATTCTGCTTCAATCTTCATGAAGGTAATTGTTGACTTGTTGATTTCTTGCCTTTTAACTGTCGTGTATAATATAGAAGTTTTAACGCCCTTTTAAACTATTCATATTTATTGAAATATGTTGCTTTGTGAATGCTTTAACATTATAATTTTCTATTGTGGGACATGTTTATGGATTCCAACGTGCTTATGTTGAAGTTTATTCTTCTGCGTCAAAGGATAACAACTGATTAATTTAGTTGTTTTACGTTTTTGCTAACTTAATCTTGCCACCGAAGCAGTAAAAATGCATTTTCTATTGTCCTTCAGGTTTATGAAATGTGTGATGCTGGGGCTGTTATTCACAGCCATGGAATAGAGGCTTGTCTTGTAACAATGATGAGTCCCTTATCGAAGGAGTTCCATGTAATATATCAAATCTTGACAAACTATAACTGAGAGTAAACGATTTAACTCTTGCTTTCCGTTAATTTCTCTAGAGTAATTAATCTGTATTTGTAGCTGTCTTCAGAATAGTCAATACTTGTACACTATTTTCTATTTTGTACAATTTTCAACTTCTGCAAGTATCATGTTTTTTTTGACATTAATATCTTCCATGGTTTTCTTGTTTATAGATTTCTTAGAATCCACAAATAGACAGCTGTTTAATAGTTTTAATGTTTGCGATTTTTGTGTGAAATTTCTAGTTATCACATATGGAGATGATAAAAGGAATTCAAGGGCATGGTTATCATGACGAGCTTGTGCTCCCAATAATTGAGAATGCTGCTCAAGAAGCAGAGCTCATGGAGTCCTTTACTGAAGCGGTATCTTCTCTTCAATTTTTAACCGCAGGAATGATATCACATGTATCATTTGATTTGATGTTCGTATTTTAGCTTTTAGTTCATTTTTAAATTCTTAAAGAGTGATTATGATTGTAAAACTAATTGTTGTTTGTGGAGTGACAATTTTCATGCATTTTGTGTCACTGGGATTTTGATCAATACTACATAGTTTTGTCCTTTGTACACAAGTAATGTTGAAGGTTTATGTGAACTGTATAAGTCTTTAATTAACCTTTGGTAATCATGTCACTGAAAGTGAATTGAAATTTTTTTTTGACATCTTTGTTTCACAGATCAGTGCATACCCAAAAGCAACAGCAGTACTTGTTCGCAACCATGGGGTCTATGTTTGGGGAGATTCATGGATCACTGCCAAAACACAGGTAAGTTATATCACGAGATAGAGTTTCATGTATAAAATTCGTTCTTTCTGTGAACTTTATGCAATTCTGCTCAGCCACAACAGATTAATTTATTTCGGCTAGCAGGTTCTAATGGGAAAGTACTCTTCTTCTAATTAAAATAAATTTATTAGAATTATAATTTCCTATAGATTTAAACGATGGCCTTTATTTCAAACAACCAGTGATGCAGTTTGACTTTATGATTCCGGTTTCCTGGAATGATGATTCTACATTTGGAAATGAGTAAAATTTTAAAATTCTGGGAATTGGTGGATGGCGAAGTTAAAGAGAGAGATATATTGTTTCTTGGGATTTTATTTTTATTGTGATAATATAAGAGCAATAATAAAGAATATTGCTTCTGTTCCTTATGTTTCTATTTCACATTTTGCTTACATACATCAGATTTTTTAATTCCTATTTGAAATTTTAAGGATGCCTTGAAAATGCCGTAAATTCAGTTATGTTGCTCTCATTTCTGTTATATGTGATGTGTCTATGCGGTTAAATAAGTTCAATCAGAGTATTGACATTTACCCTCACGGTTGGGCTTAGTGAAAAGAAGCCCTTTGCCCATCATTGAGGTAAAGGGTCTAAATCCTCTTGGGGCCACCTACTTGGAACATATATTTGTTTTACATGTTTCCTGACTACCACCTGTTCATAGCCCATAGTTTAGAACCCAGTGAATAAGGGAAGGATCAAGGGATTTATGGGTATCAAAATTATACTGAAGTTGTGCGTACACAGTGAACTTGTAATATTTTCCTCATGGAAGTTTTTATACCAGGCTGAATGCTATCATTATCTCTTTGATGCTGCTATCAAGCTTCATCAATTGGGATTGGACTGGGCTGCTCCAACTCATGGTCCAACTCGCAACATCAATGGTATTTGGGGATGTGGTGTGAATTTCACTGGGGGTCTGAAGGCTGGGTCTCCTGCTATGGATTACGTGATTGAGCCTACCCAAGTAAGTTCTGTCATGTTGTCATACTAGAATAAATTATAATTTCGGAACATTTAATGACAACCTTATGTTTGTTTTAAAAAGATACAAATAGTTCTTTTATTGTTATTACTATTAACGTTATATTACTTATGGTGCAGCATTGTATACTACTTGACATAGAAGGAACAACTAGCCCTCTTTCATTTGTTAGCAACATTCTTTTTGCCTATGCCCATGATAATGTGGGAAATCATTTAGCTGCTACATATGACAGTGAAGAAACTCAAGATGATATTGATAAGCTATGTTGTCAAGTAAGATTTTTTGTTGTGTTTTCTGGAATGTTATTTCTAAATACTCTGGGTCTAAAGTTCAAGGCCGTGAGAGTTTGTCATGTTATTTTCTAACATTTTTTTATTATTTCAAATTGGAGAGGAGTGATTTATAAAATAGTGTCTCCTTTAATGCATTTCTAGAAATTGTGGCTTGACATGTTTACATGACCTGACTTATAGTATAATCTCTATGAAGAATAAAATGCTAGACAGTTTCAGCAAATTTCATTCTTCTATGCAGATTCAGAATGATTTGGATCTAGGAGTTGTCGGAGCTGTGCCCATTCCTCCAGATTATCTAGGAAAAAATTTGGTAATTCCTGCTTTGGTTTCTAACGTGGAAAGAACGATTGGGGCTGACAAGAAGTTACTTCCCTAAAACAACTGCAAGTAAGCTTATTTCTAGTGTAATCTTTAGGACTCTGCTTTTATTGTTCAATTTTCTTCACGTTACATTTTCATTATGCAGGGTCATATTTGGAGGACCGGATTTCAAAACAATGAGTTGGTGGGTGTTATATTTGATGATGTGCCAGAAGCTCTTGAGAGATGGCACGCTGGGGGAATCAAGGCATGTACTTTTGGCTGTAACTCATTTTCTTCTAGTCTGGTTGGTGATGTGCTGCAGTTAACTAACAGTGTTGCATTTTTTGGTTTGCTAATTGCACTTTGACCTTTATTGGTTTAAAGTGATTCTTTGGGAGAAATAGATGCATTATTTCCTCCTATTATTTATTCAGCACATGGAAATTTGTGCTTGAGAGCCACCTAAAACAAAAGACAGTTTGCAATGCTAATTTTTTCTGCTGCTCTTATTTAAGGTGTACATATATTCAAGTAGTAGCAGAGAAGCACAACAGCTGCTATTTGCCAATTCTAATCATGGGGATTTGAGAAAATACTTTTGTGGATTTTTTGACACCACGGTGGGGTAAGTCTTCTTGTTTCTGTCATTAGATGTAAGTATGTGGTGTTTTCATGACACTTTTTTTACTCCAATCCAAATGCGCAGAAACAAAAATGAAACTCGTAGTTACATTGAGATTTTGCGCACAGTTGGAGTAGATAGGCCAGCAAATATGTTATTTGTGACAGGTGTCTTTGAAGAAGCTGTTGCTGCTAGGGCCGCAGGTAATGAACGATTTTTAGTTGGCAAGTTTGCTTTCATGTTAGGGTTGTAATGGATCCCAAACATGCCCCGTATCTCATCTGGAATTATGTATGACCTCCCTTTAGGTTTGGTTGATTGTTAGTTAACCTTTGCTAGCAAAGTAGAACCCCAAGAAAGGTTAACAATAATTGAGCGAAGCCAAGGGGAAGTCATTGATATAGTTATGAAGGACTAAATGAGGTAAAAAATAATTTCAAAATCATAGGGATAACATGTAATTGAGAGTTTGATGAGATAAAATGTTTATTGGATCAAATATTTCAGGTTTAGAGGTGGTAATTTCTGTCCGGCCAGGGAATGGAGCTTTAACAGAGAATCATGGATTTAGAATGATTGAATCCTTGTTGGAGATTTAATACTTCCACATGAATTCTGTGATGGTGCAAAATTTTGGTTAGTCCTTCTATGTATAAAGGGTCTCATGTGACTGTATATATGTATTATTTTATTTAGTTTCTGCTAATATGAAAAGGTGGTTTTAACATTTTGATTCATCTCTACTAGTTAATGTCTCAATCAAGTTATTATCTTTTTGTTATGTTATTTGTTATTATATGTGTCCCTAAAGGCTACACCCATGAGCGTGACAAGCTTCATAATAGCTAAATAACTGCATTTCTATCTTTTTGTTCATCTATTAATTCATCGTCAAACTCACTCAGCCTCAGCTGCCTCGTTCTGAACTGTCCTGTGAACCATCGCAATAAATTCCAATTTATCTCCCAACACTTATCGACTCTGTAGTGCCGGTACTCTTTTACCAAACTCGACCCCTGGCATTCATTTTCACTTCACCGGGCTATAAAATTTATGGACCACTACGTAATTACTCAATTATTACTAATATTCTCACTTTTAATGTCACCATTAGTGCACAGTGTCGTGTAAGATTAAGGTATGTTTTTTCCGATTTAATGGTTTGTATAATGCTATCATTTCAAAACATTAAACTTACTCCAACTTTGCTCTACTATAATAAATATTTAGTGTTACATGAACCTCAAAGTGTTCTCTACGCTCCCTTTTTGAAAGGAACTTATTATTTTGAAATTAGAATAATTAATTTTTCTTTAAAAAATGTAAATAATTTCTAAAATAAAATCATAAAATCAATAAATGTAATAGCTTATCATTACATTTAATAGAAAACTCTATCAAAATAAAATTTATTCACAAAATGCATAATTTACCTGATAATTTTTATTTTTACAAATTACTTTCTTTATCAATTTTTAATAAAAATTTTACGTTTTAATTGTATTTTTACGTATAATGAATATTAGTCTATTAATTTTTTATTATATATGTTGTTGTTTTAAAATTATTCATACAATTTTTAAACAAGGATTTTAAAAATTTAGTATTAAATGAACTTAAAAACTGGAGTTGATAGATACCTTAAATAAATATAGAAATTTAGCAGGAGCTTCCAATTAAATCTCTCCTATCAGACATGATAGAGATAGGCATGGGCATTGATGATGATCATCAATTTCAACCAATCCACCACCAACAACCATAATAGCGAAAGGCGGATTCCACAACCACCAATAAGCAAGACCATGAGTGATGTTTTCATGTTAATTAAATTCAACAAGCTTAAACCTTCTACGTACGTACATAATTCTAATATAAGCATTGCCAACTCGAGGCTTTAATAATTTATACGAAGTATTAGCTATATATCAGAAGTGAAGCCCAAGAATAACACAAAACTATGGAGTTTAAGGACGATGTAGCAGAACCAGTCAGCCCTACTGGAGAATACTTCAACAGCTCTGCGCTGTCCATATCTATTCTTGCTGTTTTGGAATCTAAAATTCCTATTGATGATTCCTCCACCATGTTGTTGCTCAAGGATGTTTTCCTCCCTATCAACCCTCGTTTCTCCTCCGTCATGGTATTTCTTCTGTCTCTCTGTGTGTGTGTGTGTGTGTAAAGCATTCCCATGATGTTTTCAGAAGTTAATGTGCACGCTGTTTCTAAGTAGTATAACATTCCCAGTTGCTCAGAGTATCTTCTTCTTGTTCATGTAAAAGTTCTGCATGTTTTATATATATAATAAAAATGTATGTGTGGGCACTTATTTTGATTCGTTGGATCGGGATGGGCTATTTCTACACCATTTTTCTGACAACTTTGACCTTTATTACATAAGATCACATGATTGATTTCTTTGAAGTTTTGAACTTTGATCTCCAGGCTCTATGTCAATTATTACCTGCTCTCACAACTCTTAAAATACAGTATTATACTAGGAAGCTCTTTGTTTGTATAGATATTTCAATCTTTTTTTTTCTATTAAGGGAACGTAATTAAGTATTTCAAGTCTGAAATGAGCAGATTAAAGACAAAAACGGAGTTAGACAATGGAAGAAGTTTGACATCAAGCTCCAAGACCACGTGAATGTCCCTATCTTCCCTTCAGGATTGTTACCGACATCTTATGACAAATATTTTGATGACTATTTATCAAAACTGGCAATGGAGCCACTTCCACAAAGCAGACCTTTGTGGGAAATTCATATCTTCAAATACCCAACAACAAATGCAGCTGGTTCTTTAATCTTCAAGTTTCATCATGCGCTTGGAGATGGCTTCTCTTTAATGGGTGCTCTTCTTTCTTGTTTACAAAGAGCTGACAATCCCTCTCTTCCATTAACATTTCCTTCTCTTCAGTGGTCTTCGAAAATGGATAGTCAGAACAACGGCTTACTTACCGTTATACCAACTTTTTTCTCTTCTGTATGCAACACTATATCAGATTTCGGATGGAGCCTCTTGAAGAGTAGCTATATTGAAGATGATCCAACGCCAATACGATCAGGCGATCCTGGAGTGGAGTTTAAGCCCCTGACAATACTCACAATGACATTCTCTCTTGATCACATTAGGCAAATTAAGACCAAGCTTGGAGTGGTAAGAATATTAGATTTTTCAATTAATATTGCTTCCATGTATAATATATTGTCCTTTATTTTCTCTGTTTATTATTTGAGGAGGGCAACTACTGAGAAACGTATTATCTACTACAATCAATAATGATGATTGATACCCTGATACTAAATCAAAATATAATCATTTGATTTAAAAGCATATATAAAAGTTGTTATTCTGTTAATTATCTCATGTTATCTTCAAATAGTTTTGTCATAAACTATTTATTACTTATATATATATTGAAGACAGCTGTTCCCATTGGTAGTTGGAACTATCTCCGTACCATTCAATTAAAGTTCTATATTTCTCTGTCTTTTGCTTTAACTATTCAAAAGCTTACAATTTCTTTAATTTTTTCAATAGACAATAAATGATGTGATTACTGGAATAATTTTCTTCGGTACTCGATTATACATGCGAGCATCGGTATCGAGCGATAAGTCGAAGAGTAATGCACATTCTACGGCACTAGTGTTGCTTAATACTAGGAACATTGGAGGATACAAGTCAGTGGAGGAGATGGTAAAACCTGATGCAGAGTCGCCCTGGGGAAACCAGTTCGGCTTCTTGCATGTTTCCATTCCTGAATTAACTGATGCTGAATCGTCAAACCCACTTGAATTTGTCTTGAAAGCACAGAAAATTATCAAGAGAAAAAGAAACTCTTCATCAGTCATCTTCACTGGTCAGCTTCTGGAGGCTTTGAGGAAGTTTAGAGGCCCTGAGGTATCCATATATTTCATATGTTCTTGATTCCTGAGGGATGATAAAGGGATAATTAATTACCATGTATACTAGTTGGAGCGGAACCTCAATCTCATTATCAAAATCTCTACTATGTTTTGATAAAATATGAAATCATTTCAGACTTTCAGTTATATATATTAAATCTTGCATTATATTAATAGTCATTATATACAATGTATAACATCAGGTAACAGCCAAGTACATCCACAGTACACTGAAAAACTCAAGCATGACCCTATCAAATCTGATTGGGCCCGTGGAAGAAATGGCTTTGGCTAATCATCCAGTAAAGGGTCTTTACTTCATGGTGGTTGGTGTTCCTCAGGTAAATTGACCATGGCCAATCTCTCCTTGTCCATTATATTCATTTGCTCAATTCGTTATTTCTCTGTAGTTTGGGCATAATATATTTCATGGTTTTGATGAACTGTAGAGTCTTACCATCACAATGGTAAGTTACCTGGGAAGTCTAAGAGTTGCAGTGGGAACAGAAAAGGGCTTCATGGATCCTCAGAAGTTCAAATCATGCATTGACAAAGCCTTTGAGATGATACTAAAAGGAGCTCACGAGATCACTTCCTAGACAGATAATTAAGGAGAAAATCGAAGCCATATATATCCATACTTCGTCATCTTAAAAGTTTACAAATTCTGCTTCAGATCATTCACAGTATTATTGAAGCTTAATTTGATTGGAGATACTATTTATAATTGATAACGAAGTTAGGTAGCTTGCGTATTCATTGAATTATTATTCTTTTGTGCGTATCATGTTGTGAACTTCTTTCAACCATTCTATCAACTGTTGGTACTGTACTTCATTATAAAATGAAAAAATGTGTTATGTATATAATATAACGATGATTGATCTATTTGCCTTCAATTCCTCACGTACTAAAACTATTTCGATATTTTGGAATGGAGAATTGCAGTGTGGAGATATCATACATTTTGCATTTTGTACTTCATTTCTTCTTACTTCGTAGTTGAAGTGAATCCGAACGTAGATATCCCTTTTTTTTTTTAATAATTATTATATTAATACGTTGCGATTACACATTTACCGTGTGAAAAGAGTTTCCAGAGAGTTCCATATTAATTAAGTGGTTAAAATTATAAAGGATTCAGACTATGAACTATGAAATTTTGACTTCAGTTTTTTAAATCAATTAATAACCTTTGATTGCAAGCCAATGGATGTGATGAAAAGTTAAAATTTTGACTTAAATTTTTTTGAGCCAATCCATAATCATTGATTTATTACAATCCAATATCCGTGAATGAAAAATTGAGAGATAGTTATATTTAACGCCAACTCATCAATTCATTTCCGCCATATTGAAGTAAATCAATGACTATGGATTGATGTAAAAGATTTAAGTTAATTAAAATTTTAAGTTCATATAATCTAACTCTTTATAAAGAGGATAAAGCTTTTCATCAAATAGATTACTGTTTAAGTTAATATAGTATCAGTATCCTCGTGTGATCTTTACCTAATCTTTACAGGATCCTTTTGATATATGATATCTATAAAATTTAATAGTTAAGATTCATTTTCTTATTTTTATGAAGCAACACAGTTTTCTAACTCAAAAACATCTCTCTTTCATCTTTAATTTTACTTCCGTTTTTGAGTGATTATAGAGATTCTAATCAATCTAAAAACTCAAGCATCATATATCAACAACTCTTGGTGCATATTTTACGGTTATGGTGTTCTCTCTCCTTACTAATTTCAATTTAATTTCACTCATGTGGCAATAGTGATACCCTTTCAAGAAGAAAAAACAAAGAAAAAAGAAAAAGAAAAACCTAGCATATTTTAACTCCAATGTAGAGGTTTTTCTAACTTTCGGCCATATGCATCTAATTCAAAAGAGCTATGTGAGAAGCTTTTTGAACAAGAACTTGAATCATCGTCGTGAAATTATGATCATGCCAATCTTCATATGCACAATTTCTGACATTATTCTATGGTCTTAAATCATGGTCATGACATTATTCTAAGGTTGAGCTGAATCTCGAAGACCACGTAAATGTGCCCATTTTCCACTCTAGACTATCATCAGAATCTTATGACGAACACCTGAAAAAAATATATCTTCGATATTGGAACCAAATAGATTCCACAAACTCAACCTTTATGGGAAAACCATGTAAAAAACTAAAACCGGTGTTATAAAACCAAGGCGAACAATAGAGGTGTAAGAACAATAAAAACAATAACAATACAAGATTTTGCGTAGAAAAATCCAAAATCGGAGAAAAAACCATAGGCTATCAGAGACAAAATTTCATTATATGAAAAGTTGTTACAATCATATAGACTTTAAACTTACTCCCAACTCTTAACAAGCTATCTCACTCACTCAATACTCTAAGAGGAATTTTAACCAACCCACTAGGGAAGACTTTACCTAGAGCTAAACCATGACATGCTTTCCAAGTGGTGCACTTGTAACCAAGGAATATGATCCTTTATATAGGCTTCCTAATCTTACCTTTTCCATTAATAATAGGAATCCTCTTCCTTCTCTGGTAAAACTCTCCTATTTAAAATATGATTAGTCTTCGATTTCTAGTTGAAGTAGGATTCTCTTATTTCTAATAGGATTATTTATTTCTCAATTTATTTAGAACTCTTCAAATAGGATTTTTAGAAATAAAGAAATAACTGTTAGAAATATATTTTAGGATTTTTAGGAATGTCCTTTTATTTAGTCAACATGCTAACAGCTAGCGCGCGTTTCAATATTCATGGTTCACCACTCGCTCGGCGATGGCTACTCTTTGATGAGAGCTCTTCTTTCATGTTTACAGAGGGCTGATAATCCTTCTCTTCCCTTGACATTTCCTTCCATTCATTTACACCACAACAGGGAGAAAGGTGACAATAACAATGTATTCAGAAGTTTGCCGAAGATTTTCTCTGTGGTTCGAAAGAATTTATCAGATTTCTGTGGAGCATAACAAAGAGCACTCTAATTGAAGATGATAAACTCCAATACGCTCTGGGGTTGATGGAGTTAAGTTTTTGCTAGTCACAATGGCAACAATGACTTTATCTTGATCACATCAAGCAAATCAAGTCTGACGTTGAAGCATGGAACACAGGATTTAAAGGCCATCGATCGATCCCTACATTTAATTTTCGGCATCATTGTTGAGCAAGAGTGGTACCATCGAAAATCTGACGGACTCACGATTCCAACGGTGTATGGTAGAAGGTCAGCTACCGTCAGAAGTGGGAGAAATTGACCGGAACAGTAACACCACCAGGTAACTCTGTTCCAAACTTTCATCAAACAGTCTGCACGCTTTTGCTCTTTTGGAAGGATTCTGCCATTGGAATTAAGGTTGTAATATGGCGTTGGAAAGCTGAGACATAGACGATTCCAACCTTGGCTAGCAGGTTGCCAGAAGATTCTGGTGGCCGGAGATATTGCTGGAAACAGTAGCGCCATCGAATTTTGTTCTTGGCCTACCAGATCGACCCAGTCACACTCTTTTGCCTCTATAGATCGATCCAACCGTTGGATTTTGACCTATCATATGGCGTTGGAAAGCTGACTTCCAGACGATTCCAACCCCGCCTGGCTGGTTGGCTAAAATTGCCTATGGAAAGAGATATTGGCCTGTACATTAACTTCTCTGGTACATATTTTTGCACTTTCCTGATCGACGTTGTTGCACATTTTGGCCTATACGGGTTGATCCAGACATTGGCTTTGTGCTGGCCATATGGCATTGGAAAGCTGACTGAAAGCTGGTTCTAACCCCACCAGGCGCATTTCCAGAAGAGTTTGGAGGAGGGAGATATTGCCTGAAACAAAAGCGTTCCCAAAATTTTTCTGGTTTAGTCTCTTTGATTCAGCCACGGTTTTTTGCTTCTATCATCTGATCCAGTCGTTGGATTTGGGTGTATCATACATTGTTGGAAAGGGATTGGACACAAGATTCCAACGGCATATATTGGGTGGTCATATGATGTCTAACGAAGGAGATTTCAGTTCACAACCTTGCCTAAATGGGATTATGGCTCTCGATTGGTGACCGGTTTGCGTTTCTTGTGCTCTTTTCTTGTTTCTTCCTTTGTGTTTGCTGTTTTGAGTTGTTTTACTTGGGATATTGCTTTGGTTGATAACGGACTCGAGTCAATTGTGTTGATTTGTTGAGGCTTGATTGGTTTCATTTTGGATAGTTTAGTGCTTCAGATTGGTTTTTTTGGGTTTGTTATTAATCTTGTGGCTTTGGTTGGCTTTGCAATCCTACCTTTGGTTGAATTGACTGTTTTTAAGATATTTGGTTTTGGAGTTTGATCTCGGTTGAGTGCTTTGGTTGATTTGATTGTTGGTTGGATATTTTGGAGTTTTGGAGTTGATTTGGGTTGATTGCTACGAGTTGGAGTTTTCCCACTTTTTCCGCAACAAATTTCCTAGCCTGCACAACACCATCCCTACCATGGCCACCTCTGCCCCTAACAAACTTAACCAACCCCAACACCCACCTCGTACCACTCAAACACACCCACCTACTCGAAACACCACCTACACACAACCCTTACCCAAACCACACGGCTCTTGGGCTGATAGGGTTCGGGTTACTAAGGCCAGCACTAGATTTTCTCTTGACCGATAGCCTGGAAGGACCCGGGTTCGATTCTTGAGCTCCCTGATGATTTGGTTGATGATGCTGGGGCTGTTTGGTTACGTTGTATTGTGGGATTTTTTTCAGGGTATACTATGCCTTTCCATGCCGCACGTTCCATTGCTATGCGTGCATGGAAATCTAGTGGTTTGGAGGATGTTCGCTCTATTGGGATAGGTTTCTTGATATTCAGATTTAGAATTGTAGAGGAGGTTCATGATATTTTAGAGCGAGGGCCTTGAATGTTTGGAGGAAAGCACATCATTCTCCAACAGTGGAATCCTCATTTCTCTTTTGACCAGAGTAGGATTTCCAGGATCCCAGTCTGGGTTCGGTTACATGGACTACCATTTTCATTGTGGTTAGCCAGAGCACTCAGTGCTGTTTTTAGTATGGTTGGTCGACCATTATCATGTGACAGGATGACTTCTGAGCAGACTAGGTTATCCTATGCCAGGGTTTATGTTGAGATAGATGCAGAACATTCTCCAGTTCAGGACTTTGAGATCTGGTGTAAGCTATCTTTTGAGCCTATCAAGATCATAGTAGAATATGAATGGAAACCGAAGCGCTGTTCTAAGTGTTGTTTATTTGGCCATACTTGTCCTGTGCCTGTTGTGCTTTCTTCTTCTAGAGAGGCCGAGGCGCCAGATACTACTACAGCCCCTGTCTTGCGAGACAATGGGAAGACGGATGACCCTGCTATTGTAGTAGTAGAGGCTAATCAGGATCTGATTATTGCTGCAGATGTAACCCCAGTTCTACAAGACAAAGTTAAAGGTATTGCTACAGAATCCACACCAGCCGGACCTTTTGCTCCATTGACTTCAAATCCAGTGAATACAGAGATAGATTCGATTGACAGGATCTTTGCTGAGATAGGTTAAGTTACTGCCACTGGCTCGGGTTTTGAGTCTGCTTCTGATTCTGATTCACTATCTCCTATTGAGGATCACCAGGATCAGATATTGAAGTGCTTTTTTTGCCCTATAGCTGCTTTGCCTGATTCTTTAGGGATTGCCCCTCCAGAGGGGTTTGTTGCTCTAGATCGTCCAAAATCCACTGTGACGCCTTTGGATAGTCGGCCACCTGCCACTGTTACAAAATCCACTGTTGCTCCTCCTGTTGGAAAGGGTAACAAAGTTTAGATTAAAAAGGGTGGTAATAGGGGTAGAGGGGGCACACGCCTCCGATGATTTTCTTTATTAAGTTCTGAGTTTTTTTTTTTCCAGTTTCCTATGATAGGAAGTTGGAATATTAGAGGTCTTAATGGCTTCTCTAAGCAGCGAGCAGTTAGAAACTGGATTTCTAGGTACTCTTTAGGTTTGATTGGTCTTTTAGAAACTAAGGTTGATCAGCAGTGCCTTACTTCAGTTGTTTCAGATATTTGTCCTTCCTGGAAGTTCTTATCCAATGCCACTGAGTTAATTGCTTACAGAGTTTTGGTGTGTTGGGATCCTACTTTTACAGTTTGAGTGGTTTGCAGCTTTCTCCACAGTGGATCGTTTGTCGGGCTACCAGATTATTAGATAGGGTTTCTTTTGGTTTGATCTTTGTTTACGGTTCTAACACTTTAGTTGTTCGTCGACAGTTGTAGGATTTTCTTAGAGCTCAATCCATGAGATTTGGTGACTTACCTTGGTTGGCATTGGGTGATTTCAATGCGATTTTATGTTATTCGGATAGAGTTGGTGGGTATCAGGCATGACATGGTTACATGGATGAGTTTGGTCAGTGTATTCATGATGTATCATTACTCAGGGTACCATCCTTTGGGCTTCGGTATACTTGGCATAATGGGCAGCAGGGAGAGGGTACTATTCTTAGGACTCTTGATTGGAGTTTTGGTAATGCTTCATGGTTCTTAACTTGGCGTAACACATCTTCTAAGGTTCTTCCACGGGATGTTTCTGATCACAGTGCTATAGTCATTAGGTTTGGAGATCAACGTAGGCATATCTCTAGTCGATTTAAATTTTTGAACTTTTGGGCTAACCGAGAGGATTTCTTGGAGATTGTTCAGCGAGTATGGTCTATGCCTGTAGACGGGGATCCTATGTTTCGAGTCACACAGAAATTGGGCCTATTGAAGCATGAGTTTAAGATTTTGCATGTTCAAGGATTCTAGCCACATCTCTAGTAGAGTCATTGAGGCTAGGGCTTCGTAGGCCGTAGCTCAGGCTGCTTTGGATGAGAACTCATATTCCTTAGATTTTATTTTAGCTGAGAGGGATTATGCTAAGCAGTATTCCCAGTTGTGCAGGGATGAGGAGACTTTCTTTTGGCAGAGGTCAAGGATCTAATGGCTTTCTTTGGGGGATCAGAATACCAAGTTCTTTCACAAGTCTCTGATCCATAGACAGGTCAGGAATCGGATTCATCAGCTTGAGGATGAGGATGGTACCATCATTACGGATCGAGGTGACTTAGGTCATCTGGTTGTAAGATATTTTCAGAAATTACTTACAGCTCCTTCTCGACCTTCTATTGAAGAGGCTTCTCGATTTTTCTCTGGAAGAGTTTTTGCGAAAATGTTACCTTCTTTGGTATACCTTATTACCGATGATGAGATCAGGTCAGCTTTATTTTCGATTCCCGATGATAAAGCTCCAGGACCGGATGGGTACACTTCTCTGTTCTTTAAGAGGGCTTGGGACATTATTAGTGTGGAGTTTACGGCTGCCGTGCGCTACTTCTTTGAGACTTGTCGGATGCCGAAGTGTGTTAATGCCACTAGGATTGCCTTGGTCCCCAAGGTTGAGACTCCGAGGACTATGAGTGACTTTCGACCAATCTCTTGTTGTAATGTACTTTACAAGTGCATCTCTAAAGTGATTGTGAACCGGTTCAAAGCAGTTTTACCTGATGTAATTGGGAGTTCACAGTCAGCTTTTGTCCCAGGTTGGAGGATCTCTGATGCCATTCTATTGACTCAAGAGCTCATGCATAATTACCATATTGGGCATTCACCTCGTCGGTGCACTTTAAAAGTGGATATTCATAAAGCTTTTGATACTATCAGTTGGGATTTCATCCTTTTAGGGTTAAGGACGATCAGTATTCCAGAGTGTATGGTTCGATGGATTGCGACCTGCATGTCTTCTGCACATTTCTCGGTTGCTTTAAATAGAGAGCTTCATGGGTTCTTTCCCACCTCCAGAGGTGTTCGACAGGGTGATCCGTTATCACCATACCTTTTTATGTTGGCCATGGAGGGTTTGAGTAGTATTCTTCGGGAGGCCTCTCAGCGGCCTGGTTTTCGATACCATTGGAGATGCCAGCAGATTTCTCTTACTTATCTTTGTTTTGCAAATGATTTGATAGTTTTTTGCAGGGCAGATGTGGGCTCTGTTAAGGTGGTCCGTGCTGCTTTGCAGGAATTTGCAAAGCTCTCTGGTTTGGTTACCAATTCGGCCAAGAGTCATGTCTTCTTTTCCAGAGTCGATGATGAGGATCGAACAGTGTTGCAGTCCATTTTGGGTTTTCAAGTAGGGAGTTTGCCGGTCCGATATTTGGGGGTGCTACTGATCAGTACCAGATTACACCTTTCAGATTGCGCTCCATTGATAGAACGGATTCTGTCGAGGGTTAGGTTATGAACTTCTGCTGTGCTGATTTATGCTGACCGTCTCCAGTTGATTAAGTCGGTATTATTTTCCATCCAGGTTTATTGGTCATCTATGTTTATTTTACCGACTGCTGTGGTACGAAAGATCGAGGGTATTCTGGCTGCTTTCCTCTGGACAAGGACCTCTTTGTCTCGTTCTGGGGCCAAAGTAGCTTGGGATTCGGTTTGCTATCCATTGAAGGAAGGGGGATTGGGAATTAAGCGAGTGAAGGAGTGGAATCATACTGCTATTCTGAAGCATGTTTGGAGACTTCTTTCTGACAAGTCTTCCACATGGTCTTCTTGGATTCATAAGGTGCTCCTTCGGGGTCGCTCATTTTAGTAGGTTCGAGTTACTTCTAGAGCCTCCTAGTCTTGGAGGAAGATTTTGCACAGTCGGGATAGTGTAGGGGTAAATTTGTCTCTTGTATTGGAGATAGACGTGATACCTCACTTTGACAGAATTACTGGTTATCGCAGGGACATCTTTGTGATCTATTTTCTTTCAGGACTCTTTCGTCTACAGGTCTTCCCTCAGATGCCAAGGTCTCAGCCATTATTCAGGATGGGGATTGGGCTTTTCCTGATGGTGGGCCGGTCCTTGGACAGGTTTGGGACTCTGTCAGCATCCGGCCTATGATGGGGACTCCTAACCATATTGTTTGAAAGGGCCATACTTCTGATATTTTCTCTATTGACTCAGCATGGGAATTATTACGGAGTAGACGATCGGTGAACTCCTTTCATCATCTCGTCTGGTTCCCTGGCCATGTTCCAAGGTACTCATTTATTCTTTAGCTTGCTTCATTGGGTCGTCTTCGTACTATGGATCGACTACGACGTCATGGCATGTTATCTTCTTTGGGCTGTGTTCTTTGTGCTTCAGCAAATGAGACTCACGAGCATCTTTTCTTTAGCTGTCCTTTCTCGTCTTTTGTATAGGGGGAGATTTCAGCTAAGACACTCATTGTTTGGCCATCTTTTGGTTGGCTCTCTCTACTTCATTGGGCTTCTCTTCATCTTCAGGGCAGGAAGAATTTTGGACATATCCTTGCACGTTTGGTCTTTTCTGCTACAGTTTATTTTCTATGGTATGAGAGAAATGATCGTGTGCATCAACAGCGTCATCGGACTTGTCGTCAGGTGATTGATGAGATTTTTGCTTTGGTTCGCTCTCGGCTTCTAACATTAGAGGCCAAGTATGTGATCACTCCTCAGCTTCGTGCCATATGGGGTCTACATCGTTAGTTTTGTTTCTTGGACTTTGTTTTTTGTTACTTGGGCCAATGCACCCTTTTGTTCTGCTGTTTTGGTGATCATAGTTTTGTTGTGGTTGCTTTTGGGCCAATATGCCATCTTCTGTTTGTTTGGGGCCTTTGATTCTATGTTTCGTTTGTTTTGTTTGGAGCCTTTGGGCTTTGTTTTTTTCTTTTGGACTTGTGAGTACTAGGTACTCTTCTTAGGATATACCCTCGTATCTTGTACTTTTGTTTTTTTATGTAAATAGTAATTTTCCAAAAAAAAGTCTGACGTTGAAGCAGTATCGTTAATCGATTTCACTTTCCTTTGTAATCTAAATTGCATGGATTGCTTCTATTAATTTATTATCAATTTGCTACATAGATAGATATATGGAAAGATCTGCCGGCACGCCCTCCTCAGGGCCATTCTTACAGAAAGGTGGTGATCTATTACCATTATCAATTGAATGAAAGATCTTTAAAAAACATTTTTAAAAGAATATAATAAAAATATATTTATGTAGAAAAGCTAGAAAGATCAATAATCCTTGTTTTTCTATCTGTACCAGGCTATGGTAACTAGTTAAAAAACAAATCTAAATATTTCAACTAACTCATAATAGAGCTAGCATCTCCAGTCCTACAGATCAATAGGTTTTAGATGTTTGACTATATCATCTGAAAATAAAAGAAAAAGTTTTAGCATAATGTTTATTTAATTACGTAGATTTGATATCAATTTATGTTTTTTTAGCATATTGACACGCACACACGCGCGCACATACACACACACAAACTAAAGGCTAAGTCAAGATCCTTTACGAATCTCAATTTTACATAATTTTTAAGAATCTTTTGACATATATATTAGTCTTTAATAGTTATGAATGAGTAAGATTATTATTAATTTAGTTTTTGTGAACACCAATCACATTTAAAAAAATCAAGTAAAAATAAGGTTAACAGAAAATATTTGTCCCACTAAAATATGTACTCTATCTTATAGGAGTCAAAATATCATTGCTATAGCTGAGACCTTGCAATTAATAGATATTTATGAAGTGAAAATCTAAAGTACAATTTTGGGATAGCGATAGCGACCGTGATCACAAGCTATATTGATAATTTAACATAATTTCAGGACAGTTGATATAATAGTGATATTAATCATAGATATTAAATACGTATTAAGGATCTCTTTGAGAATCATTGATCATATAATTAGAATTCTCAGTAGTTTTACTCTAAGAATATATATCATAAGGCTAGTAGTACAAACCATTAATAGATACACGCAAGATATATATATATATATAACATCAAGTTTTTTTTATTTCAATTAACGATTAATGCTAAAGTTAAAAAAAAAGTGGGTATATATATATATATATATATATATTTGTTTTGTTTGAAATAAGAATCCTAATCATATATTACATAGGTTTTAGTATTTGTGAGTAGGTTTGATTTAATATATTTATTTGTTTTAATATATTTTTTTAATTAATCAATGACATCATACTCTTGAATTTAATGTGCTAGCGAGATAATGAGCGAATTGATCAGGTAGTTGAGCTGGAAAAATTTCCTTAGCTGGACAAGGGGGCGGGTACATAGTTTGATGGAAAATTCAATGCTTGCTTTCAGTTGTGTATCCTCCGTTCATGTAGTAGTACTATAATAACTGCGGTGATTTTGGTTGTTATTGAGTTCGCGCGCCTCCGCGGCTGTCATATCGACGTTTTATTCATTAGCCGGGTCAACATCCGTGCTGTGTCCTCTAAATAAACGACATGGCTAGAGTACCTTCAATGTATCCAATACAGTCCATTTTTTTTTTTGTAATTTTCTTTTGTTTGGTTGACAAAACTTTTTACAAGTTTACAAATTTTATTTGTACAAAAACAGATGCACAAGTACATTGAATGCACTGAAGAACATCCCGCATTTAATAAATACATTGCAAATTTAGCTGAAATATAAGTTAGTGTACATGCGTATTCCAGAACAACTCAAGTTTAATGAATCGGCCGAACCGAAACCAAACTAAACTTAATTACTTAAATTAGCAATTTTCTTACTCTTTTTGTTTCCTAATATTCGTCTTGACTTGTTTTGCCAATGTCCGTACGTACATGATCATGGCAGACTGTTAATGACGCTGTTAGCAATCTTCTTAGGCACTCGGTTGTCTACGGAAGAAATGAGCAAGAATTCGACCTTCAGCAAAGCACAATCTACACGGCTAGTGTTGCTTAACACAAGGGAGTTTCAAAGCTACAAGTCAGTGCCAGATATGGTTAAATCTAACACCAAAACACCTCGGGAGAATCATTTTGCTTTCTTGCATGTATCTATTCCTCAGTTAACTGATGGTAAGTCTTCAAATCCACTTGAAATTAATCGTCTTCAAAGCACAAGAGATCATTAATGGTGAGAAAGCTTCTTTAGCCGTTTACCTCACTGCTATTGTGAAGAAAATTAAGGGCCCTGAAGTGCGTATACTATCTTCTGCTGAAGATGACATCAAATTTTTTACTCTTAATTTTTTAGAAAAAACGGTATATATACAATTAATGGGATGAGATGTGATTGTAGATTTATAGTATTTGAACTCTTTTAACTAAGTACTACAACCGTAATCAAACTATTTACTTTAGTCTAAATAACAAAGAATGGTCCTAGCTAATTAACATACATATGTGTGTGTGTGTGTTGATGTCGCAGGGAGTAGGCAGATTTATCCATGGCACTTTGAAGAATTCGAGTATGGCCATCACGAATGTTATGGGGCCATTGGAGCAGATGGCTTTGGTTAATTATCCGGTTAGAGGCTTGCACTTCATGGTGCAAGGCCAACCTCAGGTAGTATCAAATCCCAAATTAATTAATTACATACACTGAAATGGCCCATGCACTTTTTTTAAATTTAATAAGGCTTGGCCCAACTAATAATTATATAATAGCCCATCATTTTAGTTCAGCTCACAAGTCTTTTTTTTTTCATTTGTTTTTCATGCATTTATATTAGGCATTAATTAGAAAATAATTAGCAGGGAGGCAGAGAAGGGGAGACGTGAGAAGGGAGAAGAAAAGCAAAAGAAGAGTTGTTGATTTTCTAAGGAATTTGGAGAGTTTTTGAGGTAATTTCTTCAACCTTGACTTAAATTAAATGAAGTATTATAATTTCTACCCATAAATACACATTAGAGAGAAGTTATGAACATTTGAGAAATTTTTACAGAGAGAAATTAGAGAGAGAAAGGAGATTTCTATGCTTATTTAGGCTTCAATTCCTTGTATTTTGATCAAAATTAGATACTTTCTTATTCAATTAGGAGAATTAGTATGTTATTGGTGTAATTTAGAATAAACCCATTTACCCAAATTTTTCTAATTTTTACAAATATTCCTTAAATTTATATTGGTATGGAAAATTAGTGAAGTTTCTAGCCACTTTTAACTCTTGAAAGGACCAAATGATGGATTTTCAATTTTTGTGTTAATTTACCAAGTTTCCTATAAGTGAAAAGTTGGGGGTTTTTATCTAATTATGTGGTTTGGTACTATTAAAGAGTTTTACCTCGCTTTTCCCTTAGGTGAGACTGCGGTTTCTAGTCCGAATCTGAATCCGATCGAGGAAGGGGTTGCCACACAAGTTGATCCTTGAGATTGTGAATGGGAAAAATATATATATATATTTTTTTACCAATAATTGAACTATAAATTATAAACTCCTATTTAGATACATGTTAGCAAAGCTTTATTATGTTTAGTAAATATGTATACCTTTATTCTTGTATGAAGTATATTTTATAGTTTACTAAATTTTGTCTATTGATTTGAAAGAATTGTTTAATATTATAGAGATTTAAAAGTAAAGTGAATTTCCTAAATTATCTTTAAAATAATGATACAACTCTAAGAAAAGAATTGATTTTTTTATGTTTTACTAAGCCAGTACCCAATTCATTTAGATAGTAGCTTTATAGAGGTCTTTGGGATCCGTTCAGGCACACATAAAGGTTTTGGGCCGTGTGATCGGAACATTTAGCCCTTTGAGGTAGCTCTGCGCATGCGTAGGATTAGTATAGTGATATCTTGGCCTGAGCGATCCTAGCCCCGTGAGGTCATGATCAGTCAGATTAGTTTGGGTACTTGATTAGTGAAACTATGATGATTTAGAAATTTAATGTGGAATGAGTTTTATGATATTTAGAACTTTAATACATTTATCATATTAAATGTTGAATGCAAATAGAATAGCCTTAGAAGATTTTTATATTACAATTTAGATTATGTGAAAGACATATAAATTATTTAAAGATTTACTTCCTCTTTTTTTTGTATCTTTTCTAAGTAGTTTTCTAATCAATGTTAGTAAAGCAGAATTTTAATTATTTATTTGTTATGATGCATTATTTTATTTTATGCAAATTTTTATCTATTTTAATGACTCTATCCCACTCACTGAGGTTATACTCATCCTATTTTTTTTTGTAAAAAAAAACCCCAGTTTTTTCTTTAGGAGATTGCAGTGTTCAGTCAAAACGCCAGTAGCTGCTTGAGGTTGGCTATTTGATGATGCTCTGAGAGCCTTCTTTTTGATATCTTGTTTCATTATTGTAGTAGACTTTTTTTGCTTATGTGTATTTTTTTGATACTGTATATACATCAAGGATTTTGTTTTAGTTTCTTTTAAAAACTTTTGCTTACTCATCATGCCTGAGTTTTTGAGGAAACTTGTATTAAAATCCTAATTGTAAACTTTTTGAGTTGTAAATTAATTATATTTGAGGCCGGAGGCAATAACTGTTTTAGGGATATTCTTATTTTAATAGAGGACTTAAGGTCCCAAAAAGGAAGTTAGTAGTTATATAAATATTTTGGAAGTGTTGAGTTTTGTATGCTTGGCAGGGGGATTAGTCTAAAATACAGGGGAGACTCTGTCAAATTTTCTGAAAGTAGCATATTTTAAAAAGTTAAATTTTCTTAGCATAGTTTTAGGCACGATTTGCTTGTGTTAGCTAGGGATGGGTCATGTCATGCATAGTTTTATTAAAGAAATATTCTATTTCTTTAATTAGGTTGCTATAAGCATGATCGTTTAGCATCTTGCAATTAATCTAATGCTCCTAGTGCCAAATTTTCGTCTTGTCTTATTGAAGATATTGGTCAGAAATTCTACTTCTTAGATCGTCAGAGGATAAAAAAAATATAAGGTCATTTACATATAATTACGCGACATGCATGCTAGCTTTTGACAGGAATATTATTGCAGACTGCAATGTCTTTGCATAAAAATAGTGACTTATATGGTGAAGCTGAGGGTTTCTGTTGGAGGAGAAAAAGGCTTCATTGATGTTCAGAAGTTGAAGTGGTCCATAGAGAAAGCATTTGAGTTGATACTTGAAGCTGCATGCTTCTGAAAATTGTACCCTCCAGCAGACAAGATAATTGCCCCAACTCCTGAGTGCTTTTACATTTATTATTAATTTGCATCCTGGAAAAATATGTACTACTGATTTTTAAGAATAATTTCCAATTCATTAATTAACGTGTTGGTAAGCTATCAATTATTACTTAAAAAAAAAATTCATCAAGCTATCTTCTATTAAATGGTTCAAGCATATCCGATACTATTCATACTATCTATTCTTATATATATTTTCGTATAAAAATATTACATTTTTATAGTTCAGAAATCATAAACTTTAATTTTTCAGTTGGACTAACTTCATCTTCTCACACTTCGTCAATATGGGGGCCAATTTATGTTAAATATGCTAATTAAATTCAATTAGGTATCAAGCTTACAGGTTACAATTGTAAATTTTAATATGCATAGAAGAATGGAGAAATATTAGTCAGTTTAAACAATAGATATACAAGACATATGAGAGTTCTGGAAATATGCAGTTATATAAAATAAAACAGTAAATTGTAAAGTAAATTGGCACAGAAGGATTTTTACATGGTTCAGTTATAAAACCTACTTCCAAGGACAACTATAGAGTTACAATTCACTAAGTTTTTGTTTTTATAATCTTTAGAACTTTTTACAGTGCTGACTCACCCTCACACACTGACCTAATATTTGTAAAATAAAATCTTCACAAAGATTTTAAACTCTAGTGACACTGCTTACTCTCTATCGCAGATAACTTAATAGTGTGCGATAACTTAACAACACATTGTTAAGTTATACATAACACACGATGTCTGACATTGAATTACATAAACACTTAACCCGCAAGTTATCCCAAGTGTCTGCTAAATCACACAGACTCAATCAACAACTCATGTACGATTTCTACCACTCATACATGAATCAAAAGACTCAAAGAATCAAATTAAAAAAGCATCCCGATTTGCGTTGAAGCTCTTTAATCAATTCATGGAATGCCAAAATCAAGACTCTCTCAAAACTAAATCAGCTAACCCGTTAATCTTTCTTCTGCCTGTTTAGCCTTTGGTTATAAAATTTATGTGAACCACAATCACTTTATTTAAACCAAAGGACTAGCTATCGATACTAAATTCTCTACATTTATTAGTTGTTATGCGGTTTGGCACTTTTATGGCCTTGTGCCTGCCTAGCATTCATGAGTGCTTTAGAGATACTTGCTTTGGTTCTCATAGGAATCGGCCCAGTTCCACACTCATATAGATGAACCTTTATCAAATATATACTGCAGTTTAACACATCACCAATTATTAACTGGGCTATAGAGTTCATTAAAAGTTTACAACTCAACCTTTTACGCTGCAGTTAGTACTATGTCGCCCTAGGGATGACTTCTTATGAGGTTGATAGTACTATCAAGACAACAAGTAACTTGTTCTTACCCTTTTGAACGTACTTCGTGGGATCTCCAATTATATAGGTAGGGTTATCAATACTTTTATCCTATGAGCTAGGCATATATCCGATCCCCCTCGACGTTTGAACCAATAACCTCCTATTTAGCGGTTTTGACAGAGGATTGGCCAAATTCAACTTTGATCTTACAAAATCTAGGCTCACTTCCCCAGATGCTAACAACTACTTAATAATGATATGTCTCATATAGATGTGTCTACTTTTCCCATTATAAATTTTGCTCCTAGCTTTTGCTATGGTAGCCTGACAATCATGATGAATAGAAATAGAGTACAATGGGATGGTCTCCTCTCCAGCTATAATTGGCACGAGAAGTATATAGCAAAAACTCAAACAATCTATCTCATGCCTCAATGTTCAAATTGGTTAGTTATTCCCTCTCAGTGATCTCTTTCTGATTCTTGATTGCTATATTAAACACTATCTTGTGTGTGGGGGAAAAAGAGCATAAAATCTATGTGTGTATATCAAATAAATCTTTACAAAATCTGATCCAGAGATGCAATAATTACTGTGTTTCAAACAAATTTAAAGAGGAGTATTAGAGATCTCTAATTTCTCAGCATCTCTTTGCTAGAGATTTTGTCTAACTACCTCTCTCACTAGCTTGTTCTCTTTTTAATTTGTCTCCCCTCTCTCTCTCTCACATTAAACTTGATGGGGAGATCACCAAACCAAAACCAAGCAATTAAGTAGGTGTGATTAATCATCTCTCTTTTCTAATTCTTTTCCTTTAATTATCACGTGAATTTCTTATGAATACTTTTAACGATTCATAAAAACTACGATTTCAAAAACAATTTTCCAAAAAAGAAAAGTAAGATTTTATTAGAATATTTACTTTCTAAACGTTCATTTAAGCAATATTCCACATTTTTACGATCTTATTGTTCATTTTATTCCAGATTGTATTAGAAGTAGATGGTTATCAACCACATCTCATATCCCCGCAAAAAGGATTTGAGATCTTTGATAAGCAATATGCAGGTTAGAATTTGGTTCCAATTTGGGTTTTAAAAAGAGTAAATAAATCCAAAATAATGTAAGGTTCTGATGTTATCATTCAAACATATCTCTATATTGGGCATAATGATATCATGGATCAGAACAAGATCACAACTACAGGTAAATACCAATTCAGCCAACATCTTTTTGAATCCAACATAATATAAAATCGCACATTAAAAAACTATAGAAGCCGGAGAGTATAATAGGTCCGACAAATTCTATACGACCCGTTAATACGACACAAACCCATTGGATAAAAACGTGTTTTGAATATAATATTATCGGATTGGGTTGTTAATGGGTTAACACGGTAAAACATGTTTGATGTTGGATCGTGTTTGGGTTTATCCTATAAAAAATCAGTTCACCCGTTTAATCCGTTAATGTTTAGGATAATATAGTAAATTTATTTATGATACATAAAAAATATAATATAATGTAACAAATACTAATTTATAACTGTGTTTAACTTAATTAAATTATTCTAATACAATTATGTCATCTTTTTCTTAGGTGTGTATGAGTATAATATTTTGACTGGAAATACAAAAAAGAAACTAATAAAATGTTCTATTTCAGTTTCAGAAATCATTCAATAATTGAACGTTATCAATTATTTATCTTAAATATACTTTAGATTGATCTTTAAATGATGTTGGATATAAAATTTTGTTTATATTTTCGTATTATATTAAATTTGGATATTTCAATAGATTTCAAAATATTTGTTAGATTTTAGATTTATAAACTATTTTTTAGATTTATAAACTATTGGTTGTATTATATGTTTAGAATTTATATAAATTATGTTACACATATTGTTGTCTAACTTAAAAATAAAAAACGGATTAAATGGGTTAGATTCGGGTAACACGTTAAGTAGGGGTGTTCAAAAAAATCTGATCCGATCGGGTTTAATCGGGTTGTAGACGGGTTATATTGTTAAAAAACCTGAAATCGGGTTTAAACAATCAGGTTTTAGTGAGATCGGGTTGTGATAGGTTTGTTAAAGAAAACCTGAAAAGCCCGACCCGATTAATTTTTTAAAAAAAATTTAAAATATGACATGTGTCAATCTATTATTAGTTGAAACATTATATTTTCGTGGACTCTACAACAACAGATTAGTTATATAAATTTCAATCAGTTCCCATTTATAAACCCTAATTCTTCTTCTCCTCCTTCAACAAACTCACAGCCTCTTCTCCTTCACAAATCTGCCTCTGCCCCTACCCCCTCCACTACTGCTCCTCCACTTTTGCTAGCGGCCTCCACTCTTCTCTTCTACCTTCACTCCTGCTTGCGCTCTCCACTCTCATCGCTCGTGCTCACGACCGCCTCCACCAGCCTTGCCTTTTGTCGCCTCTGTCCATCTCTCTCAACCTCTTTCTCCCCCTCCTTACCCACCTAATACAATCCTCTTCCACCCACCATCTCCCACACGACACAGCCCCTGGCCTTGTCCAAGATCATTGAATATGTTATCTCCAAAGTCGACAACGTCATCAACTGTTTGTCGCGACTCTATTTGGCCTATCACCTACGACCTTCGGCCTTGCCTGCTGCACCTGGAGATGATGCACGCTAGGTTTTTGGCTGTGTTTGCGATGAAGGTTGGATGGGCTTTTGGCTATGTTTACAACGGAGGTTATTGTACTCTTGGCTGGCTTTGTAATGGATGTTTAGGTTTGCAATTTAATTTTTTATTTCAATATATTTTAAATGATTTTGATTTTGGTTGGTGTATTTTGAAATCGGTTTTGGTATTATTATTTGGTTTTGTTTGGGATGTGATGTTGTTGGACGGTAGCACAAATCTAAGTTATTTTGGCGGCGATTGGCTAGGTTGTTTAGGTGGTGACCATGGTGATGTGTGTTGTAGCTAGGAGGGTGATTGGTGCTGTTGGTAATTGCTATGAGGGTGATTGGTGATCATAGTGATTAAAATGAATAGGCTTTAATAGTCAAATTTATGTTATGGGCTTGTTTTGTATAGAGTATAAGCTTTGAAATATATATAGGTCAAGAATGAAGGATGTAAATCAAATTTAATAAAACTATTAAATTGATTTAGCCCAACCCGACGGACCCGATGAACCCGATCCGATCATAGCGTTTGGGTTATATATGGGATCCGTTCATTCAAAAACCCGATTTTGGGTCAATTTTTTCCAACCTGATCAAATATCGGGTTAAGTTGGGTTTGACAAAACCCGACCCGTGAGCACCCCTAACGTTAAGTTAATAGTCGGGTTTGACTTTCTAGATTTAGACCCAATAAGTTAATGGATCGGATTTGGATTAACATAATTTAACACGACACAAATACAAAATGATACGAAACTGCTCTAACATGACCTGTTGCCAGGTCTAGAGTATAACCTATTCAAGCTAATCGTTGTCTGTATATCAGCTTTATGGATCGAACAAAAGGATGATTGAACATTGGAGCTGAGCAGTTTAAGCCCATGACCAAATTGTGCCTCAAAAAGTGACGATCCATCCTAGTCTAGTCCTCCAATCCAACATTTATTCTTCAAAAAGTAATGGATACAACCCAGTCGAGTGTTCTGATCTGCGTCCAAAAATTTTTCATGTGGAACAAAGAAACTTTTATCAGACATAGAGGGAACAGGTAAAAATTGGTGGTGAGTCCCTTCTCTTTCTCGCAGTTTTTCATTTAATATTTATTAATGATTTTCTACAAACTTTGATTCTTATGAGCCTTATCACATCGATTCTAATGTGAGCTTCATCTTGTTTCCACTTTCTCGTCCTCTTCTCCTTTCTCTTAATCTGGAAATTGTTTTAGTTGTTTGTGTTTTCTTTTTTCGTTACTTATATCACATTGTCTTCACTATACTTTTTATCAACTATAAAGCTTTTCTAGCTTGTCTCTGCTCTGCCTCTTTGAAGCCTTGCCACCGCAGCCACCATCATTTCCAGGTTTAATAATATTTATTATATAATCGCATAGTATATAGTGTCTTTATATAAAATTTAAAAAGTTTATTAGCAATATTACCTTGTGTATTTCTTCTGTAAGGAGCCATAAAAATGGGTTCTGGGATATTTTCTTTATTGGGGTTGATTTTTAACAAATAATCAACAGATTTGGATATTTTCTTTATGGGATATCTGGGTCTTCCGTTTAACTTTATTTTTCTCATTTTAAAAATGGGTCTTTTGTTTATAAATCGCTTTGCTTGCTTCATCATCTCCTTATTTTCTTTTTCAGTTCTGGTATACACGGCCTTTTTCAATGGTTTGAAGCAGTAATATATGAAGAGAGTCTGGTTTCACCTAATGCTGAAGCTGAGGCAAGTAAGGTAAACCAACCAACAGAGAGTGGAGAAGGAAAGAAAGAAGTCTCTAGTGAAGAGGTAAGGTAGATTATTGTATTAGTATCTGTACTGTTTTATTAAATTTTGTTACTTCTTCATGTTTTTTATTCTCTAACGTTTCAGTATTGTTTTCCATTTTCTTGTCATACTGGTTCACCCTAATAAAAAGGTAAGGAGCTTTGAATAATAAAAGTTAAGGGGGCAATGGCCTAGGCAACAACTTTCTGAAGAAAAGAAAATGCAATTTACACTTGATGTACCCAATATTGCTTACATGGATATTAAATTTCCTCTTTTTGGGCTAGATATGTATTGTTGATTGAAGGAGCGTTGATGTTTGCAGAATTTCTGAATCTTAGAGAAATTTGACTCAAATGCAGATCTTCTGAAACTAAACTTTGACAATGATGGAGATTTCAGGTTAGTGCTTTTCTTCGTTTAATGTACAATTTGTTTATTGTCTGTCTTATCAGTTTGTAGTTTGATTATCGAATAGTCATTTATTTTCCCATTAAATTGCAAGATTCTTAGATATGTAAGATAATATAGTTGGGTTATTTATTAATTACTCTTTTGATTTCTTGATCTTTCTCAATATGACTGTTTTTCCTCCTACTTGCAACTTTATTTAATTCTTTATATACTAGCAGGTGGTGGCATAATGGGTTGTGCCATCAATATTTCATTGAAAATAAGGAATCTGAAATTATTGTTTAATTGATTGTAGTAGGAAAGCGAAGGCGTGGGGAAGATTGTTTAAGGTTTTATCTATTTCTTGTGTTTTTCACAACAAAAGCGAATGGCCCTCCTCTGTTTCCTCTTTTTCAATCAATGCTTCTATAAAATTTAGTCCTTAATTTTGTGCAAATTTGTCCATCATTTCAATTTAAATAAATTAAGTTTCTGTTTTATGTGTCTTTTATAGACGCATGGACTCGATATTTATCTCAGCACTTATAAGTTCTATATTCTATAGGTAAAGCTTGTTGATGGGAGCCTTGGATATGGTTTTGCTGAGCATGGAGAGCGTATGTGGATTGGAGAGGATGGAATAGAAGCTTCAAGATGGATAGATGCTTCAATTTGTGGAAATTTCGTTCTTTTTGAGATTTATTTTTGTAATATCAAAAATATTTTAAGTCTTTTTTTTGCTGATGATGTATTTTAATTTAAATTCTAAATTATGTATATTAAATTTTAAATAAAATAAAATTGAATTTTTAACAATTGTTTGTCTTATTGTATTATATTTAAAATGAATAAATTCTTAAGAATGTAAAGAATAAATTATGACTTTTGCAATTCATTTACGTCAGCATTATAGCAACCAGAAGTATACATTGGAACCTTGGTGTATGGACTTTTACGTCAGCATTATTGCAGCCACGAAAACAACAACCGTAACAAAGAAAAAAACCAGCCGTAAATGTTTTACGACACCTTTTGTACGAGGATAGTAAAATCCGAAATTAAAAAAAAACTGGGTGGGAATTTGGTCAAAATTAATGGTGACTCTATGGTCTTGTCTTGTGCTGCAATTGCAAGTTTCTTTTATGATGCTAACATTACTACTTTATTTGCAGCTTTTAGTTTTGATGAGATGGAAGTACTTTTGTCTGCATTAAGTTAAAGGAATGCATGAATGAGTACAATCTTCCAGTTGCAATCATCTGCTTACAGACAGGGTCAGTCAATGCCTCCAGGTCAACTAAAGTGTATCACATTAGTACTACATTAACGTACTTGTGCAGTATACATATTATAAAGGCGAGGAATTTGTGTAATTTCTCTTGTTTTCTTATTGACATGTTCTCAGCTATTTCTACATAGTACAATGATATTGAATAGGAAATGTAATAACTATTATATATGTACAATCTCTATAATTGATCATTTATATTAATGGAGAATTAAAGGGATAGTTGACCCTAAGTTAATGGAGCAGATTCTCATTATGCCCCCACAAGATTGGGGTTGCAGGACGAACACCAAACTTGAAACGATGACAAAGAAATAAAGACTTCAGTAGTGACTTTGTGAGAGAGTCAGCCAATTGATCTGAAGAAGATACATGGGCTATACGAAGTTGTTGCTTGAGAACTTGGTCACGAACAAAATGGTAATCAAGTGCAATATGCTTCATACGAGAGTGAAAAACTGGATTAGTCGCAAGATACGTTGCACCAAGATTATCACAGTAGATAGTAAGAGTGATAGCGGGCTTGATATGGAGTTCTAAAAGAAGATGTTGAATCCAATTGATTTCAACAGCAGTAGAAGTAACAGCTCGATATTCAGCCTCGCTAGACGAGCGAGCAATTGTTTGTTGTTTTTTGGAACTCCAACTTATCAGATTTGGACTAAGAAAGGTAATTTAGGCCGATGTGGAGCAACAATTTTCAGGATCACTGGCCCAGTCTGCATCAAAGAAAGCATGGAGTGTTAGTGGAGCAAACCGATGTAAGAGGAGTCCATGGGATATAGTTCCATTGAGATAACGAAGCACACGCTTCATAGCATGCCAGTGATTTTCAGTTGGTCGATGCATGAATTGAGAAAGTTTGTTAACTACAAAACAAATATCTGGTCAAGTAAAAGACAGATATTGGAGAGCACCAACTGTCTGACGAAATGGCTCAGCATCATTAGGACTGCTATTATCATGTAATGAGAGAGGCTCGGTGGTATACAGTGGAGTGGATACAGGTTTGTAGTCAAGCATGTTATTTTTTTAGAGAAGGTCCTGGATGTATTTTTGTTGAGAGAGAAACAAACGAAAGGATGTTGAGTGAGCTTCAATACCAAGGAAATAATCAAGATCATCAAGATCTTTAAGGAAAAAACGAGCAACCAATCTTTGAATAAATGTAGTGACGAGAGTGAGAGACGTGCCTGTGATAATATATCATCGACATAGACAAGAAGATAGAGTGTGAGACCATGTTGATTAAATATGAATAATGAAGTGTCTGACCTGGAATTTTTGAAGCCTTGAGCAATAAGAAAGGAACTTAATTCCATGTACCAAGCCTGTGGAGCATAGCGGAGGCCGTAGATCGCTTTGCGCAACTTACAAACATGTGTGGGATTATCAAAGTGAATAAATCCCGATGGTTAAGCCATGTAAACATCATCTTCAAGATGTCCTCGTAAAAAGGCATTATTGACATCTAATTGGCAAAGAGGCCAACCAAAATGAAGCACAATAGTGAGTATGATGTGTACAGTAGCTGGTTTGGCCACTGGACTAAAGATAGAGTGGAAATCAACACCAACTCGTTGATGAAAGCCTTTAGCAACTAATCGAGCCTTGAACCGATCAGTGGTCCCATATGCTTTTCTCTTAATCCCGTAAACCCATTTACAACCAATAATATTTTGTATGTGATTATAAGGAACCAGTTCCTAAGTGTTATTGTAGGTTAGAGCATGAAATTCATCAGTCATGGCATGACGCCAAGTGGGGCTTTTTTAGGCTTGACAACAAGTGGTTGGTTCATTAAACTCAACGGTATTTGTTGTGAGAAAGAGATAGTAGTCAGATAAGCGAGGATTTGGTTTGAAAATCTTATGACAAGATTGAGTAACCATTGGATGGGGATGGTGGGTTGGTAAAATGATAGAAGTATTATTATTAGGAGTGGATGGGCCTTGATGAGATGAATTAGGATTATTTGGGTTGGATTGTAGGTCAAAGCACGTGGGTATTGAGGTGGTATTATTTGGGTGAGGACTGTCTTTAGAGATAAGTGAGGGGTTTGAGGCTGAGTGTGAGGGAAGAGAAGAATTGGATGTGATGGTTGTCATGGATGTGTCAGAATTGTTCTGTTGCGGTAAGTGAGGGCTTGAGTAGTTTTGTTGTAGGGGCATCAACAATGGTGCATCATCAGAGTGGCCTGTCACAAGAGCGGCACGGTGGAGTCGAGGTGGGTGTGAAAGAGGCGACAAGTCATGCTCAATGTGGGAGAAAGAATCAGGGGAAGGTGAGTGTCCTAAAATCCCCAATGGGTTGTCCGATTCTGGAAGGATGGGAGAAGGAGTCCAATGTTGAATAAAAGTGTCTGTGATGGAGAAAACAATGGAGATAGATTTAGAAAAAGGAAAGTGGTCTTCTACAAACACTACATGCTGAGAGAGGTAAGTCTTTGTTGTTTTTGGGGCCATAACATTTATAGGCATTATGAGTGGTAGAGTAACCAATGAAGATGCAGGGAAGTGATTTGGGTTGCAATTTGTGTTGATTGTAAAGCTTTAACCAAGGATAACAGAGACATCCGAAGACTCGGAGTTTATGGTAGTTTGGAGATGTGTTGAAAAGCTTGTCGAAAGGGTAAAGAAAGGTGGGGAATGGTGTAGGAAGCTGATTAATAAGGTAAACTGAGGTGAGAAAGGCTGCAGGCTAGAAGGATAAAGGTAGAGAGGCTTGATGAAAAAGTGTGAGACCAGTTTCAACAATATGGCAGTGACGTCGCTCAGCAGTACCTATGATTTACGGAGTGTATGGTGGTGACGTAAGATGTTGGATACCACAGTTTTGAGCAATTTTGTGAACTCCATGATATTCTGTTCCACCATCAATGTATAAGGTAATAATTTTAGTTTGAAAATAATTTTCAATTAAATTTTTAAAATGATGGAACAAAGTAGGAACTTCAGATTTTGTTTTTAGTAAGTACATCCGTGGATACTTAGTAAAATGGTCCACAAAAATAATATGGTAACGAGAATTGTCAAAACCAGTGATAGAAGCAGGGCCCCAAACATCAGAATATATTAATTGAAGAGGTTTAATACTAGATAAGGTATTAAATCCGAAAGGTAGATGATGACTTTTATTGCAAACACAAGAATTGCAAAAAGTAGATGGAGATGTACTAGAGATATTAAGAGCATGACTGGAGATAAGTTTGTGAAGAATACGATCTGAGGGATGTCCCAAGCGACGATGCCATTGGTAATGAGATCCTTTTGTAGATAGGAAGAGCTTTGGTGATGGAGAGAGTTTAGGCCACTTGTAGATGTTACCATTATTCTGCCCTTTGATGAGAGGTGCCCCCGTGGTGAGGTTATTTACAATAAAATGGTTAGAAAAAAATTCGATAGAGGCATTATTATGCTTGCAAAATTGAGAAACTGAGATTAAGTTCCTTTTAATCATGGGTGCACGCAAAACATTATTTAGTTGAAAATTCGATTTAAAAGATGATAGAGTAGTACAACTGCTATGGGTGATAGGAATACTTGAGTCATTTCCAATGATAATGCCATCTTATCTATCATAATCTGAATGTATTGCTAGGTTCTTAAGATTTGATGTCACATGGTGTGAAACACCAGAATCCATAATCCAGTTAGGTTCATTTGGAAATGAGTTTTCTCGAGAGATAAAGTTTGCTTGTAGTAGAAATCTGTAAAATGTTGCTGTATGACCAGGCTTGTCACAGAACTGGCACATTGGTTTGGATTGATGGAAACGATTATTGTTGTGTCCTGACCAAGACTAATTGTTTTGGCTGCCTTGATTGTAGGAATTGTTGTTTCTACTTTGAAAGTTGTGTTGAGTGCGGTATGTATTCTGCATTTGGCCTCCTTGATGAAAGTTTCTGTTGGACTAATTTGGCTAATTTTTATTGTTTTGATTGTTGAATTTGCTACCACGATTGTTGTGATTATTGTTGTTTCGTTGTGTATATTGAGTAGTGAAGAGGTTTGGATCTTTTGGAGCATCATCAAGTTTGAGAAACATCTCATGATTTGCAAGCTTCTCATAAAGCTCCTCAAAAGAAATAGGTTCAGATCTAGCCTGAATTCCTGCACTGATCTCTTTGAAATTGTGGTTGAGTCCCCTCAACACATGATGAACAATCTCATCCTCGGTAAGTGGATAACCAATCAAAGCCAAATCATTAGTAACACTCTTAATAAGTTGCATGTATTCACAAACAGATTTACCTTCCTTGCTTATGTTTGTCAGAACATCTCGAAGAGTGAGATAGCGAGTCCTTGATCGATTTGCAAGGTTTCATTAAGTTTTTGCCAAGCTTGAGTTGCTATTGCAACATCACTGAGAGAAGGTTAAACCGCAATGGTTGATGAAGAGAACATAGCGTGTCTGATGAGAGCATCTTGACGGAGCCATTTTCGAAAATCTGGGTTAGCTACTTTTTCATTGTTTTGTGTTATGAATTTTGGTGGGCAAGGAAGGAACCATCCAGATACCCATCTAGATCATAACCTAGCATTAGAGTTTCAAATTGTGATTTCTAAGAAGAGAAATTTGTAGGTGTTAATTTTAGGGGTAGTTAGGTGAAGGAGTTTATGACAATAATTGCATTGATGGATTGTTGAGGACCGAAAGGGAATGTGATAAGGACGGGGTTCCTTAAATTAAAAGAAAGGGAGGGAGGTGTAGACAGAGGAAAGGGGAGAAATAATAGAAGAAATTTGGGGAAAAAGTAAAGTGAAAATTGAGGAAGAAACAATCTTTTTACTAAAAGATCAAAAAACCAATAACAACCAAATCTGAAAAATAACATAACTAAAGGTTTCTATTTATAGGACCTTAAAGTATAGTTCTACTAGGAAATAAAATCTCATTAGGAAATATAATCATAATCCTAGTTTAACTAGAAAATATCAAAATTAAATCCTAATTAAAACAGTAAACTATTAATTAAAAAAATAACTCAAATTAGGATTACTCCCAATTTAGGAAGTTAAAATTCCTAATAATAGTCAAAATCCCTAAAATATAATTGAAATCCCTAATTTATTCCTAATATGTCCTACATCAATTCTCCTCCGCTTGAAAGAACTCGACTCCTGGCGAGTTGTCAAGGAGCAAGTTGACAATACACACGAAAACGCCATGTTTTGTCTTGCATGATCATTGAAAAGTCGTCAATCCACATCTTCGCTTCATGACTATCCAATATTAGAAGCACATATGATAGAAAAATTACTGATACTTCAGCGACCTTTGATATTGGTAAAGAAACAATAATCAAAATAGAAGACTTCATCGTTGGCCCAATGATAGGAGTATAAGAACCAAAATATGAATCACAACATATGAAATCAACTTATTGAATGATTTCATGAGATTCTTCATATGTAGGCTCCACATTATCATTAGAATTCATCTTGCCATCGATCTCAATATCACCTCTAGATTCATGCCCATCTTCAAGATCAATCTCGCTTGCTTCATCATCTCCACTAGAATAATCACATTCATCCTCTTAGTTTTTAGGAGTTGCATAAAAAATCCCTTGATTCCTATGTTTGGTAGATGACTCCAAGTTAGGGTCTTGTATTTTGAGAAAGGAAGCTTGTAAGGCTTTTAAAGTTGCTAATATTTCTACCATCCTATTGTCCATGGAGTCTATTCTATTCTCCAAAGCATCAATCCTAATGTTTATCCTATTTTCTGAGGCTTGTATCATTGAGAGTATTGAAGTTTGCACTGAAGAACACATTGTAGATATTGAGAAGAAGAGTATGATGGTGGTCACGGTGAACAATACTTCGGTGAACATTACTCGTCGTGAATAGTAACTCTGATGAACAGTATTCGTCCTTGAATGGTAATTGTAATTTAAAAAAAAAATTGAAGGGGTGATGGAAGATGAAATTAAGGTAAAGTAAATTAATGGTGGTAGGAGGTTTAGGGTTTATGGTTTGAACAAAAAAGTAAAGGATATATAGTATAAGAGGGGATCAAAACTACACTCTGATACCAATTGATGAGGAACGTGGTTCCTCAAATTAAAAGAAAAGGAGGGAGATGTAAACAGAGGAAATGAGAGAAATAATATAAGAAATTTGGGAAAAAGTAGAGTGAAAATTTAGGGAGAAATAATCTTTTTACTAAAAGATCAAAAAACCAATAACAACCAAATCTAAAAAATAACATAACTAAAGGCTTCTATTTATAGGGCCTTAAAGTATGGTTCTACTAGGGAAAAAAATTCTATTAGGAAATAGAATCATAATCCTAGTTTAACTAGAAACTACTAAAACTAAATCCTAAATAAAATAGTAAACTATTAATTAGGAAAATTACTCAAATTAGGATTACTCCCAATTTAGGAAGTCAAAATCCCTCATAATAGTCAAAATCCCTAATTTATTAAAATCCCTAAAATATAATTGAAATCCCTTATTTATTCATAATATGTCCTACATCAGAATGTTTGTAAGGTAGAGGAGGAAGATGCTTCAGCCATGATTGAAAAAAGAAAAAACTTCTCGTTAGAGATAGTGGCTTTGATACTATGTAAAGGCAAGAAATTTGTGTAATTTGTCTTGTTTTCTTATTGACATATTCTTAGCTATTTATACACAGTACAATGATATTGAATAGGAAATGTAATAACTATTATATATACACAATTCCTATAATTGATCATTTACATTAATGGAGAATCAAAAGGATAGTTGACCCTAAGTTAATGGAGCAGATTGCTCATTACATATCCTTATTGGTCGGGAGGTAATATCTCCTAGATATGACAAATTCTCTCATGTTTTCAAATATAATTATGCCTTTTTTGATCAATTAATGCCTGTTGGTCAGTGGAAGATTACTCGTTAGTCCTTGATGATCCACAAGCCCTTCCAGACAGAAAACTCTAGGATAACTATAGACTTTTGCAGGTAGAAATTTATATATAGTGCTTCACTTAAACGCAGTTCCACTCCCAACCCAATGGATTAATAATTTTGTCTCCGTCTTGCTCTTTCACCGTGACAACTCTTTCTTATATATAATTATATATTTGTTACAACATTATTAATTAATCACTTAATTCAAAGGCTTATTATCAAATTATGAGACTAACATTGATATATATTTGAGTCTAATAAACATAAAGTTTGTTCTAAAGATTTTAGAACAGAAGTAGACTAACTAGATCCAAAATGAACAACATATATCTTCTTATTAAAAAAAAATCATTACAACAATAGTATTGGCCTCAGGTTATTGGCGATTCTCATAGAAAGATGTTTATAGAATCCACGCAAAATTGCAAGCAGATTGAGGATAACCACGACTATTAACATTGAATATGAAAAAAAAATTCCTCGAATAAATTTATTTCATTAAGATTTTTCATTTTATTTGTAATTAAATTTCACAGAGTAGCGAATAACTTGAAAGTTTTGAAGAGTTTTTAAATAATAAATAATAGAGGCCATGGATATTGAAATTGAATTGTCTAATCCATGAAAAAGATTAACATGGGATAGACTCACCAAATTATCTTGCGGATTTGGTAAGTTGTAAGCCCATCTAATAACAAAATGATAAATATGCATGTGTGATTAATAAAATTAAGAAAGAGAATATAATTCAATAACTTCATCTAATGAAATGATGACATGCGATTATGAATGATCGAAAGAATTTAAAAAAAAATTAACCATCTCTATTCAATGGCTTAACATTAGTGACTTGGTGTACCATTTTAGTATTGTGAGATTATATATTTGTCTTATGTAATTATTTTTTTGAATTGATGAAAACTTTAATAGCTTGGTGTTGTCTACTGTTAATCTTGGTGCTCGAATTTGTGACCTGCCAGCAGTCCTATCATTGCTCAAAGTCAAACGATCCCAATAAGTTTTTAAATTTCTTGGAATTTGTCAAGAAATTAATTAGCACAGAAAATTATGAGGGTTAAGCTAGCAGAGCACATTCGGCTTCTATCTTGGAGCCAATTAAGTTCCCACATATATCAAATATATAAATGAAGAGGCTGTGAGCATTGAACATTCTAGCAACTATTGATGTATAACTACTATGCTGTTTGCTTTTAAAATTTTATGATTGGAAATAAGATATCAGAACCGGAGGCTCAACAATCAACAGTCAACTATACCGGAGGTAGAGTAGGAAATGGCATAATGTTTGAAACTTACAGATGAGACTTTGCTTTGTAAATTTGGTGAGAGAATGTGGCAATAATAATGCGGTTAGACGTTACATTTCTTGAGAATGACTCATGTTAATTCAGCGCTATTAACTTTCCCCTTGGGCCCCATGGCAGGGATAATAAAATAATAATAAAATGGACAAATATCACATACTACCCCTACCTTTTACTTTAATTCTACACGTATTCACTGTTTAGCATTTTTTTATTGTCGTCTACCCCTCACTTTTTATTCTGTCATCCTATAGCACCCTTCTGTTAAAATTTCTGTTAAATTAATATAATTATGTTGAATATTGAGGGGTATAATAGTTATTTTGATATAATTCTTAACGATAAATAAAATCACTTCCATAAAACTCTCTTCTCTCACTTGTCGTCCAAATCACCTCTCTGCCTCCTCCTCTCGTCTCATCCCACCTCCTCCGTCCCCTCCTCCACCACAACCGCATCGCCTCCGCCTCCTCCTTTGCCACCACATCCACCCCCCTCCTCTCCTCCTCTTCTGCCGCCCTTATCATCTTCTTCACCCTCTTCTTTTCCTCTCCTCACTCTATAGATGATTGATTGGTTAAATTATTTTCTGGTAATAATTTTCTGGGTTTGCAATGTTTTGATTTTAAGATCTTGTTTCCAATACTTATATTATTGAATTGATGTTAATTTGTTGGTTTAGATTCAATGAACTGGAGTTTGTGGGGCTTTTCTTGTTCTTTTTATGTTTGATATATTAGGGTGGGTTTGTTGTGTAGATATGGTGCTGGAGTGTTGGTGAACTAAGGCTTTGGTCTTTATTTATTTTTTCCATTTTTATGTTTGATTGGTTATGTTGTGTAAGGGATGGTAGCAGAGATGGTGGTGTTGCTATGTGAGGGATGGTGACAAGCTTGTTAATTGCATTGCCAAGCTTGTTAACAAACTTTGCAAATAATCAATTTTGCAAAGTTGCCTCCATGTGTCATCATAAAAACATAAGACTTCAAACAAACCAGGAAGTCAATAGCAGCCAAGCTTGTTACAAAACAGTGGCTAATGTTTTTTTGTTTTTCTATTATATAAATCTCTTTTTATGATCTAGTTTTATTTATTATGCTAATTAATTGGAAATATTTTTAATAAATGTTTTGTTCTTAAAGCACTAGGTTTTATTTCGATAAATTTTGAGGGGTTTTGTTTTATTTGCTTTGTTAGTTTTTTGTTTTTTGGTCAATTTTGGAACAAAAGAAACAGTTTTCAAGTCAAGAAAATTTTTTTTATCTTTACAAGTGTGGGAAGAGTTAAATGACCATTATGTTTTGCATGAGACCATTGGGAAATGAGTTGGTTATGTTTAAATTGATTTTATCAAGGGTAAAATAGTCAATTTATATTATCTTGTTATTTAGTTTTGCATTTGTTTTTTAGAATACTACTGGTGTGTGGTAGTTAGGTAATGAAGTTGCAAATGGATGGAAAAGTATACCTTGTTAACAGAAATTTTAACAGAAGGGTGCTATAGGATGACAGAACAAAAAGTGAGGGGTAGACGGTAATAAAAATAGTAAACAGTGAATACGCGCTGAATTAAAGTAAAAGGTAGGGGTAGTCTGTGATATTTGCCCATAATAAAATGGAACAAAATAAATGGGATTCCCAGAAAACAGATAAATGCAATTCCTCTTCTTATGTCCTATACCAAGGTGCAGTCGCTCCATATTCCTTTATTCAACTCTTCTTTCACTGTTTCAAACTCTTAAAAACAATTAAGGTGTTTTCGTGTTGCATTTATCTAATCGAAATAAAAGAATCTTAGTTTAAGTTTAATGATTAAAGAAATTTTTTTTAAAAAATAATCGGGTAATATTTTTCAAGTTTATTTAATTTTTAATAAATGATTATATATTTATTTATTTAATAAAACTATGTAAGTTTAATAATTTTTTTGTAATTTAAAATATATTATTTATTTTAAAGAAAAAAGTGAAATTTAACTATTTATAATAAAAATGAAATCTTTTACTATTAATTTGATAAATAATTATTCATTTTTATTTAATTTATATAAAATTCTAAATTTAAATTTGTGAGTTTAATAATAGATATTATATATTTCAACATTGGGGATATTTATGTCCAATTAGTTTATAAATGATTCTTTTCCATTCATTGTTCCATTGAACAACCAAACATAATAAAATGTTTTCTAATCTCATTCCTTTCCCTCAATTTTTCATTTCACCCACTTTTTCTTTCCTTCTACTATTCTTTTCTTGCAACCAAACACATGTAATTGTTTTTTTTTTTTTTTTTTTTTTTGGTTTATAACACATTCCGCCATTTGCTGTAATTGACTTATCTCTTCCTTAGAAGCTCCCCATACTTCTAGTCTCCAGCTCCTAGCATTCAACTAATCTCTTATTTCCACGAATCAAAACCCTAATTAAATTTATGAATAAACGAAGATTTCTCGTTCCCTTCGTTGTAAGAAGAAAAATATGCAATGAAAAAGATCGTGTTTGATATTTTCTTTTGTAGATATATAAAATTAAAATAAAATAAAACACACACACACACACACATAGATATACATGTAAAAGTATACTTAAAGAAAAACTTATCTTTGCGTATCTAATAAATATTAATATATTTCATTTTATTTAATTGGTTTATATTTTAAAAATATTTTAAAAGTAACTAACTCTCTTCTTATGTCCCTTACATACAATTTGAGTATTAATACTATTTATTTCTAAATTAAAATTAAACCCAACTTAGAGAATGGAGCTGAATAGAAACACTCCTTGACAATTTTTAAGTTCCCAATTCATTGATTTTGTAAAATCGGGCAAATGATTAAACTTTAAGTCGTCTGCTCTCTAACAAAAATGTCAATTAATTTTATTTAATACTACAAGGTGTTCAAGAAAAACATACAAAAGAAGAAGAGAAAAATATAATTTGGAAACTGATTATATATGTAACTATTTTATGGTCACATTTAAAAGTCAAGATGGTTTCCTCGCCGTGAAAGCTTAGGATCACAGTTGCCAGATGATGGTCTCTCACTTCGGCTTTAACTGGCGATGGTCACCTCATGGTATGTCCAACTGGCCATCGCCTCACGGTGGCACCCAAGGGACAGTCGCCCACCTCAGAGGGAAAGACCCCAAGCTATTTTAAAGATCTCCGCAAAAGATATACCCATACATAAAGCAACATCTAGTAGTCTTTCTCAAAAAAGGTGAGCTCATGCAATGCAATTGTCACCTAATTCTCTTTATTTGTGTGCCCTTAGAAGGGTCCTTAGGGTTATATTAGATATGTCTATGTACTATTCCCTGAATTTGCTATATATTTTTCTCTCTAACATTTATCCATTTCATAGCATCTCTCTAAAATTTCCGGCATAACATTGTCTGTTCTAGAGAGACAAATAAATATTTAATTTGATGATAATTAATTAGTGCTAATTTAATTGAATACTATTAAATGGGCCTTATTTCTCGAGATTAATTAACAGCATTTGATGTTAATGCAATTAAATTAATTTAAAGTTTATTAAATTATACTTACTATATACTGTAGAAAATATATATATATAGACACACACACATGCACACACACAACACATATATATATACACACCCAAGACAAAGTCAATTTACAAAATTTGTTTACAAAGTTGATGTGACATTGAATGTATATATATGCATATATTCTATTTCTTATGGTGTTTATTCTTCTTCTTTACTTTATAAAGGGATGGAATAACTAGTCATGAAATACTAAAAGATTTCGATGAAATGGATAGGTAGAAGGATAGTAATCTAGATATATATTCCCAATAAAATTAATGTAGTTAGGAAAGAAGGCTGAGCAGAATGAATCTGTCAAAGCTTATGTTGTGTCAAGCTAGTCTTCATGGAATATTATTCGGCATAGCTAGCTCGTCGTTTAAAAACTATTATTTGTTCTAATTAATTTTGAGATGCATGAACCAAACAGGTTTAAGCAAAGTTTTCTAATTGAATTCACACGGCCTCCCCTCCTATTATCAATATTCCTGGAAGATCTTAAATACATTATTCTTATTTTTTCCTGCTCTTACGTCCATAAACGATTTAGTACTTGATAGTCAAGAAATGCTTAACAACGAAGCGTGTGGTTGATAACCATCATAATCGATTTCGTGATTAATATAAGTTGATAAGAGTTGACCAGACTATACCTGAGTGATAAACTAGCCGGCTGCCTCGAGGCATGACCTGGCCCAGTGGCCTCGCAAGTTGCAAGCCATCCCAACTGTCTGAAAACTCCAGTGTATATGCTGTTAAGATCATTTAACAGTCAATACTTACACAGGTAGAATTGCAAACTAATTAATATACCATTTAATGATTGATGAGGAATTATAAGGGGTAGGACCTTCAATATCTTCTCGTTATGGAACATGGGCCCCTTCATTACACAAATTTCTATAAAATTCTGCGTTTGCTTGTAAATGTATATATCAATTGCATTTCTTGGTAAATGATCTCATTCAGAGCTTTTAAATAATGATAAGGATTCGTCAAAACGGGACTCGGCCCAAAATTTGTGGTCTTTCCATGAATAAATACGAAGGCAACAGAATTTAAGGTGGGAAAATGATGGATGTATGTGTATAAAATCATAACTTCGTCTCTCGTTTTAAATTAAAAAATTTAAGTTAAAAGTACCTCATCATTTCTATAAAAATATATCAAAATAAAGCAATTATAATAAAATCTTGATAAATTAATAATCTTGATTAATTAATAAAATTTTTTAGTCCCGACTCGGGTCTATATAATAAATTAATAAATTTATTAAATACATAAGATAGTAATTTTTTTTTTCAAATCCTAAGGCCCAAAGAAAATATAAATTAACAGTTAATCAAATATATAGCATAAATAACATATAAATTCATAATATTAAGATAATTTTTTTACAACTTCTAATTTCTTAATTCTAAATAATACTATGAATATTAAAATTTTGTATTTCAAGTAATATGGTTTGATATCAATATTAAACTAATATCATAAATGATTAAATGGTAAATCATAAATGTATAAGTGATAAATCTTTTTAAATTATTACCGCATCATTTAGAATATTGAACTTATTGAGATATAATTAAAGAAGTACAATATTGTCGTATAAACTATATGAAAGCACCAAAAGTTCTCTTCAAACTCTTTCTCTAAGACAAAGTACACACAATACTATTTTTTTTTAAATAAAATTTTGTCTAAACCCTATAAATAATTTTTATGTAATATTTATAATCAATAAAAAACTAATAAATTTAATGTTTATTATATGAAAAATAATAATTAGAACATAACATTTTACTAATAATTGATAAAACAAGCTAGTTTATCAACAAATCATGTAATTGTGAATAAAATTTTATTTTGATAATAATATTTTTATTAAATATATGATAAGTTGTTTGATTGTATAGTTTATATGGAGTTATTTTGAAATTTTCTTTTATATTTTTGAATGAAAAATTAATTATTCAAATTTTAAAATAAGGAAAAGAGTGTAGACATTATTATTAATAAGGTTTTCAAGTAGCCCACCCTCTGTCTATTTTAAGTGTCAAATATTTAGCGTTGAAGTAGTTAATTATGTGATAAGATTTTGGTTGACAATAAGCAAACCAAACAGTTCCATATGTGGGAATGGATAATGTGGACAAAACTATACCACATCAATGGAAACCCGCCATCTATATACGTGTTAATATACCATCAATATAATGAAATTTTAGTGACCAATTTGATCCAACTGAAATAAAAAATTTTTTCACATACTTAATTAGTGAATATTCCGGAAGATATAAGAAATTCATATCTCTATGATTTTTAATCCTGTAGATAAGATGTGGTCCATATGGATGCGTCATATCATAACTTTTATCTACATATTATATTATCTTATAATCCGCACGACAAATGCAAATAATTAGAAGATATAATAATTTTCTTGTTAAATATTGAATACTCTATCGATTGATTTACATTTCATTTCATAGTTAAGCATTTTTTTCTTTTCTTTTTTTAAGTCAATACGCATTCTGGATTAGTTTGTAACTACTTTGTATATATAGGGCCTTTGGTAGCTGCAGAAAGAGAAGCACAAGCAAAGCAAAAGTAGGATGGAGCCGAAAGAACCTGTAAGTCCTGCTGGACAATTCTTGAACAGCTCAAGTCTTTCGCTTTGTGTTCTTTGTTTTCTGGAATCTGACGTGCCAATTGATGATTCTCAAACTACACCGTTACTTAACGATGTGTTTCTCCCCATCAACCCTCGTTTCTCCTCCATCATGGTACCTCTCTCTCTCTCTCTCTCTCTCTAGTACTAGTCTCATATACGTGCATGCCAGTACTGTTCATGAACACGCATCTGTCTAATTATGTATGTAATTACGTATGTAAAATCTAAGGAAATAAAGACTTAATTTTTTAAAAATAATTATAGAATTCACTTAAACCTATGATCGATCATTGATTAATAATTGTTCTTCGCTTCAGTATTATATTTATAATATTTATGGTACGACTGTGGAAACCTATCAACAGGTTGTAGACGAAAAAGGTGAGAAAAAATGGAAGAGGGTTGAGGTGAATCTCAAAGACCATGTACGTGTGCCCGTTTTCCCCCCCGGACTCTCGCCAGAAGCTTATGACGAATACTTTGATGAATATGTCTCACAAATAGGAATGGAACAGCTTCCAAGCACTCAACCTTTATGGGAAATTCATCTAATAAAATACCCTACAACCACTGCGGCCGGTGTTGTAATATTGAAGCTTCACCACTCACTTGGAGACGGTTTCTCTTTGATGGGTGCTCTTCTTTCGTGTTTACAAAGGGCTGATAATCCTTCTCTTCCCTTGACGTTTCCTTCCATTCAATTACCCTCGAAAAGGGAAGATGACAATAACAGCAGATTCAGTAGTTTTCTCAAGACTTTGTCTGTGGTTTCCAACACTCTATCGGACTTCTTTTGGAGCGTAACAAAGAGTACTCTTATTCAAGATGATCTAACTCCTGTTAGGTCTGGGGTTGATGGAGTTGAGTTTCTGCCGTTCACAATGGCAACAACCACGTTCTCTCTCGATCACGTCAAGCAAATTAAGGCTAATGTTGGAGCGGTATGGTATATTTAGTAATCAATTTCGCTTTCCTGCATTTTTGGCTACAATGTGGGTTGTCTGCTATTAGTTAGGACTCGTCTCACTAGGATAAAAATTCTCTCCCCCATCTATTAATTTTATTATCATTATTTTAGTTATAATAAATGAAAATATGATCATTTTGTGGTGGAGAATTAGGTTTAAAAAAAAAAACAGACAACGACTTAACATATATAAAGTTAATAAAAAATAAAATTGCAAATTAATATGATTTAAAATTTTCAATCATGATCCTATTGATATATAGTTCCTCATTGAGTGGTCAATAGTCATGAGTGCGTAGTTAATGTGACGACAAGTTGGGCATGCAGTTGGATGGAAAGAAATTTCTTTCATTGTGATCGATTGATTGCAATATTTTCCCGTGTGAACCGTTAGGTTATTCATTAATTATGTTGACATTTGTGCAATGGATGTCTTGTCTAGAAATTATCTGAACAAATATATTCCAATTAAGCTGTAAAGTCAATCGTGCATGTATAGTCTTACCATCCCAAGACATAGTTGAAATAAATCCGCAACTAAATGAACTTAAACCTTTGGCAAATTTTTCTTACTATTTTTAATATTTCCTCTAATATTAATGTTCTGCCTTTTCATTTGACTCTCGAGTACAGACTGTTAATGATGTTGTTACTGGAGCAATTTTCTTGGGCTCTCGCTTGTACATGCAAGAAATGAGTCAGGATTCGAAGTTTGGCAGAGCAAAGTCTACAGCGCTAGTGTTGCTTAACACAAGGATGTTTCGAAGCTACGCGTCAGTGAAGGATATGGTTAAGCCTAATGCCAAAACGCCTTGGGGGAATCATTTTGCTTTCTTGCCTATACCAATACCTGAGTTAACTGATCCTAACTCTATAAATCCACTTGAGTTTGTCTCAAAAGCACGACGGATCATTAATGGCAAGAAAGCCTCTTTAGCTGTTCACCTCACCGCTCAGCTTCTGGAGATTTTGAGGAAAATTAGAGGCACTGAAGTACGTATATGTAAATATAGATGGCTGGAGTTTTTGATCATATAAATTAAACGTAATTTTCAACTCTTAAATTTGCTCTTTACTAGAATTCATAGACAATATTATGATTCTTGATGTCACAGGCAGCAGCTGGATTTATCCATAGCACTTTAAAGAACACAAGTATGGGAATCACAAATCTCGTCGGTCCAGTGGAACGGATGGCTTTGGCTAATCATCCGCTTAGAGGCATGTACTTCACGGTGGTTGGTTCACCTCAGGTACTTAGTTCCAAATTAAGTACTCCTAACTTGACCATCACATTCTTACAAAAATGTAAAAAGAAAACACTTCAAAAAATAGATTTAAATTTAAATTGTTCTTAATAATGTTTTCTAACACTTAACTTAAAAATTTACATCTTATTTTTCATTGTAAAGAGGACATTTAAAGACTCCAGGCAGTATGCATCCCCCCAATCCCAAAGTTTTTGACCAATTTTAAACATATGTTCTTTAAAATATAGTATCATAGGAAAAATTTACAAAATATTTTTAATATTAAACATTTTTACATAATTAAGTAATTTGAAAATATTTAATTTTTACAAAACTAAGATTAGACACATCAATAGAAGAAATTTTTTTTTTAAATATGTGTACTAGTGCATAATGTGTTAAAATAAAATTATAACCATTTACTTATATACCTTTATACATATATTTTACTTAAAAAACTCTCTCTCTTTTAAATTATAATAAATGTTTAGAATTAGTCTTCTTCAAGAATTAATTTGACGCGAAAGTGAAGGATAAGAAAACATTCTTTTGGTGGGATTATTAATTGCAGAGTATTTGCATAGCAATAGTGAGTTATATGGGGAAGCTGAGGGTTGCTGTTGGAGCAGAAAAAGGCTTCATTGATGCTCAGAAATTGAAGTCATGCATAGAGAAAGCATTTGAGATGATACATAAAGCTGCATGCTAGTGAAAGTTGTACTCTGCAGTATATAAAGAGAATACATATATACGTTCAAATTTACTTCCTGCAATTGTTGTAAGAATAATTTCCAATTAACTCACTGCCCTATTGTGAGATTATCAAATATCAATTGATGCTTTTTCAATATCTAGTCATGCGCCTTTTGCATGCAATTGAAACTTGTACTTTTCAGATCAACAAATTTTGTATTTTCCTAAAAGCGTACTTCCGTGCTATATTGATATTTAGTCAAAAAGAAGTTCAATTATTAAAATAAAATCACTATAAAAAGGACAAATAAAATGATGATGATTGATTACCTGCAAGATATTAAGAGTGTGTTCGTTTTTGTTTTCAAAATTTAATAAGATTATATGGTTAATTTTAATTTTTTTAATTTTGAAAAAATATATGGTTGATACTGACTTTAAATATATTGATAAGTAAATATCCGTTTTTATAAAAAAAATTTTGGATACCAAAACAAATACACCCTAAAGCAGTAATAAATACAAAATGTAACAATCTGATCGGAACAGCATCTTCAAATGGCTAGTCTTAATTTATCGAAGCCTAGCCTAATTAGCCAGTCCGTATGAGGACCAGCATCTTCAAATGGCTAGTCTGAGAGGGTGTTTGTTTTCCCCCACTTTTCACTTAGATCTTTAAAGACTTAAGACATTAGTGATTATTTTTTGTTTGTTTTCTAAACTTATCACTTCATTAAATGATTTATTACTTATTAGAAAAAAGTGAAAAATTTTCACTTAAATTTGAATTCTATAGGTCTACATCATGTGACAATTTTTTGTTCCAAAAAATCCTTTGTATTTGTACAATATTATTAAATAGAAATATATAATTTTAAATAATAATAAATATTTATATTTAGAATTCTATTTTTATTCATTAAGAAATTTGGTGGTGGGAGGTGATCAGAAAGTTGTTGTCATCGACAATGACCACTGTCACCGCTGCCGACCACCTTCGATATGGCACGAGTTCGATGACAACTGGAACCATCATGATTGTCTCTAGGTGATCTACAAATTTATTGAAAGAGTTTTTGAAGAATGAACGGTGTTTGACTAGAAAATGCTGAGAAGAATTCAGCTGTTCACATGAATTTCTCTCAGCAACAATGACTTTCTGTTTAGCAAATTAGCAACAATGACTTTCTCTCTTGATCACATCAAGCAAATTAAGGCTCAAATTAGAGCAGTAAGGTTAATCTATTTCACTTTGGTGTTTAGTCCAGATCACATGGATTGTTTCTATTAGTTTGTCATAAATTTGATGTATATATAGATATGCAACGGGATCCGCCTCGACGCCCTCCTTAGGGCAAGTCTTACAGAAAGGTTGTCTATTATTGATAGAAGGATAAATCTTTTTAAAACATTAACGAAAAATCACCTTTTAGAGAATATAATTAAAAAATATTTATGTAGAAAATATGGTAAAATTAATATTTCTAGTTTTTCTAACTGTACTGGGCTATGATAACTTAGCAAAAAAAAAAAAAAAAAAAATCAACTAACAAATCATAATACAGCTCGGTTCGGGTTTTAGACCTCTTTGTATATGGTCAAATTGACTACATCATCAGAAAATGAAAGAAAAAAATAGTAATATTACGTTTATTTATTTGTATAAATTTGATGTCAGTTAATGTTTCCACAGCGTGCATATTGACAGATGCACTAATAAAGGCCCAACTATCTTATAGCAGTCAAAATTTCAAATGGCATAGCGGGACCTTACAATGATTCTGTCCTATAAAAATATATGTCAAAATAATTGATACTAATCCAGTCCTTACATTTATTTGTGGCCTTGTGGAGCCATATGGGGTAAAAATCTTATATACAATTTTGGAATAAGGATCGAGATTATTTTATTATAGACTAAGATTATCTACTACTTCAAGTATAGTTGCTATAATTGTGCTATTGATCATGAATATATATATATTGAGGTTCTAATGTAGAAACAAAAGTCCCATATCAACCTGATATGATAGTGTATATGTAAAACATCGGTTTGACAGTTTATATGAACAAGGCCTTCACATCCCATTAGCTTATACTTTTGGGTTGGTATGTCGCTACATTAGGTTCTCTCTTTGAGGTTTATTGATCTTAGAAATTAGAATTCTAAATAGATTTGTTAATTGATCTTAGAAATTAAAATTCTCAATAGTTTTACTCTAGAATAACGCAAAAGTATAACTAATTAATATATACATGCAAGATAATTATGCATCTAAAACTTTGAGATTTTTTTTTTCAAAGATGGTGGTTAATGCTAAAAGTAAAAACCTAAAAAAAAAGTTTATATATATATATATGTTTTGTTTGGAATAAGGATTCTCTTCTTAATGTTTATGGTATAATATCATGTGAATTTTAATATTTGTGAATGATTATATTTTTTATTTTTATTAATAATCATACTCTTGAATTTAATTTGCTTGATAAAAGTGAGATAAAGAAAGAATTCAGGTGCACCGAAAAAATTAATTCCTCGTAAGTGTTAAATTTAACACTTTTATATAAAGTTTACGCTTAGCTTATAGATGTGAAGTTTAGTTTTATTATTTTATTCTCTAAAAATAAGATGGTTACTTGTTCAACTGGCCGCTGATAGGACAAGTGGATACATAGTTCGATTTTGATGCAAAATTCCACGTGGTTTTAAATTGTCTCCAGTAGTGTAATAACCACGGACGGTGATTGTGATTGAGTTCCCCGCTGCGGCAGCCATATCGACATTTTATAAATTAATCAGGTTGGCATCTGTGCTGTGCCCTCTAAATAAATGCATTGCAAATTTAGCTGAGATATTAATATCGCACAGTCGATACCCGTGATAACTCGAATAAGTCCCCTGAAACCAAGCCAACTTAAAAACAATTTAGTTTCTGTGACTATTTGTGTCCTGATATTCTTCGTGTTTGCCAATGTTTGTACGTACGTACATGATCGCGACTGACTGTTAATGATGTTGTTATTGGAGTAATCTTCTTGGGCACTCGGTTTTATGTGGAAGAAATGAGTCAGAATTCGAGCGCCAGCAAAGCACAGTCGACAGCGCTAGTGCTGCTTAACACAAGGGAGTTTCGAAGCTACAAGTCAGTTGAAGTTATGGTTAAGCCTAACACCAAAACACCCTGGGGGAATCATTTTGCTTTCTTGCATGTATCTATTCTTGAGTTAACTGAAGCTAAGTCTTCAAATCCACTTGAATTTGTCTTCAAAGCATAACAGATCATTAATGGCAAGAAAGCTTCTTTAGCTGTTTACCTAACTGCTCATCTTCTGGAGATTGTGAAGAAAATGATCAAAGGCCTTGAAGTACGTATAATATCTTCTGCTGAAGATGACATGAAATTTTTGACTCCTAATTTTTTAGAAATAACTGTGCATATATAATTAATGGGATGAGATGTGATTGTAGATTCATAGTATTTGAACTCTTTTAATTAAGTACTACAACCGTAAACAAATTGATTACTTTAGTCTAAAGAACAATTAATGGATTCTTTCTAGCTATATATATAACATGTTGATGTCACAGACAATAGGTAGATTTATCTATGGCACTTTAAAGATTACAAGAATGGCAATCACGAATGTTATTGGCCAGTAGAACAGATGGCTTGGCTAATCTTCCAGGTAGAGGGTTTGTACTTCATGGTGATTGGCCAACCTCAGGTACGTATTAATTTCCAAATTAATTAATCAAACGCATGTTTATTGAAAGAAAAAAAACGATGACCTCTTTAATTTGGGAAATACACCATTATTCTTAATGAGCGGTTAGCTTCTTGCAAGTATTTAAATGCTTCTCTTGCCAAACTTTCGTATCCTCTTATTGAAGATATTGACCAGAAATTTTACTTATTAGATCATATGAATAAGATAAAAAAAAAAAAAAAAGAATGTAAGGTCATCCTATGTAACATGCATACTTTTGAAATATTATTGCAGAGTTTTTGCATAACAATAGCGAGCTATATCGGGAAGCTAAGGGTTTCAGCTGGAGGAGAAAAGGGCTTTATTGATGTTCAGAAGTTGAAGTCAAGCATAGAGAAAGCATTTGAGATGATACTTGAAGCTGCATGCTTGTGAAAGTTGTACCCTTCAGCAGGCAAGAGAATTACCCTGTGTGCTTTTACATATACTATTAATTTGCTACCTTGAAGAAATTAATTTCTATACTATTAATGTTGTAAGAAAAACTTGCTTCCTTGAAGCTTTCAGTATAAAAAAGAACAAATAACATCATGATGATCGATTAATACAAGACATTAATTGAGCACTAAACAAATACAAAATACAAAGTGTCTAACAATCGGATCGGACCCAATATCTTCAAATAGCTAGTCTTAAGTTAACTGGTAAGAAAAACTTGTTTCCAATACTTATATTATTGAATTGATGTTAATTTATTGGTTTAGATTCAGTGAACTGGAGTTTGTGGGGCTTTTCTTGTTCTTTTTATGTTTGATATATTAGGGTGGGTTTGTTGTGTAGATATGGTGCTGGAGTGTCGATGAACTGAGGCTTTGGTCTTTATTTATTTTTTCCATTTTTATGTTTGATTGGTTATGTTGTGTAAGGGATGGTAGCAGAGATGGTGGTGTTGCTATGTGAGGGATGGTGACAAGCTTGTTAATTGCGTTGCCAAGCTTGTTAACAGACTTTGCAAATAATCAATTTTGCCAAGTTGCCTCCATGTGTCATCACAAATACATAAAGACTTCAAATAAACCAGGAAGTCAATAGCAGCCAAGCTTTGTTACAAAACAGTGGCTAATTTTTTTTTTTTTTTTGTTTTTCTATTGTATAAATCTCTTTTTTTGAACTATTTTTATTTATTATGCTAATTAATTAGAAATATTTTTAATAAATGTTTTGTTCTTAAAGCACTAGGTTTTATTTTGATAAATTTTGAGGGGTTTTGTTTTATTTGCTTTGTTAGTTTTTTGTTTTTTTGGTCAATTTTGGAACAAAAGAAACAGTTTTCAAGTCAAGAAAAATTTTTTTATCTTTACAAGGGTGGGAAGAGTTAAATGACCATTATGTTTTGCATGAGACCATTGGGAAATGAGTTGGTTATGTTTAAATTGATTTTATCAAGGGTAAAATAGTCAATTTATATTATCTTGTTATTTAGTTTTGCATTTGTTTTTTAGAATACTACTGGTGTGGGGTAGTTAGGTAATTACATTGCAAATAGATGAAAAAGTATACAGAAATTTTAACAGAAGGGTGCTATAGGATGACGGAACAAAAAGTGAGGGGTAGATGATAATAAAAATGATAAACAGTGAATACGCGCAAAATTAAAGCAAAAGGTAAGGGTAGTCTTTGACATTTGCCCATAATAAAATGGAACAAAATAAATGGGTTCCCATAAAACACATAAATGCAACTCCTCTTCTTATGTCCTATACGCAGGGTGCAGTCGCTCCACATTCCTTTATTCAACTCTTCTTTCACTGTTTCAAACTCTTACAAACAATTAAGGGTGTTTTCATGTTGCATTTATCTAATAGAAATAGAAAAAGAATCTTAAGTTTAATGATTAAAGAATTTTTTTTTAAAATAATCGGGTAATATTTTACAAATTTATTTAATTTTTAATAAATGATTATATATTTATTTATTTAATAAAACTATGTAAGTTTAATAATTTTTGTAATTTAAAATATATTATTTATTTTTAAAGAAAAAAGTGAAATTTAACTATTTATAATAAAAATGAATTCTTTTACTATTAATTTGATAAATAATTATTCATTTTGATTTAATTTATATAAAATTGTAAATTTAAATTTGTGAGTTTAATAATAGATATTATATATTTCAACGTTGGGATATTTATGTCCAATTAGTTTATAAATGATTCTTTTCCATTCATTGTTCCATTGAACAACAAACATAATAAAATGTTTTCTAATCTCATTCCTTTCCCCCAATTTTTCATTTTCACCCACTTTTTCTTTCCTTCTACTATCTTTTCTTGCAACCAAACACATGTAATTGTTTTTTTTTTTTTTTGGTTTATAACTCATTCCACCATTTGCTGTAATTGACTTATCTCTTCCTTAGAAGCGCCCCATACTTACTAGTCTCCAGCTCCTAGCATTCAACTAATCTCCTATTTCCACGAGTCAAAACCCTAATTAAATTTATGAATAAACGAAGATTTCTCGTTCCCTTCGTTGTAAGAAGAAAAATGCAATGAAAAAGATAGTGTTTGATATTTTCTTTTGTAGATATATAAAATTAAATTAAAATAAAACACACACACATATAGATATACATGTAAAAGTATACTTAAAGAAAAACTTATCTTTGTGTATCTAATAAATATTAATATATTTCATTTTATTTAATTGGTTTATATTTTAAAAATATTTTAAACGCAACTAACTCTCTTCTTATGTCTCTTACATACAATTTCAGTATTAATACTATTTATTTCTAAATTAAAATTAAACCCAACTTAGAGAATGGAGCTGAATAGAAACACTCCTTGACAATTTTTAAGTTCCCAATTCATTGATTTTGTAAAATCGGGCAAATGATTAAATTTTAAGTCGTCTCCTCTCTAACAAAAATGTCAATTAATTTTATTTAATACTACAAGGTGCTCAAGAAAAACATACAAAAGAAGAAGAGAAAAATATAATTTGGAAACTGATTATGTAACTATTTTATGGTCATATTTAAAAGTCAAGATGGTTTCCTCGCCGTGAAAGCTTCGATCATAGTTGCCAGATGATGGTCTCTCACTTTCGGCTTTAATTGGTGATGGTCACCTCACGGTTTGTCCAACTGGCCATCTCCTCACGGTGGCACCCAAGGGACAGTCGCCCACCTCAGAGGGAAAGACCCCAAGCTATTTTAAAGATCTCCGCAAAAGATATACCCATACATAAAGCAACACCTAGTAGTCTTTCTCAAAAAAGGTGAGCTCATGCAATGCAATTGTCACCTAATTCTCTTTATTTGTGTGCCCTTAGAAGGGCCCTTAGGGTATATTATGTATACTCCTCTCTAAACCTTAGATATGCATATGTACTATTCACTTAATTTGCTATATATTTTTCTCTCTTAAGATTTATCAATTTCATAGCATCTCTCTAAAATTTCCGGCATAACATTGTCTGTTCTAGAGAGACAAATAAATATTTAATTTGATGATAATTAATTAGTGCTAATTTAATTGAATAATATTAAATGGGCCTTATTTCTCGAGATTAATTAACAGCATTTGATGTTAATGCAATTAAATTAATTTAAAGTTTATTAAATTATACTTCTATATACTGTATGAAATATATATATATATATATATATATATATATATATATATATAGACACACACACACATGCACACACACAACACATATATATATACACACACAAGACAAAGTCAATTTACAAAATTTGTTTACAAAATTGATGTGACATTGAATGTATATATATGTATATATTCTATTTCTTATGGTGTTTATTCTTCTTCTTTACTTTATAAAGGGATGGAATAACTAATCATAAAATACTAAAAGATTTCGATGAAATGGATAGGTAGAAGGATAGTAATCTAGATATATATTCCCAACAAAATTAATGTAGTTAGGAAAGAAGGCTGAGCAGAATGAATCTGTCGAAGCTTCTGTTGTGTCAAGCTAGTCTTCATGGAATATTATTCGGCATAGCTAGCTCGTCCTTTAAAAACTATTATTAGTTCTAATTAATTTTGAGATGCATGAACCAAACAGGTTTAAGCAAGGTTTTCTAATTGAATTCACATGGCCTCCCCTCCTATTATCAATATTCCTAGAAGATCTTAAATACAATATTCTTATTTTTTCCTGCTCTTACATCCATAAACGATTTAGTACTTGATAGTCAAGAAATGCTTGACAAAGAAGCGTGTGGTTGATAACTATCATAATCGATTTCATGATTAATATAAGTTGATCAGAGTTGACCACACTATACTTGAGTGATAAACTAGCCGGCTGCCTCGAGGCATGACCCGGCCCAGCGGCCTCGCAAGTTGCAAGCCATCCCAACTGTCTGAAAACTCCAGTGCGTATGCTGTATGATCATTTAACAGTCAATACTTAAACAGGTAGAATTGGAAACTAATTAATATATCATTTAATGATTGATAAGGAATTATAAGGAGTAGGACCTTCAATATCTTCTCGTTATTGAGCATGGGCCCGTTCATCACACAAATTTCTATAAAATTCTGCGTTTGCTTGTAAATGTATACATCAATTGCATTTCTTGGTAAATGATCTCATTAAGAGCTTTGAAATAATGATAAGGATTCGTCTAAACGGGACTCGGCCCACAATTTGCGGCCTTTCCATGGATAAACACGAAGGCAACAGAATTTAAGGTGGGAAAATGATGGATGTATGTGTATAAAATCATAACTTTGTCTCTCGTTTTAAATTAAAAAATTTAAGTTAAAAGTACCTCATCATTTCTATATAAATATATCAAAATAAAGCAATTATAATAAAATCTTGATAAATTAATAATCTTGATAAATTAATAAAATCTTTTAGTCCCGACTCGGGTCTATATAATAAATTAATAAATTTATTAAATACATAAGATAGTAATTTTTTTTTTCAAATCCTTTAAGGCCTAAAGAAAATATAAATTAATAGTTAATCAAATATATAACATAAATAACATATAAATTCATAATATTAAGATAATTTTTTTACAACTTCTAATTTCTTAATTCTAAATAATACTATGAATATTAAGATTTTGTATTTCAAATAATATGGTCTGATATCAATATTAAACCAATATCATAAATGATTAAATGGTAAATCATAAATGTATAAGTGATAAATATTTTTAAATTATTACCGCATCATTTAGAATATTGAATTTATTGAGATATAATTAAAGAAGTACAATACTGTCGTATAAACTATGTGAAAGCACCAAAAGTTCTCTTCAAACTCTTTCTCAGGACTAAGTACACACAATACTATTTTTTTTAAATAAAATTTTGTCTAAACCCTATAAATAATTTTTATGTAATATTTATAATCAATAAAAAACTAATAAATTTAATGTTTATTATATGAAAAATAATAATTAGAACATAACATTTTACTAAAAATTGATAAAACAAGCTATTTTATCAGCAAATCATGTAATTGTGAATAAAATTTTATTTTGATAATAATATTTTTATTAAATATATAATAAGTTGTTTGATTGTATAGTTTCTATGGAGTTATTTTGAAATTTTCTTTTATATTTTTGAATGAAAAATTAATTATTCAAATTTTAAAATAATGAAAACAGTATAGACATTATTATTAATAAGGGTTTCAAGTAGCCCACCCTCTGTCTATTTTAAGTGTCAAATATTTAGCGTTGAAGTAGTTAATTATGTGATAAGATTTTGATTGACAATAAGCAAACCAACCAGTTCCATATGTGGGAATGGATAATGTGGACAAAACTATACCACATCAATGGAAACCCGCCATCTATATACGTGTTAATATACCATCAATATAATGAAATTTTAGTGACCAATTTGATCCAACTGAAATAAAAAAAATTTTCACATACTTAATTAGTGAATATTCCGGAAGATATAAGAAATTCATATCTCTATGATTTTTAATCCTGTAGATAAGATGTGGTCCATATGGATGTGTCATATCATAACTTCTATCTACATATTATATTATCTTATAATCCGCACGACAAATGCAAATAATTAGAAGATATAATAATTTTCTTGTTAAATATTGAATACTCTATCGATTGATTTACATTTCATTTCATAGTTAAGTATTTTTTTTCTTTTCTTTTTTTGAGTCAATACGCATTCTGGATTAGTTTGTAACTACTTTGTATATATAGGGCCTTTGGTAGCTGCAGAAAGAGAAGCACAAGCAAAGCAAAAGTAGGATGGAGCCGAAAGAACCTGTAAGTCCTGCTGGACAATTCTTGAACAGCTCAAGTCTTTCGCTTTGTGTTCTTTGTTTTCTGGAATCTGACGTGCCAATTGATGATTCTCAAACTACACCGTTACTTAACGATGTGTTTCTCCCCATCAACCCTCGTTTCTCCTCCATCATGGTACCTCTCTCTCTCTCTCTCTCTCTCTAGTACTAGTCTCATATACGTGCATGCCAGTACTGTTCATGAACACGCATCTGTCTAATTATGTATGTAATTACGTATGTAAAATCTAAGGAAATAAAGACTTAATTTTTTAAAAATAATTATAGAATTCACTTAAACCTATGATCGATCATTGATTAATAATTGTTCTTCGCTTCAGTATTATATTTATAATATTTATGGTACGACTGTGGAAACCTATCAACAGGTTGTAGACGAAAAAGGTGAGAAAAAATGGAAGAGGGTTGAGGTGAATCTCAAAGACCATGTACGTGTGCCCGTTTTCCCCCCCGGACTCTCGCCAGAAGCTTATGACGAATACTTTGATGAATATGTCTCACAAATAGGAATGGAACAGCTTCCAAGCACTCAACCTTTATGGGAAATTCATCTAATAAAATACCCTACAACCACTGCGGCCGGTGTTGTAATATTGAAGCTTCACCACTCACTTGGAGACGGTTTCTCTTTGATGGGTGCTCTTCTTTCGTGTTTACAAAGGGCTGATAATCCTTCTCTTCCCTTGACGTTTCCTTCCATTCAATTACCCTCGAAAAGGGAAGATGACAATAACAGCAGATTCAGTAGTTTTCTCAAGACTTTGTCTGTGGTTTCCAACACTCTATCGGACTTCTTTTGGAGCGTAACAAAGAGTACTCTTATTCAAGATGATCTAACTCCTGTTCGGTCTGGGGTTGATGGAGTTGAGTTTCTGCCGTTCACAATGGCAACAACCACGTTCTCTCTCGATCACGTCAAGCAAATTAAGGCTAATGTTGGAGCGGCATGGTATATTTAGTAATCAATTTCGCTTTCCTGCATTTTTGGCTACAACGTGGGTTGTCTGCTATTAGTTAGGACTCGTCTCACTAGGATAAAAATTCTCTCCCCCATCTATTAATTTTATTATCATTATTTTAGTTATAATAAATGAAAATATGATCATTTTGTGGTGGAGAATTAGGTTTAAAAAAAAAAAACAGACAACGACTCAACATAAATAAAGTTAATAAAAAATAAAATTGCAAATTAATATGATTTAAAATTTTCAATCATGATCCTATTGATATATAGTTCCTCATTGAGTGGTCAATAGTCATGAGTGCGTAGTTAATGTGACGACAAGTTGGGCATGCAGTTGGATGGAAAGAAATTTCTTTCATTGTGATCGATTGATTGCAATATTTTCCCGTGTGAACCGTTAGGTTATTCATTAATTATGTTGACATTTGTGCAATGGATGTCTTGTCTAGAAATTATCTGAACAAATATATTCCAATTAAGCTGTAAAGTCAATCGTGCATGTATAGTCTTACCATCCCAAGACATAGTTGAAATAAATCCGCAACTAAATGAACTTAAACCTTCGGCAAATTTTTCTTAATATTTTTAATATTTCCTCTAATATTAATGTTCTACCTTTTCATTTGACTCTCGAGTACAGACTGTTAATGATGTTGTCACTGGAGCAATTTTCTTGGGCTCTCGCTTGTACATGCAAGAAATGAGTCAGGATTCGAAGTTTGGCAGAGCAAAGTCTACAGCGCTAGTGTTGCTTAACACAAGGATGTTTCGAAGCTACGCGTCAGTGAAGGATATGGTTAAGCCTAATGCCAAAACGCCTTGGGGGAATCATTTTGCTTTCTTGCCTATACCAATACCTGAGTTAACTGATCCTTACTCTATAAATCCACTTGAGTTTGTCTCAAAAGCACGACGGATCATTAATGGCAAGAAAGCCTCTTTAGCTGTTCATCTCACCGCTCAACTTCTGGAGATTTTGAGGAAAATTAGAGGCACTGAAGTATGTATATGTAAATATAGATGGCTGGAGTTTTTGATCATATAAATTAAACGTAATTTTCAACTCTTAAATTTGCTCTTTACGAGAATTCATAGACAATATTATGATTCTTGATGTCACAGGCAGCAGCTGGATTTATCCATAGCACTTTAAAGAACACAAGTATGGGAATCACAAATCTCATCGGTCCAGTGGAACGGATGGCTTTGGCTAATCATCCGCTTAGAGGCATGTACTTCACGGTGGTTGGTTCACCTCAGGTACTTAGTTCCAAATTAAGTACTCCTTACTTGACCATCACATTCTTACAAAAATGTAAAAAGAAAACACTTCCAAAAATAGATTTAAATTTAAATTGTTCTTAATAATGTTTTCTAACACTTAACTTGAAAATTTACATCTTATTTTTCATTGTAAAGAGGACATTTAAAGACTCCAGGCAGTATGCATCCCCCCAATCCCAAAGTTTTTGACCAATTTTAAACATATGTTCTTTAAAATATAGTATCATAGGAAAAATTTACAAAATATTTTTAATATTAAACATTTTTACATAATTAAGTAATTTGAAAATATTTAATTTTTACAAAACTAAGATTAGACACATCAATAGAAGACTTTTTTTTTTTAAATATGTGTACTAGTGCATAATGTGTTAAAATAAAATTATAACCATTTACTTATATACCTTTATACATATATTTTACTTAAAAAACTCTCTCTCTTTTAAATTATAATAAATGTTTAGAATTAGTCTTCTTCAAGAATTAATTTGACGCGAAAGTGAAGGATAAGAAAACATTCTTTTGGTGGGATTATTAATTGCAGAGTATTTGCATAGCAATAGTGAGTTATATGGGGAAGCTGAGGGTTGCTGTTGGAGCAGAAAAAGGCTTCATTGATGCTCAGAAATTGAAGTCATGCATAGAGAAAGCATTTGAGATGATACATAAAGCTGCATGCTAGTGAAAGTTGTACTCTGCAGTATATAAAGAGAATACATATATACGTTCAAATTTACTTCCTGCAATTGTTGTAAGAATAATTTCCAATTAACTCACTGCCCTATTGTGAGATTATCAAATATCAATTGATGCTTTTTCAATATCTAGTCATGCGCCTTTTGCATGCAATTGAAACTTGTACTTTTCAGATCAACAAATTTTGTATTTTCCTAAAAGCGTACTTCCGTGCTATATTGATATTTAGTCAAAAAGAAGTTCAATTATTAAAATAAAATCACTATAAAAAGGACAAATAAAATGATGATGATTGATTACCTGCAAGATATTAAGAGTGTGTTCGTTTTTGTTTTCAAAATTTAATAAGATTATATGGTTAATTTTAATTTTTTTAATTTTGAAAAAATATATGGTTGATACTGACTTTAAATATATTGATAAGTAAATATCCGTTTTTATAAAAAAAATTTTGGATACCAAAACAAATACACCCTAAAGCAGTAATAAATACAAAATGTAACAATCTGATCGGAACAGCATCTTCAAATGGCTAGTCTTAATTTATCGAAGCCTAGCCTAATTAGCCAGTCCGTATGAGGACCAGCATCTTCAAATGGCTAGTCTGAGAGGGTGTTTGTTTTCCCCCACTTTTCACTTAGATCTTTAAAGACTTAAGACATTAGTGATTATTTTTTGTTTGTTTTCTAAACTTATCACTTCATTAAATGATTTATTACTTATTAGAAAAAAGTGAAAAATTTTCACTTAAATTTGAATTCTATAGGTCTACATCATGTGACAATTTTTTGTTCCAAAAAATCCTTTGTATTTGTACAATATTATTAAATAGAAATATATAATTTTAAATAATAATAAATATTTATATTTAGAATTCTATTTTTATTCATTAAGAAATTTGGTGGTGGGAGGTGATCAGAAAGTTGTTGTCATCGACAATGACCACTGTCACCGCTGCCGACCACCTTCGATATGGCACGAGTTCGATGACAACTGGAACCATCATGATTGTCTCTAGGTGATCTACAAATTTATTGAAAGAGTTTTTGAAGAATGAACGGTGTTTGACTAGAAAATGCTGAGAAGAATTCAGCTGTTCACATGAATTTCTCTCAGCAACAATGACTTTCTGTTTAGCAAATTAGCAACAATGACTTTCTCTCTTGATCACATCAAGCAAATTAAGGCTCAAATTAGAGCAGTAAGGTTAATCTATTTCACTTTGGTGTTTAGTCCAGATCACATGGATTGTTTCTATTAGTTTGTCATAAATTTGATGTATATATAGATATGCAACGGGATCCGCCTCGACGCCCTCCTTAGGGCAAGTCTTACAGAAAGGTTGTCTATTATTGATAGAAGGATAAATCTTTTTAAAACATTAACGAAAAATCACCTTTTAGAGAATATAATTAAAAAATATTTATGTAGAAAATATGGTAAAATTAATATTTCTAGTTTTTCTAACTGTACTGGGCTATGATAACTTAGCAAAAAAAAAAAAAAAAAAAATCAACTAACAAATCATAATACAGCTCGGTTCGGGTTTTAGACCTCTTTGTATATGGTCAAATTGACTACATCATCAGAAAATGAAAGAAAAAAATAGTAATATTACGTTTATTTATTTGTATAAATTTGATGTCAGTTAATGTTTCCACAGCGTGCATATTGACAGATGCACTAATAAAGGCCCAACTATCTTATAGCAGTCAAAATTTCAAATGGCATAGCGGGACCTTACAATGATTCTGTCCTATAAAAATATATGTCAAAATAATTGATACTAATCCAGTCCTTACATTTATTTGTGGCCTTGTGGAGCCATATGGGGTAAAAATCTTATATACAATTTTGGAATAAGGATCGAGATTATTTTATTATAGACTAAGATTATCTACTACTTCAAGTATAGTTGCTATAATTGTGCTATTGATCATGAATATATATATATTGAGGTTCTAATGTAGAAACAAAAGTCCCATATCAACCTGATATGATAGTGTATATGTAAAACATCGGTTTGACAGTTTATATGAACAAGGCCTTCACATCCCATTAGCTTATACTTTTGGGTTGGTATGTCGCTACATTAGGTTCTCTCTTTGAGGTTTATTGATCTTAGAAATTAGAATTCTAAATAGATTTGTTAATTGATCTTAGAAATTAAAATTCTCAATAGTTTTACTCTAGAATAACGCAAAAGTATAACTAATTAATATATACATGCAAGATAATTATGCATCTAAAACTTTGAGATTTTTTTTTTCAAAGATGGTGGTTAATGCTAAAAGTAAAAACCTAAAAAAAAAGTTTATATATATATATATGTTTTGTTTGGAATAAGGATTCTCTTCTTAATGTTTATGGTATAATATCATGTGAATTTTAATATTTGTGAATGATTATATTTTTTATTTTTATTAATAATCATACTCTTGAATTTAATTTGCTTGATAAAAGTGAGATAAAGAAAGAATTCAGGTGCACCGAAAAAATTAATTCCTCGTAAGTGTTAAATTTAACACTTTTATATAAAGTTTACGCTTAGCTTATAGATGTGAAGTTTAGTTTTATTATTTTATTCTCTAAAAATAAGATGGTTACTTGTTCAACTGGCCGCTGATAGGACAAGTGGATACATAGTTCGATTTTGATGCAAAATTCCACGTGGTTTTAAATTGTCTCCAGTAGTGTAATAACCACGGACGGTGATTGTGATTGAGTTCCCCGCTGCGGCAGCCATATCGACATTTTATAAATTAATCAGGTTGGCATCTGTGCTGTGCCCTCTAAATAAATGCATTGCAAATTTAGCTGAGATATTAATATCGCACAGTCGATACCCGTGATAACTCGAATAAGTCCCCTGAAACCAAGCCAACTTAAAAACAATTTAGTTTCTGTGACTATTTGTGTCCTGATATTCTTCGTGTTTGCCAATGTTTGTACGTACGTACATGATCGCGACTGACTGTTAATGATGTTGTTATTGGAGTAATCTTCTTGGGCACTCGGTTTTATGTGGAAGAAATGAGTCAGAATTCGAGCGCCAGCAAAGCACAGTCGACAGCGCTAGTGCTGCTTAACACAAGGGAGTTTCGAAGCTACAAGTCAGTTGAAGTTATGGTTAAGCCTAACACCAAAACACCCTGGGGGAATCATTTTGCTTTCTTGCATGTATCTATTCTTGAGTTAACTGAAGCTAAGTCTTCAAATCCACTTGAATTTGTCTTCAAAGCATAACAGATCATTAATGGCAAGAAAGCTTCTTTAGCTGTTTACCTAACTGCTCATCTTCTGGAGATTGTGAAGAAAATGATCAAAGGCCTTGAAGTACGTATAATATCTTCTGCTGAAGATGACATGAAATTTTTGACTCCTAATTTTTTAGAAATAACTGTGCATATATAATTAATGGGATGAGATGTGATTGTAGATTCATAGTATTTGAACTCTTTTAATTAAGTACTACAACCGTAAACAAATTGATTACTTTAGTCTAAAGAACAATTAATGGATTCTTTCTAGCTATATATATAACATGTTGATGTCACAGACAATAGGTAGATTTATCTATGGCACTTTAAAGATTACAAGAATGGCAATCACGAATGTTATTGGCCAGTAGAACAGATGGCTTGGCTAATCTTCCAGGTAGAGGGTTTGTACTTCATGGTGATTGGCCAACCTCAGGTACGTATTAATTTCCAAATTAATTAATCAAACGCATGTTTATTGAAAGAAAAAAAACGATGACCTCTTTAATTTGGGAAATACACCATTATTCTTAATGAGCGGTTAGCTTCTTGCAAGTATTTAAATGCTTCTCTTGCCAAACTTTCGTATCCTCTTATTGAAGATATTGACCAGAAATTTTACTTATTAGATCATATGAATAAGATAAAAAAAAAAAAAAAAGAATGTAAGGTCATCCTATGTAACATGCATACTTTTGAAATATTATTGCAGAGTTTTTGCATAACAATAGCGAGCTATATCGGGAAGCTAAGGGTTTCAGCTGGAGGAGAAAAGGGCTTTATTGATGTTCAGAAGTTGAAGTCAAGCATAGAGAAAGCATTTGAGATGATACTTGAAGCTGCATGCTTGTGAAAGTTGTACCCTTCAGCAGGCAAGAGAATTACCCTGTGTGCTTTTACATATACTATTAATTTGCTACCTTGAAGAAATTAATTTCTATACTATTAATGTTGTAAGAAAAACTTGCTTCCTTGAAGCTTTCAGTATAAAAAAGAACAAATAACATCATGATGATCGATTAATACAAGACATTAATTGAGCACTAAACAAATACAAAATACAAAGTGTCTAACAATCGGATCGGACCCAATATCTTCAAATAGCTAGTCTTAAGTTAACTGGTAAGAAAAACTAACGACACTGTTGAAATTTCCCTAAGGAAATAGGAAGTAGGATTTGTTTTGTTTGGTCTGGTCACTCCAGTGCCGTGTTGTGGGCCTTGTGGGTGGCTGCCTGCTGGATGCTCTGGTGGTGAAGCTGTATACGTACTGGCTGTTCTAGTTTAGTTTGCTTTTTCTTTTTCTTATTTTTGTCTTCGTTTTTTTTTTTTTGACGACTCATTTATAGCATTTAGATTATCTTATTAAGTTTTATCGTATTTATATTATAGAATACTTTCTATTTTAGGTAACAAGTTTCTATAGTAGCAGTGTGAAGATGGGGCTTGGTTTGGGTAGGGATCCCCTAGTTTTGGTCAAAGTAACACTTTGGTCTCAACTTTTCGTTACTATTGATCTCTGCTTTTAAACAGGCGTTAGAGTCCACAAACAAAAATGAGGGTAATTTTGCCCTTTTGTATACTGAAATATTAAAAATTCAAGATATTTGGTTAAAAAGGACACATGGCGTTAAAATAAAAATTGATAAGGATTTTATATTTAATAAAAATAGAAAAAATCTAATAAGATTTTCTCCTTCTTCTCCTTCCTCCGTCTTTTTTACAAGGCAAGCACAGATAGTCAGCGCAGAAAGGAGTTTAAAATCTTAACAAATAAATGGAGCAAATAACTACATTTATTAAGTTTTAAATAAAACAAGATAATTATGTATGTATCTATTATCTTGGAGAAACAAACCAAAGAGAATTTAATGAAAAATAATTAATTTTCTTTAAAACTTTGAATTACAACAAATGTTTCTAACACTATTCTATATATAATGACAATCGAGAAGACATCAAAAAAATCTAAAATTATTTCCGGCAAGAAAAGGACAGTTGCAGCCAAAAAAACAGGTGGGTACATCAAAATTAAGAGAAATACTTATATACAGTTAGCTCTCCAACTCATTATACTTATGTGATTTATCAAGTAAATAATAAGTAATCATGGGGAGTCATCTCATTATTTAATTGAAGTCTACGTCAATTTAAATTTTATTTTTATTCCAAAAATTTTAATTTATCCCAAATTATCCCATCCAACGACAAAAAAATTCACTTGCTCCCTCCTAATTTTAAAATTTGAAGTAATTACTCTCAAAAATTAATCTTGAACGTTATCTATTCCAATGCAAAAAAATAGAGAAAATCTTCTTCTTCTTCCCTTAACAAGATAGACCTTGTTGGGCTCTTGGCCAGCGATGCTGATGCAAAACGGGTTACAAAATCCATTGTTTGGGTGCATTGGAAGGGAGAGAAGAGAAGAGAGGAGAAGATTGGAGTTGGTTGGCTGCATTGGGAGGAAGAGAAGAGAAGAGACGAGAAGTTTTGGCAGTGATTGGACGAAAAAAAATTGCAGAGGCAAAGAAAGTGAATGTTGTATTTTGTAGATCGTTTCAACTGCAGATCTTGTTAGGTTCTTGGCCGGCGGTGGGTTGCAAAAATGGTTACAAAATCCATTGCTTAGGTGTATTAAAAGGAAGAGAATAGACGAAAATATTGGAGTTGGTTGGGTGCATTGGGAGGAAGAGAAGAGAAAAGACGAGAAGTTTTGGCAGTGAGTGGAAGACAAATTGCAAAGCAAAGAAAAAAATGTTGTATTTTGTAGATTGTTTCATTTTTTTTTTTTTTTGTCCAAGTTTGGAGATCACATGGTACAAATTTGGAACAAGAATGCTTTCGTCTCGCCTTTTTTTTTTTCTTTTGTTACTTTAGATTTTTTTTTTTTTTGGGGATGCTTTTTTTTTCTTTCTTTAACTTCATGGATACGCTCTTGTTGGATCTCTATATATTTTTTCCTTTGGTTGTTTATTTGATGGTGATGAAGTAAATAATTGTTAAATCTAAATTAATTTTCCGTTCAGATGATTTTGGGGTCTTTTGTGTATTAAATCTAAATTTGTAGTTGTTCTTCAAAGTAATTTGTAGCTCTTAGAAACTGGAAACCTTGTTCTGACGGATAATTCTAGCAGTTCCGAGAGCTATCTGTGGCAGAGCTTTGATCATCCATCTAACACAATGCTACCAGGCATGAATTTAGAATGGGACTCAAGGACTAGTGTACAAAGTAATTAACTTCATGGAGGAAGCTGATCATCTATCCCTGGAGATTTTACTTACAAGTTGACATTGATGTGCCTCAAGTGGTCATATACAAGGGAATAACGAGAATGTAAAGATCTAGACCATGGAATGGAGCTTATTTTGGGGGCCACCCCGTCATTACCAATTTGCTTTTTTGACCAATTTTAGTCGATAACGAGGATGGAATTTTTTTCAGGTATGAATATTTCTTGAGGAATGAGGCTAAATGCTTTAAGAATATCTTGTGGAGCTTATACAAATTCAGCTAAGCGGGAGTGGCCGGCCGTTTGATGTGGTATGGGGACCTAATTATTATCAGATTTGATACATTATAAAGGTGAAGCTTTGCACGGAATGGTTTCACATTCTTGCTGCCTTGTGGTTGGATGGCATGCTGGGCCAGAGCTACAAGTCATCACAGGCATTTTCAGCCTCAGAAATGAGGATTTTGTGTCTAAGTAACAAGATTATATGCATATGGATATGATGTCTAAAATCTATTTTTTGATTTAGTTCCAGTAAAAGAATTCAATTAGTTTAGCATTTTTTGCCTTTAGCATTTTTTGCCGTATCCATGAGACTAGGGGTGCATACTAGTCGGGTCGGGTCGGGTTTGCCCAAATCCGATTTTAACCCGACACTGTTCAAACCCGACTCTTTTGACCCGAATTCGGGTTACTATTCAATATTAACCCGATTAAAACCCGACAACCCGATCGGATCGGGTCGGGTTTGGTTTTATTTAAACATACTATTCAACCCGATTATAACCCGGTACTGTTCAAACCCGACTATTCCAATCCGATTTCAGGTTACTGTTCACGGTTAACCCGACCAAAACCCGATAAACCCGACAAACCCGATCGGGTCGGATTATTTTGCACACCCCTACATGAGACATCAACAAACAAACAACATTCCAAAAAGTTCAAATAGAGACGAAAAAAGTAAAATGATGAAAACAACATAGAGTAGTCTTGAAGTTGCTATTCAACAAGGAATAAAATACAATCGGATTCAAATTAATTGAAAATCCAAACGCTCAGAATGTCTGTTTTAGCATGCCAAATCATTAATGGTTAAAAACTAACAACCCACAATTTTTTGATGTATTTGTGATGTCTTCATATCTGTTATAGAAAATTACAATTTGTTAGTAAATGAACAGAAAACTAAAAAGAAAAATCTAAGAAATATATACATAATAAGTATTTAAAGCCTAACATAAAACTATCATTCTATCAAGTGGCTATTGAATTGATGAGGGCCATCATTTCTTTATCATCTCATGCCACCGTAATTATTTATTCACAAAATATAAAAGAAATCATAATAACCTGATTCAACACTACAAGAATTTTCAAAATATATGTCACTTTAAAATTTGATTAGTTGCCGGTTCTTGAAAAAACGGTCAATTATGTAAAAGTCAAGCCCCTTTCTTTCAATACGTGTCCCTTAACAATATCCTCAAAATTACACATATGCCATCCTATATAAATAAGCTAAAATTTCCCTCCTTCCTTTTGCAGCCCTAGTTTAGAAATCCCGCCCCCTTCCTAAGTCTCTCCTTGAATCCCTAATCTCTCACCTTCTGAAATCCCAAATCTCTCCACTCCAAATCCCTAACTCAACCATTCCAAAAGCCCTAGACTCGTTGACGTCTACAGCAAGCCTACGATGTGTAACTGCTCTGTCCACTGCTCCCTCGTCGGCTTCAGAGTACTCTTCTTCGCTTATCTCACCTAGTCCTTCTGCATCTCTTTCTCTTGTCTTTCTCATTCTTGCTTTCAAGTTATTGTTTCGATCAAGTAGAAAGCTCCCTCCCAGCCCACCTTCCTTACCAATTCTCGGCCATCTTCATCTCACAAGACCACCCCTGCTGCTGCATCGCGTTTTCAACGAGCTGTCACAAAAATATGGCCCAATCATGTCCCTTAGATTTGGCTCCCGTCTCGTGGTAGTCGTATCATCATCATCAGTCGCGGAGGAATGCTTCACCAAGAACGACATCGTTTTTGCTAACCGCCCGAGATTGCTCCTTGGCAAGCATCTAGGCTATAACTACACCAATCTTCTTCATGCATCTTACAGTAATCTTTGGCGAAACCTCTGTCGCATCGCTTTCATTGAAGTGTTTTCATCAAATCGTCTTAACATGTTTTTATCCGTTAGAAGAGAAGAAATCAGACGGTTACTTAAACAATTGTCTACTAATTCATGCAAAGACTTTTCAAAGGTAGAGATGAAAACAATGTTTTTAGAGTTAACGTTTAATATTATAATGAGAATGGTTGCAGGGAAGCGGTACTACGGTGACGAAGTGGATGATGAAGAATAGGCGGAAAGATTTCAGAAGATGGTGAAGGAGATCACTGCTCTTGGCGGGGTTTCGAATCCAGGAGATTTCTTGTTTATCTTGAACTGGATTGATGGTGGTGATTTTTAGAGGAAACTTATGAAGGTAAGTCAAAACACTGATGAGTTTTTGCAAGGTCTGATTGACGAGCATAGAAGTAAGAAGACTGCTTCAGAGAGCAGGAATAAGAATAGATGCATTTGTGGAACTCCTTTGTGAGGAAGCAGCGGTAATCTTCTCTACCCACTTTGCTTTGGATTGTTTATTCATGTTGCCAGTGGAAGTCTTTGTCATCCAGTTGTTGCTTGGAAAATATCATTCTATGCCATCTCAATTTGAAAAGGGAAATTGCTCCACAGTTTTATGTTTATCTTGAGTTCTTTTGTTTCATGAGATTACTCAAGAGCCTGAAACCCAGCTCCTTTGGGCCAATCATGCGAGCGTTCCTTGGAGAGTAATATTTAGAGCCATACTATTGCTATCTTATCTGATCACTGCTTTTTGACTGGATCTTACTCGTTTACTGGTCAGCCAGGGTTAAATAATATTCTTTCTTATAATGTCTCGGGTACATCTTGATTATTTGAATAAAGCTCATCTTTTGAATTCATTGATGAATGCTTCATTATCATTTTTGTTATGGTTTGTATTAAAGCTACTTGATCATTTAAATGCAGCTTATTTTTTGAATTGGTTATGAACAGTTCTTTACAAGTTTTTGGGATACAGGGATGTCGTTTGAAGGGTCTGAATTTGCCCGTTAGTTCTTAAATTACCACCAGGCAAATGAAATCAATTAATTAGTTTGAGAAATGATTTTAATTTAATCTAGTTCAACTGTAATAATATTCAATTTAAATGGATAAATAGCAAATTGTAGTCACAATTTATAATAATTCCATATTTCTCTGGTAGCATTGTTAAAATTTAAATATTATTGTTCATTTCTTAGAAGCTTGAAACTTTTTCTGGTGTCTTAACATGGTATCAGGTTCTTTTTGATTGGGAAGTCTTGTTTTTAAATCATGAAAGTGCGCCTTCTATTCGAGTAATTAAATTATAATTATTTTTCATAGACCACCCAACTAATTTAAAAGTTATCACAAAATCTTTTACCGTAGATTTTAGTTTCTTCAAGTTGACAGTTTAAGGGGTAATGTTATCTTTCATATGATAATTAAAAAAAAATAATTTTTTTTCCATTTTTTCCCTTAGTCCTCTCTAACAAGAGAGGCGGGGTTGGGTGAAGAGAGCTGGTTGGACAGGCTAACAGTCGTGGGTTGAGATTTTGAGAAGATGAAAGAAGAAAGGGCTTGGCAAGAGATGGATGAAGATTGAGGGTTTGATTAGTTGAGGGATCAGGAAAGAAAGTTTTGGTGGCAAAGATGGCAAATGGTGGCTTTTTGTGGCAATGCCATGACTAGTTGTGATGCGTCATGCATTGGCCACATGGCTTAGGCTACTGCCAACCACGAGTGGCCCGTGCAGTCTCAATGGTTCAACCCTTAATCTTCTTTTACACAACCCCTAACAACACCTCCCAACCCCAAACCCCCCACACACCACATACCCTACCCCACCCAACACCCCACCCCCTCTTTCTTTCCCCCTTTCTCTCTCGCTTTACTTTTTCTTTTGGTCTGCAGTTGATTTTGAGAAAAGAAAAAGAGGAACTATGGGTGGATTGGATTTTAGGTACAGAGAGATGGAGTTGGGAATGAAATGGGAAAATTGGGAAAGGATCAAATAAAAAATTGGGTGAATTGTTTAGTAATATTATTTTGTGATACTATAGTTTCAAATTTCTTTGACCATTTCTTGAAGGTGCTAGGTTCAAGACTTGACTATTACTTGATAAAAATTGAGGGTATAAATGACATCTTAACATCATTTAATGTTTTTTATATTTGTTTATTATTTTTATTTTTAGGGGGATGACTGTAGGGGGCATTATTTTTGAAATTTCTCAGGGAATGCTGATGTTTGGTCAAATGTGGAATCAGGAAAATTAACCGAAGTCATAAGTTTGTGTTGGATCAATTCGTGTGTCCGTGTGTGATTCAAAACAAGTCTAGGTGACATGCTTGAATAAGTATAAGCTTTTAGGATTCATGGTTTCTCAACCAATATACAAGAATCTATTGGTTTTTTGTATTTGGTTTAGAAATCAATGTTGAATATTTGATATACATCCAGATCTTACTGGATCTGCACCATTACGACTCATTGACTACCCTAGGTGCTCTTGGATGTGGGGTACTCTTGAAGATGCTCATGCGCGCTTCAAAATATGGTGGATTTAATCATGGAATCTGTGATATATTTGCTTGAGTATTAGCAAATATCTTTCATGTCTATTCATCACTTAGTTGATTATGAGCAAATTTTGCAGTGTTCTAATTTTCAATTTTGTTTTTGTTGTGATCAGGGTGCTGGCTGATGGTCACATTCCATGGGCGTGTGAAGCAATTACAAAATTGCATGGAGATGACCTGGTCTAAGCCCCAAGCCTGATTTGGTACCACATCTCTTTCTCATTGACTGGGATTGTGTTACTGAACCACTATTTCTTTCTTTCTTTCTTCCTTCCTTTTTATTCTTCTTCTTTTCATTTCTCTCTCTCTCTCTCTCTCTCTCTCTTTGGGGGGGTCTAACTTCTAATAAATTTTGCTCTTTTCCCTTGTATATGCCACTGGTTTGCTAAATTTGCAATTTTCTTCAATGAAATTAGTAATTAAGGAATGATGCCATTCAGGTTCATGCGAAGGGTATTTTTGAACTACAAGACGTAAATAGAATTGGAAAATCATGATATCTTTGGTTACATTCTGACAAGTTTATATACCTGCACTTTTAGATGGCTTGAATTTGCACAATTCTTTAGCTGTTACATTGGGCAGTTTGTCAAGTGCAGTACACGTACTGGCAAGAGATGGAGTCAAGTAGTGGTAATTTTGGTTGAAAGCTAATAGTTCAGATGAACTAAACTAACTAATTTTAGAAAAAAGGCTCTTGCTGTAGTGGTTCATTTTTTATTTTTTATTTTTAATTATTTCATGTTTTAATCTCAGCAGAAATATAGGGTTGTAATTTGCACCTGTTTCTAGTCGTAATAGGAGAAATGGATTATTATTATATTTCGTGAAATTTTATGATTGAATGAAGTTGTCATGTATCATAATCAAATAATGATACTTATCACAAATTGTATTCCAAATTATATGTATTCAATTAATAATTGCCAAGTGAATGTGTTGATGATATAATAACTTACTACATTATTTCATGATTCATTTAATAAATGGCACTTCATTTTTCATATCATTTGGGATGAGATTTGGGATAAAAATTTGGAAAGTGTATCATTACTTATCATAAATAGAGTAAAGTTGAGTTAGTGCTGCTACTGCCAGTTAACGTAAGGGGTGTCCGTATGTTTGGATTGCAAACAAATGGTAGCAGCATATTGCCTGATTTGGGTCGGTGCTACAGAAAATTTCCCCATTTTTAAACCTTGATAGTCAGTCATTTATACAATTTAAGTTATAGAATTTTACGATTATCATTTACAGTTCAGTTGATCAGTCCTTTTCTTCTTTTTTATGAAAATAAAAGTGCAATGTGTAAATTAATGTTGGTGATCAAGTTCCCTTTTTTTTTTAAAGAAACACTATCAAGTTCCCTACAATTAACTGTAGTCATTGATTTTATAGATGAATTTGCATTGCTTTATGATGTCTTTATTATAGATTTTATTTTATTTTAATTCAGGTAGTCTATAACGCAAACAAATTTGCTAAGTTGGTGAAACAAAGAGATAGGCTCCAAAATTGGTTGGACTATAAACCAACTAAAGTTGTCATGGCATCCAGACAAATGGCCCACCAAAAAGGTAGTTCTTTCTTATGAACTAAATAGTATAGATCCTACTAATATTTTCTTTTATTTCATTAGGATTTTTATTTCAAATTATGCGTGTGTGTGTGTGTGTGTGTATACATATCTTCCTTTGATATATATTTCTTTGTGGCTGCTTTGGTTCCTTGTATTCATCAACTTAAACAACAAATAATCATGATTTACTTTGATATAAGTTTGTTAGTCTCTTTATTTCCTGTTTCCCAGATACACGTTCCAACAAATCCTCGTGGAGCAGAGTTATTACTTCGAGGAAATATTGAGGCAGAATTTGATTTTTACTTGCACATATTATAGGGTGAACCCAGCAAAGTATGATAAACAATGCTTTAAGATTATATTATCTTGAACTGGTGTGACATACTTGTAATAGTGAGAATGACATACTTGTTATTTATATTAGAGGCCTACCATACATGTATCCCAGTCGTTTACAACTTGTTATTTTATAAAACAGTTTGAGCAACTGTAGGGAAAATAAATTCTTGTTATTTTATAATTGGTGCATGTCAACTGGTAAGTTGATTGTGGCTCAAGTTCAAACCATTGGAGTTAATTATACATGTAATAATTTAGTTGATGGAGATCATAATTTCAAAACCTTGCATGGTGATTATGTAGTGATTTTTTAATCATTTTTACTGTAAATTTAGGAGCACATTTCAATCCAAACAATATGACACATGGTGGTCTTGAGGACGAAAGTAGTTTTATTAAGGGACAGATTTGTCTGTTTATTAATTACATCATTGAAATCATATTTAGTTTATCCAATTGAGGACAATTAATTTTATTATTAACTTATGTTAATTAATTTGTTGTTTTGCTGCCATTTTCACAACATGGCATCCTTGTATAATATCTATTAATTTATTACACTTATTTCTTTTCATATATTTTTACTTGTAAGATACAATCTTAAAATTATTTATGTTTACTGGGCTGGATAGATATAAAAAATACATGTCGGTTCTTAACACTCACGTATAATACTGGGCTGGGCCTATATCAGCCTTAACAAATATACGTCGGTTTTCAACACTCACATATAATATTGGTAATAATAAATACATGTCAATTTTTAACACTCATCTTAAGTATCTATGATACATGTCGGTTTTTACCAGACAAGAGACCGACAAAAAGGAATGGACACAATTTTGTGTCGGTTTGACTAACCGGCATGTATAGAATACACGTCGGGTCCATAAATGTCATATTGAAACCGGCATGTATACTTATACATGAGGGTGGAAAACTGACATATATGAGAAATTTTCTTGTAGTGCAAGTGAGACCATTGTCCAAATGTAAGAGTTGTTGACAAAGAAAAGGACGAGTGCTACACAAGTTTACCTCATTAGCTAACAATAAAAAAAAGGTATTTTTATCTGTCTGTATCAAAACCTGAGTAAAGTTAGCCATTAATTGGATCCCTGTTCTGAAGCATGCTTGTAAAGCTCAAGTTACCATGTCTATGCGACAATTTCAAATTATCCCACAAAAGAATAAAAAAATATATCATTTCTTGTCTAGCCAATTTATGATCAACATGAATTATAAAATTAAAATGATAAACCTTGTTATTTAATTGTGAAGCTAGCAAACTGTTGTAATTAAATGACGAGTTAAAAGCTTCTGCATCAGAGTATTCTTGCATTCCCACGTTGAGTTCTCCATCTTGTTTTCCCTCATATGTTTCAATTCAATCCTATCTTTTCTTTCTAGACTTTCGTTTTTGATCAATTAGGTGAATCAATCTATCAAAAACATATAAAAAATAAATATTATTACTAATAAATAAAGTAAAATCATAGGGTAGAAAAAGAAGTTAATATGTAAGAACAACATAATTAATTAATTATAATAACATATGCATTATGTGGTGGGATCATTAATTGTCTAAAGTAGTACTATAAACATTCCTAGATCATATTAGAGTAGAAAAACAGTATAGTCATCAAAGGTTATGTCTTAAAAATTAGACTAATGTTATTGAGTTATTAACATTATTAGTTACTAGAATATCAAGTGAGGTTTTTGCCTAAATTTTCATCTATTATTTTGTTCAGATAACATGGCTAAACACACGCCACTCTTGAATCTGCAGATACATGTTTAGTTATTCATATATTAAAATAACAGATTTTTGGTTTTCAATAATATGTTTACTCACATCTATTAAGTACTTCTATCAAATTTAAATGAAATTCTTACCAGTATATTCAAACCAGGGTTACACGCTTGGCAACCCAATTGCAGATCTGCAAAATGATGAGAATTCGAGAGTCCAAGACTTTTACCCATATGATACCTATGCATTATATGATTAAAGAATTCCAGATTTCCTCAATAGGTTGAGCAATTATGTTAGAATTGTGGCTCTTTAGCCATTGTGTGTGTGTGCAAGGATCCCACATGGAGTGGGAGTCTTTGTGTTGGAGAGACTTGGGCTTATAAATTGAAGCCAAGTCTTCTCACTTTGTTGTCCCATTGAAAATTCTCTTCCACCCCCTCTATTTGTAAGGTCTCACATTTAAGACCTCATAGTTTAAGGGCTTTTCATTAAGGACCTTAAAGTTTGTAATATTTATTTTTCTCCCTTTGATTTTGGGTATTTGTAGTATTGTCCAATTGTTTGGGTAATTACAGTTTGACCCAACTATTTGGGTAATTGCAGTTTGGCCCAATAGTTATGAAATTTGTATTATGGCCCAAAAGTTTGTAATTCTCTTTGAAGATAGTGGAAAGTTTCTTCAGCGGCACCCGAGGACGTAGGTATTTATACCGAACCTCGTTAAATCTTGGTGTTATTTCTATTTCTGCATTGTGGTTGATTGGTTACTTCTTTAGTTGTTATTATATTCAATTATCTAGCATAGTTTGTGGTTGTACATTTTGTTGTTTTGTTGCTTATCGCTTTCACTGTACATAACAAATTAAAGATTCCAAAGTGTGAAGAGAACATAACAAGGTAAAAATGCACAATCCCATATTAGATGCAAAACGTACACCACATTGCATGTTAATATTAAGGACGATATTATCATGACAACAATGTACAGAGAATTGGAGGAAAACAGGGGCAAAGAAGAAGAAACAGAGTGTAAAAAATTGCTGCATCATAGACAAGTAATTAAAGCTTAAGTGAGCATACAAAGAATAAAAACTTACTAATATTTCTCAAATGTGTTGACAGCGGTCTTTTTCTGAAAGAGATAACACCAAGGGGGCATGAGTGGGGTCCCCTCTGGGTTCCGATGGACCTACGACAGGGGGTTGCTCTTACTGCGTGTCGGTTGGCTGAAGATGGCTATTTTTATAGTCACCAGTTGTCGGCGGATTGCAACCACCACGGCTAGGAGAACATTGTTGAGACTGAAAGCGATTGTTACAGAAAAAAAAGCGGCAAACATAAAATAGTAAAAAATAAAATATTAAAATAGGGTTTTGGTTACTTGTTAACGTGTAAATTATGTGACATTCAATTATTGGTTGAACCACACTTCAACAAGGATGAGGTGATAAGACTGTCTCACCTAAGTGTTTCTCGGATAAGAAATTAAAGGCAACGATGTAATCTTGTCTTGTGCTGCAATTTTCGTTTATTGTGTTAACATGACTATTTTATTTGCAGCTTTTAGTTTTCATGAGATATGGGAGTACTTCTCTCTTCAATAAGTTAGAGGAATGCATGGATGAGCACCATCCTCCAGTTGCAACCATGCGTTTTCAAAGATAGTTCTGTCATGCTTGATCATTAATGCCTGTTAGTTTATTGATACGTATTAATATTTATTAGTTCCCGATACCCACACGCCTCCCAAATAGAAAACTAGATCTTTGGACCACTACTGGCTTATGCAGGTGGAAATTTATAAATGTCGCTTCACTTAAATGTCCAGTCCCCAACCACTTGATTAATGATTTCGTCTCCGACTTGCTCGTCACCGTGCGACACTTTCTTATAATTATAAATATCTTAAAATATTATTAATCAATTACTTAATTCAAAAAGATTATATGTCGTAATTGACCGTTTTCTAAGTCAGACTCCGCTTTGGTACCATGTATGAATCGAACTCAACCCACCGAAAGATCAACACTTTTTTTTATCAAGTATGAGACTACATAAGTAACTTACTATATAGGAGAAGGGTTGCTAAATAAATAAATATTTTCTTAACATCTCACTATTACTTCATTTTTTTAACGATTTATATAATTATTGATCATAAAGATAATATTAATAATAATAGTATTCTTGTCCATATATCTATTAATTTAGTCCACGCTAAACACCGTCTTTCCGACAGTAATATGTAGTTTGTAGATGTAAAATTTAAGAAAATAGAACTAGGGCCTTCAGGCCAAATGCAGCTAACAAGTGCAGGAGCTGTTGACATTTTGACACAAGTTGCTGTTATTTATTAAATACATATAAATGTATTTTCTAGCTAATATATAATAATCATTAAAATAATCATTATAAAGAAAATGATAAAAGTGAATATGCGAAATAATTGACCCCCAACACTACAAGAAAATTCCCCATATATGTCGGTTTTCCACCCTCATATATATGTATACATGTCGGTTTCAATATGACATTTATGGACCCGACGTATATTCTATACATGCCGGTTGGTCAAACCGACACAAATTTGTGTCCATTCCTTTTTGTCGGTCTCTTGTCTGGTAAAAACCGACATGTATTTGACTACATAAGATGAGATTGTTCTAACAGTATGTGAGTGTTAATAACCGACATATATTTGTATGAGTGTTATAGACCGACATATATTTGTTAATACTGGGCTGACTCCGGCCCAGCCCAGTATTATATTGTGAGTGTTTAAAACCGACATGTATTTATTATTAGAAATATATAATACTGGGTTGATACCGGCCCTTTGCTTGCATCAACCCAATATTATTTATATATATAAATGAGACAGTGAGGGAGCAAAATATATTTTAAATATTATTTTGCTGTAAAATGATGGGAGATGAAATGGTTGGAACATGTTATGAGCCCTATTGCAAGCTTCAAAGTGTCAAACACATTACAATACAATACAGATTTTAGGGTTATCCATCATCAACTCATTAGATTTCCTCAACCATAAATGACAAGGGCAGAAATTTCAACTAAAGGGAAAAGTCAAGCACAAAATTGTATGAAAGAAGTTGCACATGCAACACATTTCTCTGCCACAATCTAACCAGCAAAATAAGACAATCAAACCTCCAAATTACAACCTTCAACAATTTAACATAAATACCATTTTACACCACAGCAATTGCAAGAAATGGAAACTACTTTCAAGCTGAAAGAATTAAAGACCTCTCTTTATTTATGTTCTGCATTATATTCTCTATAGAGCCATGTTGACGGATGAGCTTTAAAGCAGTCTGTCCACCAATACCTACATTGGGATATTTATAAAAGAGAAGAAAAAAAAAAGAGCTTGGATTATTGTACTTTAAATCAATAATTCTCAAAAATAGAAAAGAACAGACTAACACTGACTCTAAATAAAATCCCGTGTACCTCGAATGCTATCACAATAATCACAACCCGAAAGTATACACAAGTCAATAAATTGGTCCATAGTAAGATTCAGTTTCTCCAAAATTTGAAAGAAAATCATCCTTAGAACAATGAAATAAACACTCAAGCAACCAAATCGTGTTCAATGTACCTTTGCCACTTCAAACTCCATGACAGGCACTTTTCTTGAGCTAGGATCCATCAAATGGTGAAGAAATCTGGGAGCGCCAAAAGTTAGTGAGTCCATATTTTCAAAAGCCACTGCATAAACCTGAAACACAGCAGAAGTTTGGATCAAATTTATCAGCAATCATTTGCCATGGACAGCTTTTGAAAACACGTGGAAGGGTACAATTCACTTCTTAAAAGAAGCTGAATGTATAAATCTAACTTCTGAAATAAAGACATTGTAGAAGATGGAGTTAAGATATATGAAAAGAACAAAGTAAATGATGGCATTTGAAGATATTTTAAGAATGATCATATATAAGAAAGAAAGAATGATCATATATGAGAAAATGAGTACAAATGCACTTCAGTTTGTTCCTTTCCCTATGCACCTCGGCTTTATTGAGCCATGGTTAGTTTACTTATTAAGCTATGTAGCTACCCTCTCAAACATTTTACATTGATTATAAGATATAACATGCGACCCCAATTATAACATTGACAATTGACTACAACCTGAATCAGACAAGCTGTAGTATTTTCTTAGCTGGAAAATATGATAAATAATACAGCAGTGATAACATGAATATATGGAACTATCTTTGCTTTACCTTCATCATCAGTGTGTTGCCTTTTTCTTCTTCGCACAAAGAAGAAAATTGCAAGAACTAAGAGAAAGCTTGCTACCCCAACACCAACAACAATCCCCACAATCAAACCTGTTCTATTCTTCTCAGTGGTCGGCGTCCTTACAGTAGGTGTGAAATCTGTATCAAAGCTTAGTAGTTACGACTTGATATCATAGTGTAAGGAAATTTCATCTATTAAAAATAAATTTTTAAAAAATGGCACTTGTTTTACCTGGTGTGGCACTGATGGCTGAAATAGAAGGCCCGTATGTACCTTGGGCAAGAACACAGCAAGTCCTTTTCCCTGCCCAAAACAAGTGGATTTCAAGTAATTTTCTGATACTCGAGTCTTAAATTCTCTCTCAACAGCTCTCTTAGAGACTCCACCTGCTGCTTTTTTTATGTCGAAATCTTTTAAAACAAGATCGCCCTGGAAGAAATAGATTAAAAGATTGAAACAGAAGGCCAGAAGTAGTCAAAAGGAGAAACATTTTTAGATAGGAGAACACATTTGTAGCCCTTCATTCATCCTTCAACCTGAGCATAAACTTATGTGAATTATGATGTATGTCATGCTGTTGCAGGGAGATATTGATCTAGGATTAATGCATACCTGAACGTAGACATTGAAAACACGCCTTCCAAGACTTTCCCATCTGTTAGTATCTAAAATAGCTGATTCTGCAAACTGAAGGGTCACAGTGTAGTTTCCATTTTCAAGGCCTAAACCATAGTATCTTAGAGATGAAGCAGAGATTCGTGCTGTCTGGAAAAGCTCCGAGTCTAGAGTACTTGTGAATTGAGACGAAGAAGAAATTGTATATTGTGGATTATTCGTCCCAGTAAAATATCCAACATTGCTAACTCCCCACCTGTTTGTGTCAGTCACAAAATATGTTGCTGGACCAAGAGTCTCATTATCCCTCTCATACTCAATACCATTAGAAGATTTGATTGGTGGACCACCACACTTAACTGCAAAGCTAGAATCTGCATAACAATATAGCTACTTTTCAAACAAAGCCCTAACAAGGTTTTCAATCTACTAATCTAAGGATAAGCAAATATGCATGACCAAAATTTTGTCTTATAAAATCTATGGTACTCTTCCTAGATAGGGTCATACCATAGTAGATCCTTATTTCTTCTGAATATAGTTACTATGTTTGCATTTGACTCTCAAAACCATGAATTGAAGATGTTGTACTTACAGATGGGAGAGCCTCGATTGCAAGGAAAATTGCGTTGGAGACAGTTGATCCCATTTGGCAAAACACTGAGGGAAGAAGAGGAATGAATTTATGTGAGCTTAGAAATGAAGTCCGATAGCAAGTACAAAATAAGGATATTATTTACTTAATTAACATAAACTGCAAGAAGATTCCAGAAAAAACATTCACAGAACCCCTTAAGAAACAACTATGACAGATTGCAATTATTTAAACACTTGATTTTGAATTTCATATCATTGTCAACAATGATGTCTCAGAATTCCATTCCTAAATTCCTGCACAAACTGTTTACAGAGGGAAACTAGAACTTCAAACAACAAAAATTAAAAATGAGTGGCATTATGTTTTCTATTTGCTCTGACGAACTACTTTGATATTCTTTTTTTTTTCTAATTCTTCTCCAATGATCTTACTTCTTTCTTTCTTAGTAATTGAGTTGGCTCATTACAGTTCCTTCTCATCTACTAATCGCTTAATTATATTACACAACAGCAGAAGATGATGAAAGGGAAACTGATAAAAAAAAAATTAACATATATGAAGCACGAAACATGTTTACACGTGCCAACAACATGGTGGCAAGAGAAAAATAAGGAATGACTGGGTCAAAAGTACATATCGACCAAACCAAAGTTTAAAGTAAGGATATGTGAAAGCTTTTCAAATTGATTTTGACAGATCAACATGTTGAAATAGTATTGGAGTCAACAACTCAAGCTAGTTTAGTATTCAGAATGCGGTACAAGTAATAAATGAATGCAAGTTACAGTCACATCATTATTGAGGGTTTCAAGCATTACAACAAAACTATAAACCAGATAATCACCTGCTGTTAGAACTATCAAGTGTGAAGTTGTTGGCAACTAAGTTACTGCAATGGCACCCATAAATCTGAATGTCAGTTTCATCATTGAGAAAATATAAACAGTTAATTTTTTGCCAGAAATGGAAATTTTGCATGATTGTTGGATAGAAGTTACACAATAGCCAGCAGAATATGTTGATTTGAAAGTGAATAGAATATTAAACCAAAAAAAAGAACACATTGAACTAAAAAATGGGAAGTTTAATATCTAAAGTACATTTAAAATAATTTAAAGACTTACATTTGTAGATTTCCTTCATTGATCCAAGAAGGAAAGCTGCATAATAAATTATTATAGGAAACATCTCTGCAAGCATGAGATGAGAAGAATGTTAGCTATACAATACAGCTACTAATTTCTGAACACCAATTTTTTCCACGTGTGGTGTAATCAGATTGATACAAATATGTCAAAAATCTCACATATTGACAAGAGATGCACTTTTTTCTGCAGGTAGGCTACCATTTAACTTATTATTTCCAAGAAACCTGAGTACAAAAGCAATAATACATGCTTCAGTACAACAGGAAGTCTATATTGGGAGGAAAATGGCACAAGAAAGCAGAGATAGGAAAATTACAGAAGCTGCAATGAACTCAAATTGAAAAGCAACTCAGGAATCGGTCCACTTAGATTATTGAAACTCAAATCCCTGGAGAGCTAATATTACATTAACACACTTATAATATAAAGAAAACTAGCTACAGAGAAAAAGTAACAAATTAAGAAAACAAATAAAAGAAAGGAACTAAGAATTTAGTTAAACTATGCTAATATTACAAAACCAACTCGGCATGTGATCAAATAATCAACCATCAAATTAAGGAACAACTTACAGAAGCTGCAAACTCTGGAATTCACCAATATTAGATGGAATTGAATCAGAAATGTTGTTGTTCCTTAGTTCTCTGGTACATGTTACGAACATTCAAGATCAATCAAATAAGAGGGAGAAAAAGAGCATTTTGGTACTTGAACACATCATATTATTGACAGTGTTGCCTTACAAGGTACTTAATGATGTCATATTCCTCATAAATGCCAGTGTCTAGCTCATGTTGGATACATCACTTATTCTCCTACGTTTATTATATTTCATGAGATATTAGCATTGAATATTGAAAATAAATATATAATTAGAACTAATGGCAGGCAGACACTCACAACTCTGTCAGAGAATTCAGATTGGAAAAAGATGATGGTATTGGCCCTTCAAAATAGTTTCCTTGAAACCTCCTGCAATAACATGTAGAATTTACAGCAAATCACTTAAATCTTCTAAATTTCAAACAGTATAACAAGCAGTGCTTGAAATGAAATTCGCAGTGGCGAAAGCTTGAATGTGAGAAACTTGAGGGTGGCTGAAAACAAAGTGAAGAAAAAAGATTAATATTATTTTCTCACAAGGAAGTAAGCCTGGACCAATTCCCTATAAAGTCAGGGATCCTTCCTGTAAGTTCTATGTCTGAAGCCCACCTGCGAGCAATAAGAATATTTGTTTAGGATTTGAGCCAAGCCACGTTTCAATTCAGCAGAAGAGCATCTAAAGGGGAACTTTTCAGTTAGTGATTTACATGTCAAGAAGTACTTACACAGTTTGAAGGCTCTGCAGATTAGCAAAGCTTGAAGGAATCTCACCACTAAATCCAGAACTATCAAGATAATTGTCAAGGTAAATAATTTTCAAGAATTCCATCAATATCGAGTATCTTTTATTCTACAGAAGCCACTATCAACTAGGAGAACAGGAGAAAGTAGTAGAATCTTGTGTAGTAACTATCAGCTATTTGGTATATTTTCACGTTCCTCTGGAGTTTTTGCATCAAATTTCTCTTCATAATACCTTTCTTTCCACCCTGGCTCTCCCAATCTAACCTGATAAAATTGCATTAGTGTTATAACATCCAACAGATGCAGATAGTGAATATAACAAGATTTTATCTTTACCCACATGTTGCTTTTACTTATTCATAATCAAATCACAATTATGATTCCACATAAATAAAGTGATAATAGAAGCAAGGCTTGTAAGTTAATCAATTTAGTAATTACATGCCTTCCTGAGGGCTGTCATCATTTATTTCTTGAAATGAAAAATAAAAAGTTAAAATTATGGCCAAATATAAGCAAATTGAAAGTTTTTCTGCTGAGCACTGCTGCTCTTCCACCAAAGATTTTAGAAGTATAAATATAACCAATAAATGAAGCATCATCTTGTAATCTTATATGACTCATCAAAATCCCCTGTCAAACACAAACCTTATCTTCTTCAGGATTTTTCGAGTTAAAAGCATTGGACTTCTCACGAAGCAACTCTTTAAGCTTAGTTTTCAGTTCTTTATTGTCCTGCATCTGAAAGTTGAGTCAAATGTTAGTCTAAAACCAGACATTAGAGCAAGAAATAATCCCACACGTTTGAAAATATATAACATGGAAATTAAATAAAATCTACTACTATAATAAATGCAATCTTAACTCCTTGCCGGCAAGGCTCATACCAAATCAAAGGCGGCTAGCCCATAGAATATGAGTCCTAAAGAATGGCTGAAGGAGTCAGAATTACATTAAAGTGCCTCTCCACAAGCCGGAAAACATACTTATGTTTCAAGAATATTCTCTGCTTCAACAATTGCTGCACCAATAGTGGCCCCTGAAGACAAACGTGAGACTTTATGGGGCCGAGCAGAAGTTCGTATACCATCAGAAGCATCTTTTTGCTGATATGGTGAAGGGGAAGGCCCAGATGCAAGACGAGAACCGTGAAATTGAGAAACAGGTACCAAAGAATTAGGTTGGAATTGAGGCTCTACATCATCCACTCTTTTTGCTTGCGCCTTTTCACGCTTGATTATTTCAGCCTGTCTCTGTAAAATTTAAACCATAACACATTGACTATTAACATGCAAAATATTGTTAACCCAAGCTACAACAATAAGAGAAAACCACATTTCCAGCAAATATCGTCCTTGCAATTTTCTCTATTTCCTTTTTTCTCTTCATTTATTTATATTGGCTTTGTAGAGAGGGTAATAATGGAATGCTTTTCAATAGCATCAACGCATAAAAATTAAGAACCAACAACAAAAGAAGGAGATTTGGCATATCATAGGCATATTTAGACTTCTCAAACCTATAATCAAACAAGTAGTAGCCCATAAGGTACAGAAGCCTCCCTTTCGACAATACATATGGACACGAGATTCATGCTAAACATTACCCAGATTGAAACTTTAGTCGCTCAATTCGACTGATTTTCGACAGATCCAGAACTTTAACCGTCGAATCTGGCTAATTTTCCACATGAATAACGGAACCGTTAGCGGATTCGTGTGTCGTGGCCTCCGACGATTCTTCTGTAGCTAGCGATGTCCCTTAGGAGACCATCTCAAAATAGTTTACAATTTAGTAAAAATTACACCATAAATCTTTGATACTCAGCAGGTTAACCATATTTATATTAAATTTCTTACGAGATTAGCATAGAAAAAGGTCTATACTCACCAAGTTGCTTTAGATTGCAAAGTCTGCAATGTGTAATAAATCATCAGAGCATAGTTTTAGTTACAGAACAAAAATCGACAAAGAACATCAAATCTACCAAACTTGCCTCTGAAACTGTTCAGTGTCAATGAACTTCAAAGACAGCTGCACTCACAGAAAGAGCTTAATCAAGACCAATACTATAGCTATTCAAATGTCCAAGAAAATAGGAACCTAACTGTACAACACTAATGTGCGCAAGGCACCGTACCTATTTCATGCACGGTAAAGGACCGATCATCAATTTACAAGACCACAGGAGAAAGAGAGAAACTATTGCTATATACAAAGTAAAAGTAAGTACTCAAAGCAGAAGAAACTATGGACGATTATTATGAAATTTATGCATTGTTTTGCTCCATACAACAATCACTACTGAAACGAATACACAATATGAACTTTCTCTTTAAGTACTCTGTTTTCAAATTTTCTTACACAAATAAATTTTTCAGGTAATATCTCCAAGTTCAAAAATAAAAAATAAAAAAAAATATCGCTTAAGAATACAGAAAAAGAAAGTAAAAATTTAATTCAAATTAAGTTCTACTCAATTCAAATTCAAACTCCGATAACTCGTGATTAATTCTTCTCAGTTCAACACGAATTATATCAAATTTTCTTAATCAGTTTACGTTTCAATTAACTAATCAAACAAAAACAAGAACAAATGCAAAAAGAGAGATTCAATAATCAAATCCTCATATAGTTCAAAAAGAGCAAAATAAATGGAGAGTAGGCACTGTTACCGGATCCAGATAGATGTTGTCGTGGACATTATCGTGAACGTGCTTCGTGAATCGGCGGTCCAGCAAACAGTGCAAGCTCGAAGGTTCGTCATTCAGAGAATTTGCGCAATATAATTCTATCCTAAGGTAGCTCCAGTGAATTTGATTTGATAGCAATGTCAAACTGTGAACTGCAATATTGTATTCTTGCAGTCAAGATGGCTTCACCATCAAACTATTGAAGAATAAAAATAATTCATAAGCAACAGAGCTGAAACTTCATTAATATAGAGAATTCTAATAAACTATTTTCATTGACTTTATTATTTAAATTTTCCATATGGGCTTAAACCAAGCCCCTTACACACATTCATCGCTGTTGAAACATATTTAAAAGTTAACTCTGCTAACAAGGGTAACCACTGAAGAACAAACTCACCTTGTATTAAATATCATCAAACATGGGTCTAAAAAATCCAACCCAAAACGAAGAAGGGTTGAGGTGTAGACAATGAACTCAAAACCTAAAATTGGGCTTAAGTTGGAGCTCAACTTCAACAGAGTAAATTGTAGCACTACTGTTAATAATTAACCAAAAAATGCTACTTCATGAAATTGCACAAATATCGAGCCAACAAAAAGTTTTTAGATATGTAAAAATGCAATCAAGCATTACTTCATCTAAGTAAATCACATACAACTGAAGAGAAGAATCTCAAGAAAACAAATCTTCTACCAAGATATTCTTACAATAGGGTGCGCAAGCAGTTCCCCAAAGTTGTAGATGTTATCTCCCAGCAGCGCAAAAAGGGAGAGATCAAATGCCAAATCCTGAAGATTATTAGCAAACCCTAAATTTGTTAACATCCAGTGAAGATTGACAAAGCAATGCACAATAAGCTGTAAATGCCTACTTTTTTTCCTAACAGCAGGGTCCAAGAAAACCCAAAGTGCATGTGACATTATGCTCATAGAAAAAAGTAATAATAATAATTTAAAACAATAATCTTCATATCCAAACCAGCAATGCCAAATGCATGTTATCGAGTAAACAAAATTGAAAAACAGTTGCCATTTTTATTTTTATTTTTTTTACCTGATGGATAACAACAAAGATTATATAACAGAAAGAAAAGATGCAAAAAAACCTAAGCAAGGGTCCAAAGGAGCATTAAAAATAAGAAATAAAAAAAAATACATAAAATGAAGTGAAGAACTCCACAACTATGGACAGTAAAACAGCCCCTAAAAAATAAAGAAAGTCAATCTCTGAAATATAGATTATCCTAGACACCGTTCAATTTACACTTTGATAAATACTCCAGTTTACATCTCTTGATACCAAATTGAGCTTTTTGGTAACATTCTACCATGTAATGACATGAAATTATCGAATAGTAGTATTGAAAATTTTTCACATATCCTGACTTCCTCTCATAGAAATTTAACATGTAGCAAAAAACTTTTCTTCCCTCGTAATTATGAAACATAACAAAATCCTTCCATAAAATAAAATTCAAACAGACACTTGCCAGGTCATAGAATATACTGCTGTGTTCTTATAAATTTGACAGAGCACAAGAAATCTATTGAAAAAGAAAACGTTAGTCTTCTTTAATAATACTGAACTAAAAGACAAGCACATACCAGCTTGGATGATTCTGAGAGAGACTCCACTGACGTGTATGCCAGATAAAGAAGAGCATATTTGTAAAATTCAGCAAATTCCTGGTTATATTTGTGGTACTGAGATGAAACCCAATAATAGCTGGCATATACAGATGGATCAATATCAGTCATGCTGTCAAGTGCACTCTTTCCATCTTCCAGAATTTTTTTGCACTCCTTTCTATCTCTTTGCTCAAGTTTGAACATTACTATTTGCATCTTAATAAAAAGGATTGGCTCCTCTATGCGCTGCTCACCAGTTGCTCGTAGTTTCTCAATCACACCCTCAAGATAATTAATGGCAGCTTCTTTCTCAGAATACTACCGAGAAACTGTAACAGCAAAGTGCGCAAGCTTGAGAAGATTAATCTTGGTCTCAAAATCAGTGATGAAGTTGTGATATAATTGTATCAGAGCATCACCAGCCTGAAATCAAATACCAAAAATATTATCCAATTAGCAGTTAGTTCCACATTTAAAAAGGAGAAAAACCAAATGTCACAAAAATGAAAGCAACCAGAAGTATTTATAAATGATCCATAACCAATTCTGTGCTTAAAACATCAAGAAAGAACTAAACTGCGCAGCATTTGCATATTTAATCATCCTTTGCATATGTTCACTCAATCTAAATCATAAACAATTGCTCAACTTACGAAAAACCCAAATTTAATCATCTTATGTTTGCAATATTTAATTTTATATTTCTTTATTTTGTTTCAATCACAGCCAGCATCCACTAAACTCGATCCAAATGGAGCCTCAATTACATAGATCTGATACTACTTTTCCAAACACTAGTGAATGGACTCAAATCTAAAGCATACGACTTCAAACAACATTTCAGACGAAATAGTTGTAAAACTAAAATGAAAAAAAATAAAGAAATGGTAGAACAAAATAAGTACAGTACCATATATTTTTTCGTGTATACAAACACGAAAAAAATCGTGGAAAACAAAAACAAACAAACATTTCCAAGTCGATTTCTAATAATAAAAAATTAATTAATTAATTCGCTCCCCCCACAAATACAAGCCCAATAGCAAAACATTCATTTCTTTAATTCTCTCACTTTATATACTACCCAAACAAACAAGCACACAACGTCAAAGCCAAGCAACCGTTAAACTCCGATCCTAGCTAGAATGAGCAATCACTAAAACAAAAATCAGCAAACATATGAAATCGTCTTCAGCAACTATAACGCCAAACACAGATACCGCCAACTTCCCCTATAGCATCTTCTAAGCGCGCACACACAATTCACTAAAATCAATTACGTAAGCTTAAAAAAAGAAAGGAAGGATGATCAGAGCATAGAATTGTGAGGCTCTGAGATATGCCTGAAGATGCGAGTAACAGAGTAAGAGCAATTGAAAGACCTGTGACTGGACGTGAGAGGAAGCGGAGTCTGGGAGTGGAAGCCCTCTGATGGTCGCCATGTGGCTGATTGAGAATCAGCGTGCGTGATAATGAGATAAATTATGAGAGGAGTAAGCGATGAGAGTGAATGATGAGAGGAGTAGGCGAAGAAGAGAAAAGGAGCTCACGATGGAGAGCTAAGGGTTCGCGATGAATTGAGAGAGATTGGGCGGCTAGCTAGGGCAACCAAAGTGTATATGGAGGGAAAATAAGGACAACTTATATAGGTGGTCATTTTTGTAATTTTGGAAAAAAAAGGTGAGTGACACGTAAAGTGAGGAATGGGTTTGACTTTAAGTATAAGTATGTATACTTGACTGTTTTTTTTAAATAGACATATAAACAAAAGAAAAACTGACAAATATTCTTAAATTTCTTGTAGTGCAAGTACATTATTAAGTGCCCGGTAATAAAATGTGTTGCCTTTTGTACGAGATAAGCAATAGCCAAATTCCAGTCTATATATATATTGCCTTTAGCAGCGGAAAGAGAAGCAAAACGCTACAATGGAGCTGGAAGAACCAGTAAGTCCTACTGGCCAATACTTAAACAGCTCAGCTCTTTCGCTTTCTATTATCGCGGTTCTTGAATTTGAAGTGCCAATCGACGATATACCGGTTATGAAGTTGATCAGGGAAGTGTTTCTCCCCATCAACCCACGTTTCTCCTCCATCATGGTACTCTTGGATTCATGTTTATTTATATAGTGGTTAACAATTACACTTGAAAACAAAAGCGCTTCATGCCCTTCTTAATGACAATCATATTAAAGATTATTCTCAGAGATATTTCTTTCTGTGATCATCATATTAAATATTTTTTCTTTTGTACTTTAGTCTGAAACTAAAATAAGCTGTGGAGATTTATCAACAGGTCGTGGACGAAAATGGAGGGAAACAATGGAAGAAGGTTAAGGAGAATCTCGAAGACCACGTAAATGTGCCCATTTTCCCCTCTGGACTGTCACCAGAATCTTATGACAAATACCTTGAAAAATACATCTCCGATATAGGAATCAAACAGCTTCCACAAACTCAACCTTTATGGGAAATCCATGTAATAAAATATCCTACAACCACCGCAGCCGGCGTTATAATATTCAAGCTTCACCACTCGCTTGGTGATGGCTACTCTTTAATGGGAGCTCTTCTTTCGTGTTTACAAAGGGCAGATAATCCCTCTCTTCCCTTGACGTTTCCTTCTGTTCATTTACAACCCAATAGAGGGAAAGGTGACAAAAACAACATATTCAGAAGTTTGCCCAAGATTTTCTCTGTGGTTCCAAAGACTTTATCAGATTTCTGTTGGAGCATAATAAAGAGTACTCTTATTGAAGATGATCAAACTCCAATAAGGTCTGGGGTGGATGGAGTTGAGTTTCTGCCAATCACAATGGCAACAATGACTTTCTCTCTTGATCACATCAAGCAAATTAAGGCTAACGTTGGAGCGGTATGGTTAATCGATTTCAGTTTCCTGTTTAATCTAGATTACATGGATCGCTTCTATTAATTTGTTATCAATTTGCTATATAGATAGATATATGACAGGATCTGCCTCCACGCCCTCCTTAGGGCCAGTCTTACAGAACGGTTGATGATCTATTACTATTATCAATTGAATGATAGATCTTTTAAAAATATTTTTAAAAGAATAGAATAAAAATATATTTAAGAAGAAAATCTGGTAAGAAAAAACACACACACTTCTAAATATAGTAAAAACAAAAGGAGTAAAAATAAGGTTAACAGAAAATCTTTGTCCACTAAGATATGTACTCTATTTTGTAGGAGTCAAAATATCATTAGCATAGCTGAGACCTTAAAATTAATAGAAATTTATGAAGTGAAAATCTAAAGTAAAATTTTGGGATAGCCATAGTGACCATGATATATATATCACAATCCACATTAATCTTTCATTTAACATAGTTTTAAGTACAATTGATATAACAGTGATATTAATCATTAATATTAAATATGTGCTGAGGATCTCTTCAATGATCATTGATCATAAGAATTAGAATTATCGATAGTTTTACTCTTAAAATTTCTATCATAATGGGGTAGTATGCGCCATTAGTAGATACATGCAAGATATATATCTAAAACTTTGATTTTATTTATTTATTTATTTATTGTTATCATTTTTTTCTTTTTTTTTTTGCCGTTAGAGTTTGCTGCTAAAGTAAAAAAAGAAAAAAGTGCGTACATATAATTTGTTTTGTTTGAAATAAGGATCCTCTCCGGAACTTGTATGATCATATATATTCATGGATTTTAGTATTTATGAGTAGTTTTGATTTATTATATTTATTTGTTTTAATTTTTTTAATTAATCAATAATATCATATATCATACTCTAGATTTTATTATTTGTGAGTCGTTTTGATTTATTATATTTATTTGTTTTAATATTCTTTTAATTAATCAATAATATTATCCTCTTGAATTTAATTTGCTAGCTATATGTAATGAGCGAATTTATTAGGTGCAGGTAGTTTAGCCAGAAAAATTAATTCCTTATAGGAGTGTGGCCAGTTGTCCGACAGCCATCTGATATGCCATAGTTTGATGGAAAATTCAATGCAAGTTTTAAATTGTGCATCCTCCAATAGTAGTGCTAAAATAACTGCGGTGATTTTGATTGTTATTGCGCTCGCGCGCCCCTGCGGCTGCCATATCGGCGCTTTATAAATTAATCAAGTTGACATTTGCGCTGTGTCCTCTGAATAAAGGACGCGGCTACAGCACATTGAGTGTATTGAATATAGCTATTTCTTTGACAATTTTTTTTTTGTTTGGTTTACACAATTTTTTTTATTTTATTCTTTTTTTGGTCCTACTATTCTTCTTGTTTTTCTATTGATCATGACAGACTGTTAATGATGTTGTTACTGGAGTAATCTTCTTGGGCACTCGGTTGTATATTGAAGAAATGAGTCAGAATTCGATCTCCAGCAAAGCAGAGTCTACAGCTCTAGTGTTGCTTAACACAAGGGAGTTTCGAAGCTACGAGTCAGTGGAAGATATGGTTAAGCCTAACACCAAAACACCTTGGGGGAATCATTTTGCTTTCTTGCATGTATCTATTCCCAAGTTAACTGATGCTAAGTCTTCAAATCCACTTGAATTTGTCCTAAAAGCACAACGGATCTTTAATGGCAAGAAAGATTCTTTAGCTGTTTACCTCACTGCTCATCTTCTGGAGATTGTGAAGAAAATTAAAGGCCCTGAAGTACGTATAATATATCTTCTGCTGAAGATGACATAAAAATTTTGACGGTTTAATTTTTGTAGAAATAATGGTGCATATATAATTAATGTGAGGAGATGTGATTGTAGATTCAAAGTATTTGAACTCTTTTAATTAAGTACTACAACCGTATTCAAATTTAATTACTTCTGTCTACAGAAGGATTAATGGATTCTTCCTATATATTTGCATTTTGATGTCACAGGCCGTAGGTAGAATTATCCATGGCACTTTAAAGAACGCAAGTATGGGAATCACAAATCTCATCGGTCCAGTGGAACGGATGGCTTTGGCCAATCATCCGGTTAGAGGCATGTACTTCACGGTGGTTGGTGCACCTCAGGTACTTAATTAGTTCCAAATTAAGTACTGCTAAGTTAACCATCACTCCTACAAAAATGTAAAAGGAAAAACATTCAAATTTAAATTGTTCTCAATAATTTTTTTTTCTAACACTTGCTTTAAAAATTTACATCTTATTTTTAGTTGTAAAAAAGACACTTAAAAGACTACTCCTCCCCGCACCCTAATCCCCAAGTCAAAACATCTATTCTTTAAAATATAAGATCACAGAAAAAAATTTTATAAAATATTTTTAATATTAAACATTTTTACTTAATTGTGTAATTTGAAAATATTTAATTTTTAAATAATTAAGATTAGATACTTCAGTAGAAGACAGTTTTTTTCTTTTTAAATATATATGTACTTGTGCATGTTTTAATTTGTTAAAATAAACTTATGACCATTTACTTCTATACCTTTTTACATCTATTCTACTTAAAAAAAAATCCCTCTCTTTTAAATAGTAATAAATATTTAGAATTAGTCTTCTTCAAGATGTTGGCCAAATTAATTTGATGCGCAAAGGAAGGACAAGAAATATAAAATGTAACATTCTTTTAGTGCGATTATTAATTGCAGAGTATTTGCATAGCAATAGTGAGCTATGTGGGGCAGCTGAGGGTTGCTATTGGAGCAGAAAAGGGCTTCATTGATGCTCAGAAATTGAAGTTATGCATAGAGAAAGCATTTGAGATGATACATAAAGCTGCATGCTAGTGAAAATTGTACTCTTCAGTATATAAAGAGAAAGCATATATACGTTCCAATTTGCTTCCTACAATTGTTGTAAGAATAATTTCCAATTGACTCACTACCGTATTGTGAGATTATCAAATATCAATTGATGCTTTTTCAATATCTAGTCATGCTTTTGCATGCAATTGAAAGTTTTACTCTTGAGATCAACAAATTTTGTATTTTCCTGATGCCTATTTCCGTGCTATATTGATGTGTAGTTAATAAGAAATGTGGAATGTTCTTTTGTGGCGAAATTTAAGTCGATTGTTAAAATAGAAATCACTATAAAAAGGACAAATAAAATGATGATGATTGATCACGTACAAGCTATTAAGGTTGTGTTTATTTTTTTTTTTTAAAAATTTAGTAAGATTACGTAGTTTATCTTGAATTTCTTTTTATTTTAAATTTTGGAAAAGAGATATTATTGATTTTAATTTAAAATATATTAAAAATATACGTTTTTAGAAAATATTTTTCAGTTATCAAAACAAATACCCCATAAAATACTAACAGATACAAAATGTAATAATCGGATCGAATCTAACGTCTTCAAATAACTAGTCTTAATTTGACTGGGTCTAACCAAATTAGCCAGTCCATATGCGTGTAGTACACTTAGGGCGCGTTTGGTAACCAGGCCAGGGGTGGGATTGGACTATTTTTTGGGATTAATAGTGCTAATCTGTTGTTTGGATAAGTTATTGAGAATGGGATTGGATTAAAATGGGCACCACATTTTTTTGTCTTTTGGGCCAGTCATGGGACAAGGAGTCCCATATGAAAGCATGGGACAAAAAGTTACAAGATTGGGACAAGCATTTAAATTTTAAAAATAATAAAATAAATTATTTATAAAATATTTTAAAATAAATATTAGTGTAATAATATCAAAATAACCCATAAAAATTTTAATATTATTCTGAAATTATTAATTATGTAAGAAAATTAAAAATAAATTATAAATTATAAAAAGCAAAATAATATAAATTTCTTAATTAAAATAATATTATATTTTAAAATTAATATGATTTTAAAATGTCATATTATTAATTTTTTAAAAAATATTTTGCAATATTATTAAATCATCAAATATATAAGTTTTATTTTTTTAATCATATATTACAATATAATAATTTTAAATAAAGAATTTATTAGTAAAAAATTAATATTTTTTAAAATACTATACATTTATTTTTTTAAATAGATTTTACAATATTATTAAAATAATCAAATATGCAACTTATATATTTCTAATTTTATAGTACATTATAATATATTTAATAAATAATATGTTATTTTATATTAATATTTTCTTAATTTTATTAAAATAAATATTGATTACTTAATTAATAAATTCTGCTAATAATACAAACAAGAATTATATAATTAATAATAAATTATTCTTGAACATAAAATATATCATTGTAATAATTAATAATTTTTAAATGAATTATAAATTTTGATTACATTTATATATTTAATTATTTTATCTCAAATTCGTCCTGATTATTTAATTTCAAATTATTGTAACAATAATATAACAAATAAGCAATAACATTACTATATTTAATAATAATAAATAAATATAATTTTAAAATATATTTAAATTTTTAATTAGTTCTTTCTAATATTAATCTTGATTTTTTATAATAATTAGAAAATAATCCCAAATATTAAATTCAAGTTTATAATTTATATAATAATTTATTCATAATGTAATGCAAAATAATATTATGTTTATAAAAATATTAATAGTATTTAAATATTGTTAATCTAAATATTAAATTAAATGATATTCAAATTAAACTTGAATAAAATAAAATTAATTTATATTTAGAAATTGATTTCTTAAAAATTTAATACATATTAATATAGTCCAGTCCCGTACTATACCAAACATAAGACAGCATTATCTATAGTCCAGTCCAATCTAATCCAGTCCTAATCCTAATCCCAATCTTAGTCCAATCCAATCCAATCCGGACTCCCAAACGTGCCCTTATATCGAATTGTTAGGGGGAAAACATATAGAGTCCTGAATCTGGTAAGAAAATCTAACGACTCAGTCGAACTTTCCTTAGTAACGGTGTTGGCTAGTGGCTATTTTGTTTGATATATAATTGGGAAGAATTAAAATCTAAGGAAATCGAAAGTAGGTTTTGTGTTGTATGGTCTAGTCATTCGGGTGGTGCTGTCAGCTGTACTGATAGCTATTGTTTAAGTTGTGGGGGATTGCTGGGAAGAGATCTAATTGTTGTGTAACTGTAATCAAATGCACGGCGAGAAAAGGAAAAATAAAGAAACGGCCCCGGGTGGCGGGTGGCGCGGCGTGCGGCGTTGGGTGGGTTTGTGAATTGGTGCCTATGCTTTTCAAAAAAGCGTGTTATGCATCAAGATATATCGAACTCACGTCAATAAATGCTGAAGTGCGATGCGCCCACGCGCTCATCTCATGGCTATTGATAATTAGGGAAGTAGCATGGTGGTCCTTTTTTGAGCAATCTTTGTCATATTAACCGAGCATAAACACAAAGTCTCTGCATGTGTAGTAAGTTGTGTGCATGTGTGTGTATATATAAGGGCCAGCTGCCGTGGGAAGCAGAAAAATTAAGGCCGCTTTCTTTGATGCTCCAAAGCCGAAGTCTGGAATGGAGATCATGCATTTGAAATGATACTCAAACCTGCAAGCATGTGAAAGTTCTCCTCAACACGAAGGGAAGAGAAAAGGGTGACATAACGCAATATTAGGAGCTAACTTAATTCATCTTCCCCCTTTTGTCTTCCTTCTAGACAACTTCTCGAGAATATTAACTTCAAAAAATCATATCAACAGTAATATATTAGAGAGCTCATCAATAATTAATATTGCATGCTAGTTTGCCAAAATATCCTTGGTGTGGAAAGAATAATGACTTGTATTTATATGAATTGTATATTTACAAGATACCATGACATGTCAATTTATAGGTTGATACAAGTACTAGCATAGAAGTAAATCATATATACAGTGAAAGAAAATAATCTCAATAACGATGATTGATTGACTAATTGTATGCTTAAACTAAAAGAGAATCATATCAATTATATATTTGATAGAATCACACACACACACACACACACACACACACACACATATATTTGTATGTATGTATGTATATATGTACACGGTAACATCCCCCCTCAAACTCAAGTTAGTGATGTAGAAGCTAACTTGAGTTTGGAAATTAACTCGCAAAATTTCCTTGGAGAATGACTCTTAGTAAAGATATCAGCTTAGGGGTGGACACTCTTCGGCTCGGGTTGGGTTTAGGGATACCTAACAATACTTGAGTATTCATTGGGTTTGAGAAATTGAAACCGAATTCGGGTATATTTTTTAAACTACCTGAAGGATACTGATGGTGGTCATGTCGATTAGGGTATGTTGGGTTGTGCTAGGTTTTGTTTTGATGCTATTTTCAATTGGGCTTATATTATCTTTTAATTAAAATCCCTTGTTTATGTTTTTAGAAAATCATCTTTGCCTGGTTCTTTTTTTGGGTTGAAGCCCATTTACCTTTGACAAAGGAAATGTAATGAAAATGAAGCCCATCAAACACAAAAATTATATAATCAAAATAAAGCCCAAGTAGGCCATGATTCCAAAACAGAAAACAAAGTCTATAATCAATATAATTAAAAAAAAAATCTGGAAGAAATCAAATAAATAAAAATAAAGGCCAACCAAGCCATGCTTCCACTCTAGAATGAAAAACAAAATTTAGCAAAAATCATAATAAACAAAATTAATTAACAGAAAAAAATTCCCAAGTCATAAAAAGCAAAATTCACAAGTCAGAAAAAATAAAATTAATAGAAACATCTAAACTATACAGAATCTTAGTTGGCAGTATACCATAACATTCTTTCCACTTTCCACAAGACAGTTGCCACTACCAATCTTTCTAGTTTCAACAAGACAACAAATTAAATCAAAGTAACATGCCAACAAGACAACAAGAATACAACAGTAGAGTATAAAATAAGAACTTAAGAACAAACCCCACAAAATCATGAATAAAATTTCATGAGTAAATAAACAAAATTCCTTAAAACAAACAAAAACAACAACTACAAGAGATGAAGCAAACTCCATTACGGTTAAGCAAAGCAAAATATGAGAATTTGAACTGTCCACAAACTTTAGATTCCACAAACTCCCACATTTGAAACCCCAACTCCAAGTTCTAGCTCCACAAGCACAGAAGTTCTAACCAATTAAAGGATCCAACCTTTCACAAAAATAAATAAATAAATAAAACAAATCATAATTCAAAAGCAACATACTTTAAATAAACAAGTCAGCACAACAACACCAATTATAATTTATAACAAAACTAGTTCGATGTTTTTTGTATTGATATTTCAGTAAGGTCAGATTATGGGGTTACCTACTCCTTCAACTCATTAATCATGCTTCAATGTCCAACTGCTCCAATGTTGTTGTAGTAGATCCAAACACATCTTTATCATTGACAAATACAAAAGGAAAAGTTACAAAATTAATCTAATGAAATCACTACATAATATAATATAGAAGTGAAATGACTATTGAATGTTATTTTTACCTGACACAGCAGATTTGGATTTACCAAACACCACATGATCCCTATCTTTACTTTCATCCGACTTCGAGATTAGGAAGATTTCATCACATAATGTATAAGTAATCCAATTTTGTGAGCAGATTAATGACTTAACTATTTTAGGAGTTAATGAGCTCTCAAATTGGTCTAGAATGCGTCTGCCCGTACTAAATGTAGACTCGAAAGCCATGGTTCAGATAGGAATAACAAATACATCCCTTGCTATTCTGGCTAAAACAAGAAAGTTTGCCGTATTTATCTTCCAACAGTCTAGTATTTCGAAATTATCTTGTTTTCCTTGTACTATTGGATGAGACAAATACTTCTCCACTTCATGGGATGACCCTTCCAATTGCTTTTCCTTAAGAAACTGTTATTTTGTTTAGGTGCAGGGAATTGAGAAGTTTGATATTGATCAAGATCAACTAACATAGATGGTGAGGAATCTTCACTTACCATTTCATTTGAAGAAGTCCTGTCATTCTCAAAAGAAGCATACAAATCATACAGTTTATATAATAATGCTTTAATATGTGATGTTTTCTCCTTAGACTTACTAAGACCACAAATTGCTTATAAGCATAAGTCACATTCCTCAACTTAGCCCTAGGATCAAGAACAATAGCAATGAGCAACATGTGACTTATGACATCCAATGAACACCAATATTTATCAAACTTCTTCATATTCTTTGCCATATCACATAAAATGCCATTTGTTTGTTGCTCTAAATCACTCAAATAATCCTAAAGTTGCCACATCTCATAAAATAAAATGTGGGCTGTAGGAATTAAAGAAGAACTAGACTTGAGAGTTACCTCATAAAATTGCTTCAAAAATCGCTCAAAAAATATTACTTAAATCGCAAGTATACAATATTGTGGACAACTAATAAATGAGAATACATGTGTCATCCCGCGAGGACTGTTGCTACTAAATACCAAAATTGTAATAACCTCTATTTAATTTAAATAATTATAAAAGAGAATTGGGTTTTGGTAAAATTAAACAAATCTTGATTAACTAAAATTAACATTACGGACACCCATAAAAATTATGGAGAGAGGAATCTAATAATTAAAAATCTAGGGATCTAATTTCACCAAAATTAATCAATTTAATTTCCCTACTTTAATAAACCAATGATTATTCCTACGTTGCCAACCAATTTCACCAATTTAATTGTTATTCTTTCTCAAGTAACAACAATGAATATTAATATATTACAATCACATATCTATCTCATTTAACTCACTATTAATACCCAGTGAGTATAAGAAATCTATAAGGTTGCACGAATTACATTCATATCTCTATCTCATGTCAATTTATGGTATCTCATACAATGACAAATTCTAATATCACCTCTCAGTCTCAATTTTAATCCCTAGATCATGCAATTGTTGACCAAGTAATCACAAGCTTTAAACGTAAAATGAAATAATCATCAATCAATTAAGATCAAGAGAAATTGAACATTAAAATTCAGCTACATCTTTACCCTGGAAAAGGAAAATTAATTCATATTGCACAGAAATATCATTTTACGCATATTCTTAAACATAAGTGAAGAAAGGGAAAGAACTAGCTGTTGAAGCTGAATCTTGGTTGATGATGTGCTAACCCTGTGATCAAGCAGTCTGTCCTCTCTAAGAAGTTTCTTTCTAGATCCAAATGCCTCTTGCTTGAATGAATTCTTTCTTTTTCTTCCCAATCGTAGCCGACAAGAGAGAAAACATGCTCATCGCTTTTCCTTTGGATTCCACAAGAATTATTATTACTTTGTCCTTCAATTACGCTTGTGAACCAGCTTTAATTGATTCCCCAAGTTAATGAACCCTTTGCTGGGATGTCTTGCCAAGAGAAGAATAAAAATGATTTTCATTTTATATCTCTTGGATGCTTCACCGAAAGTGCAAATGCTCCCAATTAATAGTCAACCATTCACTTTCCTTTTTAGCTTATTTTCACCTATAAGCCAACCGAAATTGCCCTCCCACATGAGACACAACATCGTAGAACTTTGTCTTCCTTTAATCGGGTTCAAATCCTAATATTCCTTTAGGTAGAATTCAAACAAAGTTAGACAAAATTCATCAATTAAACACAAAAAGGGAGATAGAAAACCTAAGAAAAAAGGTGTAAATAATGTGTAAAAATTAGACTTATAAAAAACAGAAGCTTTCTCCTAATCATCTGTTTGAGGAGGCCCTGCCTTTTTCTCCTCAGAAAAGAATTAAGATAATGTCCATCCTCCTCCTCCAACCACTCAAGGGCTTTTTGAAATCGTAGAGTACTATCTAACATCAAGAAAGTCACATTCCATCTTGTGGGAATATCTAACACTAAATTCCCTTTGTATTGAATCCTCTCATGCTTGACAAAATCTCTGAACCTTGTAACCTTGCAGGAGAAGATCTAACATATCTTACAACATTTCAAATGCTAGCTATGGATCGATCAAGCTCTTTTAAACGCTCACCTACAATCAAGTTTACAATATGTATAGAAAAACACACATGTAAGTACTTCTCTTCTAGAATCATCCCTCTAATTTTCCAATTCTTCATTAATTTCTTCTTCAAATTGTTGATGGCTATTTCATTTGCACTTGCATTATCAACTATAATTGTGAAGATATTCTCCAAACCCCAAGTGTTTAAACAACCTTCAATAATTTTTTCAATTGTTTCCTCTCTATGATTAGTAACCTGAGAAAAACACAAATTTTTTTTTTTGTAACATCCAAGAATGATCAACAAAATATGCAGTGATCACCATAGAGCTAATATTTTGAATAAATGTCAAAATGTAAGTAGTGAGGGAAACCTTAACCTTTTTTGCCTTGAAATAGTTCTTCAAAGCTTTTTTCTCACTGACAAAAGCTTCAAAATGTCTCGTGCAATTGTTCTTTGTGAGAGAACTTCAAATTTTGGACAAGCTAACCACATAAGACGGTGAAATCCTTTATTCTTAACAAATCAAAATGGTAATTCATTTATAATTACCATCTCCACAAGTGCTCTTCCAATTGCTTCTTTTATCAAATCCAATAGATTAAAAATTGGTAAACATCCCACTCTCTAAATTTTTGCCACAAAAAAAGAAGTTTTTGTTTTTCGTCCTTCTTTGCATGTTGTTTACTCAAAACATATTTGGGGCACACATTCAAATGCTTCCACAAGTTAGTGGTGCCACGCTTTTTACTGTCTGAAGCAAAACTCTTCCCATAATAGTTCCATACACATCTACTCCCAATAACTTTTTTGAAATGATCCCATACTACTGAAACTTAAGGCTTCTTTCTCTTAGGTTTTAAAGATGTTGCTTGACTAGTGAATTCATATGCTTGAGCATTATTTGGGGAACCAGTTTGGGAGCCATAACTGAAAAAAAAATGCATTAAAATAAAATTAGTTGATTCATGAATAAAAAGTGTAAATATTCCTTTGCAACCAACAAGCGTATTAAATGCATTAAGATAAAATTGAACCAACAAGCAATCTATACAACTAGCAAGCATTTTAAATGCATTAAAATAAATTGAACCATATAGCTCTCCAATGCAACCAACAAGCAATTTAAATACATTAAATGCATCCCTAAATAGATTATATCGAACAAGCTTATATTGATTCTATACAGTATCTATTCACATGCAAGTAAGCCCAATCTTAATTAACTAATAGTTTATTAAAGCATACACTTAATTAAAAAATCTTCTTAATAGAATTACTGTGTTTGCAATAGTTTGAAAATTTTTTGAATGTAAGACAACAATCTTATCTTATGCAATTATCAAATTCCTAAAGTTATGACTAACAACACTAACTATATTTTACTGTAATGAGTGATATCTAGTAATGGAAGTGGCAGTAACTAGTCAAAAAATTAACAGATTATAAAAGCTCTAATAAACTCAAATTAATTTTTACTTACTTATCAAAGAAATGGTATCTCTTATGCCGTTTTCTATGGGATAAAAAATTAAGATGACTCATAGTTTGTTCGATCAAAAAAACAAAGATGACGTCCCTCGCCACAAAAAGTCTAAATTTTATTGTGCGCCAAGAGTTATCCTTAAATAATTCAACCCGAAGATGGAAGTTGGAACTGCGCTTTGTAGCTTGCAGGTTGTGCAGTGCAAGAAAGCAAATCCTTCCTATTAAAGGGTAAAATACAAAATAAAAATAATCAGCAAAAGGTTCACACTCTGAAAATAGCATTTAAACCTTGATCCAACAAAAGAGAAACAATAATTTTATTTGGCTCTAGTACAAATGTTGACAAAAAGAGAAACAAAGCACCTATCGCTGCAAAATCATGAGATATGTAAATGATTTGTATTCACTTGATTGAGGCCGAAGTTAACTTGGTGAGTGAGAGATAAATGAACGAGCAAATATTTAATAATTATCTGCCAAGGAAAAATGCAATTAGATAAGTAATTAACTGCCAAGGAAGATTGGAGCACATATTTAATAATTAACTTCCATATCTAATTTGCTGATAAATGGAATAGCAGTCCAGATTAACAAATTTATAATTCAGTTAGATAGTAACATATTTAATAATTAACCCACAAATTTCTCATCCTCATCACAAATATTAGGTTGAATAATTTATAATTTTCATATTGATAAGCACGAAATTAAAGCTTAGTCACATGATATCTCTTATATAAAATGGAAATTGGTTAATCTCTCAATTTATGGATAAAACTGCAATCTATAGATACAATGCAGGTTTGGAGCATATTTAAGCATAAATAAGAAATTATTTAGAGTTTAAATTCAATTTTATTTTTGTGAGCAATCAACACATGCATGCAGCATACTCTGCAAATTATGAATAGAAAAAAAAATTCATGATATGTAATTTTTATTAATTATATCTATAAGATGCATATTTGAAAACAAATATTAAAACATTAAAGTAGCACACTCAAAGAGGGATCCAACAAATATTAATAGAAGACAATACTTGTGATATATATACATATATCTTCTGACTTTGATCTAAATATATATAAGATTAATTTATTGTATAAATAAATGAATGAAAATTATTGACAATAGTAGTTATGTGTTATAATTATTAAAAATAATCATAAGAATATTCAAATTTTATGTACACACCTAGACGATTGACAAATTAACTAACTAATAACACTTAATATCTACACTGTACACAAACTTATCTATTGATCAAATTTAATCAATTAAATAAAAAAATTAACCAAGGAAAACCACAAAACCGTTTAGCTAAAGAGCTAAATATTTCATACAATAATATATTGCAATTCACAACAGAGTGACCCATGACTTGTGAAAGAGCTAAAAGATCAACAAATATAAACAAACCTACCCACCCAATAAAACATAAAGAAGAATAGTAGTTACTAGTTACCTTAATTGAACGCCAATGGTCAAGGAATGAACGATGAACAAATTGCTAAGTTCCTTTGCACATGCATGGAGATATCAATTTATCATCTACGACATTGAATGGCAACTATTAGTCAGAACCAGAAGGGAAAAAAATCAAAAATCAGTAACCAGCATGACCACTGTAAAGAGAAAAAGCAATAATAGGAATTACGAAGTAAAGAACTTTGAACAAACATTTTCCATTTTTCCATCTTCAATGGAAATAATGTGCTTATTCAAAATTTCGACTTTATAAAGAAATGAAACTTTACCTGTCTCAAAAGGTCAAAGAGACAAACGAATCAAACGAAGGAGGTGGAGAGCCACTGTCGGCCTTTGAGTTGATAGTGATCAGAAAACAATGCTGACGCTTTGAAGTCAGGTGAGAAGAAGAGAATTAGGCAAAATGTTGAACTTGAGAGAGTGACAGGATTGCTAGGTTTTGAAAAGTGAGGACAGAGTTATAATATACATATATATGTATGTATGTATGTATGTATGTATGTATATGTATATATGGTAATTAGATGTGGCGAGCTCTAAAATAACTCTTTTGACACATCCAATTAAATTATGCCACATGGAAAATTAAAATTTTTTAACTAAAAATGATCAGGTCGGGTAAAAATCGAGTTTGCACTACTTTACCTGATATCGGGTCAGGTAATGTCAAGTTAACCAAAATTAGAACAAATTTCGGTTATTTTTTCTTCCCTACCCTATCATACCCGCCTTAGGTTGGATCAGGGAATTATGCCCACCCCTATATCAGTTGGTTGATCAAAAGAGAAGACCAAAATAAGTTAACAATACCATAAACAATATATTGTCGTATGAAATGGCAATCCGTCTTTATATGCTTGGTACGCTTATGAAAAACATCATTGAGAGTAATTTGAATGGCACTATGATTGTCACAATGAAGTGAAGTAGCATGAGTATGAGTGATTCCCATATCTTCAAGTAACCAACAAAGCTAGAGAAGCTATTGGGTGGTATCAACAATAACAAGATATTTAGCCTCAGTACTAGATCGTGCTATAACAATTTGTTTCTTACTTCACAAAGAAATAAAAGTTTCCTAAGAAAAATAGAAGCCTATAGTCAATCGTCGATTAGTTAGGTCACCTGTCCAATCAACATCAGAACAGGCAGTAATTACGACTTAGAATGAGCATAAAAATGAAGTCCATGAAATAAAGTACCTTTGATGTATTGAAGAATATGAACAATAGTTGCAAAACGTGTAGATCAAGGAGTTAATAGAAATTGGCTAGCGATGTAGGTAGCATAGGCAATATTAGGTCTAGTAATAATGAGATAAACAAGACTACCAACTAGTTGTTGATAAAGAATTAGATCATCAAGTGGTGTCCTAACCTAAGAACTGAGTTTAACAATAGGTTCTAAAGAAGCAGAACCATTTTGTTATTACTCAATCCAGCTTGAGCAAGTTGCTCAGAGGCATATTTGGCTTGAGAGAGATAATACCCATCAATATTAGAAGTAACCTCTAAACTAAGAAATAGCTAAGATCGCTAAGATCTTTCATCTCAAATTGTTGACTAAGAAAATGCTTGAGTTCTGAAATACCAGTAATACTCATGTCATCCATATAAAGAAGAAGAAGAATACTTCCTCCTGCAGTCTTTGCTTACAAAAAGGGTAGAATCATAAGGCCTAGAAGTAAATCCAAATTTTATAATAACATAACTAAATTTGGCAAACCAAGCTCGAGGTGTTTGTTTGAGAACATAAAGAGCATGATGAAGCTTGCAAACTTTGTTTGAAGGATGCTAGTATCCAAAGGGTGGCTACATATAGACTTCCTCAGCATTATTGCCATTAGGAATGCATTTTTAACATCCATTTGAAAAAGACTCCAATGTTGAATAGTAACAATTGCAAGAAAGCTTATACAGAGGTAAGTCGAGCAACTGGAGTAAATATCTTCCCCTAATCAATTCCATATTCATGAGTGTACCCTTTAGCAATTAGACGAGCTTTGTAACGTTCAATAAAGCCATCAGACCTTGACTTGATGTTTTGGACTCATTTGCAACCGATCATAGATTTCTTAGAAAGAGCATCAACTAAGTCCCAAGTATGAGTCCATTCAAGAGCCTGTAATTCATTTGCCATTGCTTTCTGCCAATTAGGGTTAGTACTAACTTCATGATAAGATATGGGGTTCATACACGGAAAGAAAGTAAAAAACAATGATAATCTTTAATTTTAACTAGAATTTCTCTTACCTGAGTAGAGCGAGGAAGGACAAGAGGAGATTTAGATTGACTAGGTTGTGCATAGGATCCATCAGTCATAATAGATTCATTAGTAGGCAATGTGGATATATCAAGTACATCTGAATAAGCTTCAGAAATTAGGCTTGTAACAATGTCAACAAGAAACAATGAAACATAATGATAACTGAAGAAATGGGAGTAAAATACAAGGGACTTCAAATTTGGACATAAAAGAGAACATTTTATGCTCCCAAAAAGTAATATGACAAGAAATATGAAAATGCTTTGAGATAGGATCCCAACATCTATATTCTTTGTGTTTAATACCATAGCCCAAGAAGCAACAAATACGAGTTCAAGGTTCTGATTTGGTGCATTCATGAGGTTGGAACAAGACAAAACAAACACAACTAAAGACCTCGAAAATATCATAATCAGGAGGAATACCAAAAAGATGTTCATTGGCTGAAACATTACCAATGATAGGAAAAGGTATACGATCTATTGTATAAACAATTGTTAGTGCAGCTTCACTTCTAAAACGTTCTAGACATGAGGCAAAAATTAAGAGAGCATGAACAGTTTCTAATATGTGTCTATGTTTCCTTTTGACTCTACCATTCTGTTGAGACGTATAAGGACAATAGTGAGAAGCAGTTCCATTTTCTCATAGAAACATTTGAAAATTGGAATCCTTGTACTCCTTGGCATTATCAGTACAGAAGATTTTGATTAATCGAGAAAATTAAGTTTTAACCACATCAGCAAAGTATGGATAGATGGTGGGTACTTCAGTTAGGTTTTTCATAAGATATAACCATGTAAAAATGAGAATAGTCATCAAGAAAAATAAGAAAATATTTTGAACCACCCATGGTAATTAGATTTGGTGAAGGCCTCTAGATATTAGAATGTATAAGGTCAAATCGAGTAACAGAAATTGATTCAATATTGTTAAAAGGTAAAGTAGTTTCAACAAGTTGGCTTCACAAACATTAAGATTTTCATTTGTAACTGTATCTAAAAACCCATTAGGTTTTAAGAGTTGTAAATGACTAGAGGAGACATGACTAAGACATAAATGCCAAAGACTCAAGTCTGGCTTTATTGTAGGAGAGGTTAAATATTAGGATTTATTAGATATTGATGAAGGAAGATGAAGATTTACAAGCTCAAACAAACAGCCAACTCTGCAGCTTGTCCTAAGAATCTTGCCCGTTTGTGGAACCTAAACACAACAAGCAGAAGAAAAAAAATAATATCAAGACAAAGTTCACAGAATTGACCAACAAAAAGAAGATTCAAAGTGAGTTTTGGAACGTAGAGTAGAAAGTATTTGGTAAATCTAAAGTTGAAGTAGAAACATGGCCAATATGGCTAACATGCATCGAAGATCCATCAGCAGTATTAATAACTGGCATGTTAGAATGACAATATTTTGAAGAAAATATACTAGAGTTTGAACTCATATGATTACAATAAGTAGAATCAAAGTACCATGATGGATTACTTGAATTAATAGTTAAAGTGGAAATTGAAGAATTATCGGACTTGAAAAGGACTCGTTGAAGAATGGACTTAAGATCACTAACAAATGAGACTTACTTTTGGGGGTACCTTTTTGTTACCTTTGCGTTTTGCTGGATGACTTTGTTTATGATGAGCTATAGGATAATCTTTAGCAAAATATCTAGATCCAATCTTACAACAATGGCGACAAAGGCAAGTGGGAAAATCACGAATAAATTGTCCAGTTTCAAGACAATATTTGCACTCCTAAGGAACCGAGGATTGAATAACCATGATAGTGTTTGTATGTTGAGATTGATAAGCACCCAAACGAGTTTCCTCAAAAAGAAGTTCAATAACAACAATGTCAAGAGAAGGGAGAGTTTGGTGAAGAGCAATGATGCACAAACCCATTCAAAAGTGTCACTAAATGCCATGAGAAATTGTATCAAAAATTGACGATCTTTGTAAGTTAAAAACTTGTTGCATCATTAGATCATGACTATGAAGTTTCTGATAGTGTCAATTGATCCTAATGATAGTACTACATTTGACAAAGAAATCCATAGATTGATTGGCCTAAAGATTGATGTAACTGACGAAGATTATTGAGAAGTTATCGATGAGCCAAATCAGTTGTGGTATATTTGTCTAAAAAAAAAATCCCACAAAGCAATATGAAAACGGCCAAACTGAAAACTAATAGATGGCATAGATGTATTCTGAAACCAAGTAACAAACTGATAATTTTTGTTTTCCAATCTTCTTATCTTTCAAGGAAATTCTCATCATATTCCTCTTTATGTTGAACTCATTCAAGGTAAGTACCTGTGATATATCGCTATAGTTTTCTTCCTTTTAAGAAACTGCACAAGGCTTGGGCCCATGGTGTATAATTATGGCCATCTAAAATGACTTGAATAGGTTGAGAAACATCAATCTTCTCCATTAAAAAAAATTAAAGAACTGGAGGTGGAAAAGATGAATGCTTGAGAGACAAGATTTGCAGGAAGAGAAATCGATACGAAAAAAAAAGGAATGAGAAATAATATGGCTAGAATGTGAAATGATTATCACAACCAAAAATTGAAAGTAAAACTCACGATTTTGGATAAATTAAGCTCAAGTGTTTGGTGGTGAGATCTGAGGCAGTGTGAAAGCTAATGAGGAAAAAAAGAAAGTAACTTAATGGAGTCAACAGATAGAGATAGCTAGATTGATTGGAGTGGACATTTTGGGATAGATCGTTGTACGAATTTCACACAAAGATGGAATATCGGTTTGGCTCAGATACCATTCAAAAAGAATAATGACTTGTATTGATATGAATTATTACAAGATACCATTACAAGACAATTTATAGGTTGATACAAGAACAAGTATAGAAGTAAATCATATATACAAGAAAAGAAAATGATCTCAATAATGATGATTGACTGAGTAATTGTATTCCTAAACTAAAGTAGAATCATATCAATCATATAGATGATAGGTGTATGGCAACACTCGAGAGAAAAAATGGATACAAATTTGGTAATGAACTCAACAACTTCCTACGTCATCAATCCATGTGATCCTCTTTTCGTTTACTTCTATCACTTGGCTCTGAGGTGGTCTGGTTACAATATTTAGGCAATACTTTAAATCATCAAATGCCGAAAATCAACAAATCTTAGAATTTAAATTTCAACTTGTTTGTTTCATAATTAATTAACTCTACCATGTTATCATGAGATCGATAAAATTCATTGTATGGATATGTTGGGATTATAATAGGAAAACCAAATAACTCAACAAGCACAAATAATAATCAAGAAAGAGGATAAAAATAGAACACAAGAATTTAACATGGTTTGGCTTCTTGCCTACATCCACGGGATGAGCTCCAAAATTAACTTTCACTAAAATAATGGGATTATGGAGCAATATCTCCCAAGATATTCTTGAGGAACACAACCTTATACCCTTTTGTCACCAAGTACTTCCAACTTCTATATGGGGGACAACTAGTGATAAGCTTAAGAAAAGATTCTTTCTTTGACTCTCTCTTTTCTCTCTATTTGTAATTGTGTCTTTTAGCTCTCACATACAAGTCTATATATATAGGTTTAAACCTTATCTAAGGTATTTTCAACTAGGATAAGGAATACTTAATTAACAAGTATTTTTTTTTAAATAAGCTTCCTTAGTTCCATCAATCACTTAGTAGTTGGATTCATTTTCCAATTAGGAAGCTAATTTTCTAAGTAATTAATAATTCTTCAATCCCATATGGATTGAAAATCGTATTATTATTAGGATTCTAACAAGGAAAATGGGCAATAAAAAATGAAAAACACTTTTATAGCGCTTTCTTAATTTTTTTTAAAGGATTGATATATCAAAAATTTAAATTTGAGTGGCTAAAAAAACTCTACAGAAGACACTGTATTATTTTCGATTCTTTGAATTTGTTTTAGAAAATGGTCATGAAATATAAAATTCCCTTACTGCTCTATATATTTTCATTTCCTAATTTCATTTTACAAATATCAAAACAATACCTAACAACCATTGAAGAAAATCTACAGCCTGCAATACTGTCGACCATGTGCGCCCATGTACCAATACCACTGTTGTCAATTGCAAGGATGGATGTGACACATTATAAAATGAACATATATACATAAGGGCGGAGCTGAGATTTCACTTTTGGGGTCAAATTATAAAATAGCTTTTGAATTTAAAATATGTAAATTTATTTTTTGATTTAATATTTGAAATGTAAAGGGAAATACAATTACTCATAATTGGAATTAATATTACTTTTTAAACATATTTGAATGTAAAATGATGTCAAATCCTTAGTCTAACTTATTTCTTATTTTCATTTTCCATAAAGAGAAGTATATTAAAAGGGAAGAGTATAATTTTCTTCAAAATAATTAAGAATATATTATTTTCTTCAAAATAGTTAAGAATATATCCTAACACCCCTAATTATGGTCTATTAATATTGGGCTAACTAAACTTAGATTGAAAGATTTTTAAAGAATAATATTAGTTTTGTAAACTCTATATACAAATTTTTATATATGAATTGATGTATTATAAGGTGATTGAAGGAGTAGATATACAAAATCAACTCATTTAATGTAAAATATGTGAATAAACAGTAATATTACATCTGTTTCTGTACATGAGTTTATAAACAAAATCTGTAAGAGTAGTACAACTCATTTTTAAAACTAAAGTTCAACCTTTTAGTTGAAATGAAACTAACATTAACATTTTTAAAACAAATAAACTATGTGCAATATATGGGTTAAAGTATTAGTTCAAAAACACTTGAACTAATTGTACAAATTAATCAAACCTTAAGGATCTTAGGACATTGCCCCAAGAATGAACTTAAATTAACAAGTGAGTTTCACAAATTAGATTAAATTCTTATATGATAGTGGGTTGATTTCAATGTTATGCAAGTACATAAAATCTAACATAAAATAAGAAAAAATAAATAAATATGATTTATATGTTTTACCTACAAACTAAAGGAAAAAATGGTAATTCATGTATACAATTAAATTAAATACATGATAGTTTTTCAGAGAAAAATAAATAATAAACAGTTTATAGACAATATAACTAATTAATATTAAAATCACTATATAGAAAGACAAAATAAGCCGAAATACAAACTTTATTTGTTACTTGTATCGCATGATATTTTGATCACGAAACATACTTTTTCCATAATTTCTCTTTTGATCACTCATTATATTGGTAACTTTATTGCATAAATACTCACTATATAGAAGAAGTTCTGCTAAAGAAATAATGCTTTCCTACCCATTTTATCGTTACCTTATCTTTTAACATTATTATATATGATTAGTGTGATCATAAAAAACATAAAATAAAATAAAATCTTAATCATTTGTTAATATTATTTCCATCATATACATGTCTTCAAATCTTTACAAACTAATTAAATAAAAATTTTTAATTAGAGGATCATAATTCCTGCTAGATTACACAATTTAAAACTAGCGGATGTATTATTGGCTAGAATTATAACTTTTAAGTTTTTGTCTTCTTCAGTAGGCTCATGTTTGAGTATGTGTGTATGCATGTATATCTTCATATGTATAAGATGAAAAAAAATATTTATGAGGAATGCTAGCGACATTCTCTTCCTTACTTTTGCCTTATTTATTGATTATATATTGTACGTATTCCTAAACATTAATCATCAATAATTAAATTCATAATACATTTGTCATTGTTGTATTTTAATAAAAGTTATCACTACAACAAAAAAGCGTTTTTGTGTCGGCCGAAAAATGACACATATCAAAATACATGTCGGTTTTTGCGCGACACATATGGCCCTGCCACGTATTCTATACGTGTCACTTGGTCAAACCGACACAAAAATACGTGTCGATCAAAAACTGACATGTATCAACATATATGTGTCACATAATGCCGGATTTTATCAAATATGTGTCAGTCATTAAGTGACACATATGTTGTGTCGGTCAAAAAATGACACAAAATATCGAAAAAACTGAATATGTGTCTGTCAATAAGTGATACATATGTTGTGTCATTTTTTGACCGACACAGACGTGTCATTCCTTGACCGACACATATTTACTCCTGAAACATATGTGTCATTCGACGACCGACATATAATTCATACTAAGTGACATATATTCCCTATTTTTGTAAACATTATGTGTCGGTTTTTGGCTGACACGTAACTGGTAGAAATATATAATACGTGTCAGGATCATTAGTTTCAGGATCTAATGATCCTGACACGTATTATATATTTTTTTATTTTAAAAAATACATTAAACTCATAAATAAGCATACAAGAAACCAAATAAACAATAATACATAAAACTCAACAGAGCAACTAGGATTTGTAGTCAAAGTATATAAAATGGCATATGTGGCAATGCATTTATCAGTGGAACTCATTAATCAGAGGAAAAAGAGAAAAATAGCACTAACTTGAGGGTATAGTACTACCCAACTCCAGCAGTTACTCCGAGAATTATAGCACTATAGCCACTATCTTTCCGGCATTTGGCCCTGGCTCTACATCATTAATCAACATTTTAACATATATCTTCCCATACGAATAAAACTATTTTATATAGGAGAGATAGGGCCACATGTTCAAGTCAACAAAAATATTGCATTAACAGAGTAGTGCATTTTATGCATGTCTTCATACAGTTTATGCAGTTTATGCAAGTCAACAAAAATCTGTGCAAAGCCAGCAACTTCATACAAAATATAGCAACCAAGTAGCTGCACACGGACATTTCAAGTTTTCCAATTTTTTCAGTGTCTACAATAACATTAAACCTACATATATTAACATTGATTCTTGCCTACTGTTTCAATACCTCGAATGTTTTCCCAGTTTTCTACATTATCCAAGAAAATAGCTCAATGAGAATCAAGTATTGAGCGAATCATGACGACCAAAAAAATTCCTTGCTATATGATGCTTTTGTAACTTTGATAGAAATTCCTAGCTAAACTGTTAAATTGTAAAACTAAGTCTAGGAAAGCATTTAGATGGCAAAACATCAAAACATTATCCACACTATGATACTTGACAGCTAATCATAACTACAATGCATTTAAACCTCGACTATGGTTGTGGTTTTTCATCAGGCAACTGAACATAATTTTCTGTACAATTAGATGGAAATTAAATATTTAGGTTCTTAACTTATTTTTCATTTAGATTCCGTCTATTTAGTTAAGTGATTCACATAATACTCAAAGTTATTCATATGAAATAAACTTTATCATTATAATTACATTAACAGAATGACATCATATTTATACATCCTTTATTCTAATTTTCATTACCATGCAAAATGTATTCACAAAGGAAGAGGGCCTGTAATACACCTCATAGGCTGGCACCACTTTGCGTTGCAAGAAATGTCTATAGATAATAAATCTTTAAGACAACTGATTTTTAGAGCTCCTGAAAAATCTTTAAATTTCAAACTAAGGGTAGATTGCACTTAACAGACACATTTTGCAATCTGAGGCACTGCAACTTATTTAGACAAATTTAGCTTCCAAGATCATGCTAAAAAAGTATTGACACAAAAAATTTGATAACACAGCAACAGTTTTTGGTACAACCTGGTCATACAATCTAATAACAATTCTACCAGCAAATCCGATAATAAATCTGGTACTTAATAAGAAATAAGAAACAAGTGAAAAGAAAGAAACATATAAGTACTAAATAACTATCATAAAACATAATCTACTTTGAAGCTAAGTTATAGTTGATATCAATATGGCAACTTTCCTAGTTACTCTTTCTCTTTAATTAAAGAACAAATTGTTTGCAATAATATCATTGTCACGCAAAACTATAAGTGAGAAAGCCATACCTCAGCATTGTTCATCAATAACGACATCCAAGTATACTCTGTGGGTAATTTCAAACACCTCTTCCATCTTCTCCTTCTCTTCCTCCTAAGCATCAATTTAGAAGGAATAAATTAATACTTTGGTTGGTATAAAACAAACTTTCCAGTGAACAAGCTATTGAATTACCTAACTATCCATTTTACAAGCTGTAATACCGGCAAAAAATGTATACAGCAAACACTCATCAAAACTACAAGACAAACTTTTCTACCGCAACAATGGCTAGTACTTTACCCAATCCCTTTTCCAATTTATTCATGCCTGTAGCAAACAAACATTCATTTCCGAAACAAGCAAACAAGTGTTCTTCGATGACAACACTTCATTGATTCAAACAGGTTCTGGGCAAAACCAAATTAAGGTTAAAAACAGATCAAGTAGTAATCTTACACCACCCTTCACTAGTCAACATATCCAGTATGACTACAAGCAAATGGGAAAGACAAGAAGGTAACATCATTTCGCTTCAATCCTTCACATTCAATTTTCTCATATATTGCAATTGCTTTACGTCTATAGCATGCTTCCTATATCCAGCAATCAGGGATGTCCACGAAATCACATTTTTCTCCCCCATCTCATCAAAAGCACGGTGAGTATCTTCAATTTCCCCAGATTTGGCATACATATCTATGAACAAAAAAGCACCTTACAGTAGTGAGTCATTTTTCCAAAACATAGAATGTATACAAAATTCAGAAACAATAGTAGTAGACATAATTATACAGCTACTCTCATACAATCTACAATTGTGGAGTAGACTTTCAACACTAGTTTAATGTGAAAGCAAATTACTAGCAGTAATCACTGTCTATATGATATAGTTAAACTCCAAGCAATGTAAAAGATCTAAAGCAATAAAAAACGATACAAGTGATCAGTTGGTACGGCAAAAATGTAAAGCTAGCGCTTACAGGATTCGAATGGGAGGAGGATAATCTAGGTGACACATTGAGGATGTTTTGCAGCAACCCATTGTCAAGATAACTGAACTAACCCAAGGGAAGATCACTGAATAATTATCAAGTAATTTAGTATAACTTATTCCTCAATAATTGAAAAAGATTTTCTGTTACCAGTTTTGTCTTTGTGTCATCAATCATATCTCATTTTCTATCGGTTTAAAGGAGGTTCATATCTTCATTTTTGTTTACTAAAAAGTTTCTTTATTCTATAAGTTAAACATAAAAAAAATATACTTGCTAAAAATTAGAAAGATTCTGCTCTCATTCCAACTAGAGAAGCTTTTGATGACCAGAAGTCATCGAAAGCAAAAAGAAGGTTCTGTATATGTGGTTAAAAAATTTGTGCAGAAGTTGAATATGTTATATTGATAGCTATGAATTATTGATTGCTTTAAATCATTGTAATGAGATTTTAAGAATTTGGAATTGGATTATTTACATCAAACACCAACTACAACAATAGAACTCAGTAGAATATAATTGTAGAGTTAGTGAAATTTCCATAATTGAATAAATAGACCAAGTGATTTAAATTCTTGGGACGACACTTTACCTAACTTCCCTCAACCTTAGTTTGCATAATATTAAAAATGGTTGCATAAGCTCTCAGAACATACAAAAAGATACACGATGGAGGAAACTTTCAGTTGAGACATTGGACAAGCTAGAACAAGTTACTCTTCCCATTAGCCTGTAGAAACCAAAAAGAAAAAAAAAAGATATTACACAATAATAAAGTTATTGTTCCCATCTGGCCCTTGGGAAAAATAGAAGACATTATTCAATATGAAGTATTGAAGAATCTACCAATGCAACAACAAATTTGATTTATCTATCTAGAGTTCCTCCAAACAAAATAAAACTTACTTGTAGACATATGTCCCAAAGGTTATCATTTCTGCATGATTCAGTGGCATCTTTGCTCGATCTGTAGGGGTAGAAAAATGAACTTCAGAAATTAACTAATTAACAAATCTATCAGCTTCTAGATAACATCCACCAGAAAATAAAATAAACCGATGGCATTAATCTATCAGAAAAAGCAAAAGAAAAGAAAGATTGGATCTGGCCTAAGAAGACTTCAGAGGCCTGAAGTCCCAAAGGGCGTGACCGGATGATTACCAAATACATGGACTACTTACTTGACTAGATAAAGGACATATATAACCGAGACAAAAACAGAAGAGCATGAATGTGTTACGTGAGACAATAGAATAGCACTAGAGGAAACCACCAAGAAAAAAGATGAAGCAAGAAACTTGTTATGGCATAATACCTAGGACCAGATACCTGCAAATGTTGAAACCATTTCTCTTGGAATCGTAAATACAATTAATTAATGTCAGACAACACAATAGTTTATTGAAGCTTTAGGCTCTCTCTCTCTATATAAGATTTTGAATACCAGATCAACAGTTCAAGTGCTCAGTCCCCTTATTAACATTAAACTAAGTAGATATCTCCAACCACCAAAGAGTAAATGCAGCATTAGAGAGAACAACTATGTCAACCTTAAACTGAAGATAAAGAACTAATAATCAACTTACCAATTTCTCTGTTGTTTAACTTTCCAATCCAATGAAATATAACATCCTGTAATGCTTTCCTTGTTTGTCTAATAGACCTCTATGTAATCTAAAGAAACAACCGAGATGTGAGCCAAATCTATACTCTTGTTTTCTTTGTTGACCAAATATTTTAATGGCACTTTGTGTTATAATTTGGCCGCCATTGTTGGCTGGTCTCTATGAGAAGGAAATGGCAGTACAGGGTTTGCCTAACCCTACAGTGAAGGTACCCCCACCACCTTCACAAAATAAAGAATAAGCTTTATAAAATTTGTGAGAACAAATGGGCTCCAAAAGATAAATAAAAAACAAATCAAATAAAGCAGCCATGGAAATGAAATGATGAATCATCGATTATAATGAAATGAAGGGTTTTGTTTACTCTCACATTTTCCAACTTAATGTGAGAGTAAACAAAACCAGAAAAATAATTGTTTTAAGGATTGGAATATTAAATATATAAGAGGGTGCATATATGTGCAACAGCAATAAAGGATACCATCTAATAAAACAAAAGAAATTGAAAGAAAATAATATATATCAGGAAGATCCATTATAACAAAAGTAAGGAAAGGAGTCGTATAATCCAGTTTCTACACATTATGATGTCAAATTTATAGTATGAATTATAAAAGGATTCACAAATAAATGCTAATTTCAAAATATCAGTATAATATTATACCAAGTATAACTACAAGTTGCTTCAAACACCATGAAGATGAAAAATAATGTTATCCCATGCCTACCTCTTCAAATGTTAGTGAGAATGAGACCTTGATCTATGCCTAGATTTCTCCCTTGAATGAGATCGAGAACAACATCGGTGCTTGCCCTTTCTATCTCGATTATAAGCTCTTTGTCTGCAGGCAACCAATTATACAATCAATTAAGGAAATGGATCTATGAAGCCTTTGTCCACAGACTCCAGAACCTTAATGGGCCCCTTGAACTCTAAATCATGCAAAAAAAATGCAAAAAAAAAAAATTAAAAATTGAAGAAGAAGAAAAAGCATACCAGGTAATGAGAAGTAAATGTAGATCGACTGCCTAACCATCATAACGTCAACACCCCTTAAGCAAGTAACTGACCCCACTGCCAAAAACATTGATTTATGATTGAAATGTCATACCAAATGCACATATTTAGAAAAAGAACAAAAGAAAAAAATTATAGCAGCTGCCAAACCCATGAAAACAATCCCAATTATCACCATTTGTAATGGTTGAGAAGAAGTTAAAATGAAAAAAAAGGAAAAAAAATGAAATTGGAATGTTGTCAAGAACTAAATGATAAGATTTCCATATGTATTTTATTTTTGTTTTGGAAATTTTATCGAACACCTTATCTGCCACCAACAAACTCATCAATGATGCCTTGTTCACAACATTATCATGGAACAACATTGTCATGGCTACAATGATTCTCCATTGAAAAACCACCACGAAAATCAAAACAAAATTTTTTCCTCAAAGATACTTCTCAATCTTGACTTCCTCTTCTCTTGACCTTCCTCCACTGCTATACTGATCTCTCAGATAGGGTATTCTCCTAGAGACCAGAAAAATCTCCAAGGTGCTTGCAATCCTTTGGAAAGCATCCATATTATACTAAAATACCAACACAATCCACGTGCACCTTGTAACAAAATCAATTTTTATTTTAATTTTTCTAAAGTTGAGTTAATTAAATGAAATATTGTATCAAATACCTGGTCTTTGACACTAGTAATGGCATTGTGGTCACGAAAATCGAAGTTAATGGGCAAATCATTGGTAGGGAAAATAAGAGTCTTTTGTGCATTGATTGGGAACATGAAGTGATCTGTTCAAGGCGAAGAATTGACGATAGAATTCCTACAGTGTTAAGTCAAAGAACTTGGTGACATCATGGACAACCAAAGGATCAAGTGGTTGGTGGTGTAGAGAGAACTGATTTTCGACATTTGAGAGAGGGAAATTTTTTTGCAGGAGGCAGCAACAATTTTGCGTAAGAAAAATATAACAAAATAATGGGAGAAGAGAGAAACTAGTGAAGAAGTACCTGAAGAACCTGGAATATAGATGGGATTTAATTGCGACAAAATTCATTTGATGAAGATGTGATGACGAGTATGATGATGGCATTGAAAATCTCTAGATAACGCAATTCAGAAGCGAAGAGGCGATGATGATGTGGCCATGAAGAAGCGAAGAGGCGATGACGATAGCGATTAATCGAGAGATATAGTGGGATTTTAGAGTTAGAAAGATAGTGATGAGAGGCGTTGAGGGCAATTGAGATAGATAATAGAGCATTAGGGTTTTTAATTTTTTCTTTTATAGTTGGTAATACATGTCACACTTAAAAATTATGTCATGACACATTCAATCCCGCCTTTTTAAGAAACTGACATGTATGTGGGTTTGACTGAATTCATGTTGCAATTACTTGTCATTCTTCAAAAAACTGACATAAAAATTGTGACACAAAAGCTCTTTTTTCTTGTAGTGTATGTGAAAAAAGTATCATTAACAGTAGAAGAGGGTGAGGACTGAGGAAGAGACCGATGGCACTCCTCAATAATTACAAATAGTTCTACCTTCACTAATTATGTCCATTTAACTGTGATGTGATGAATTTTTTATTACAACTTCGCTATTGCTCAGAAGTCCTATGAAAAGTTGAGAATTAAACGAAAGCGCTTGGAGTTGCGAATTTAGTCAATGCTAAATAGTGTCTTTCGATAGTGATATAAATGTTTAAAAGAAATCATTGAGAGGACTAGATACCTTTAATGTATTTTTTCGTTGTGTAAATTGAAAAAAACTTAATTACATTAAATCAAAAAAATCTTCTAAGGTTAAAATAATATATGATAAAATATAATAATATAAGGTAATATAACTTATAGAAATTGCATGAAGTTAGAATACTGCAAAACAAATTATAAAATATATAATATGAAAAGCATATAAAGTTATAAAATATTATACCATGAAAAAAAAAATTCAAAAAGTTTGTAGGACTACAATAACTTACGAAATATCTTCATACAAACAGGAGCTTAAAAAAAAATTCCGATTGAAGTTTTATACCACCACCCACTTCCTTCTAAGAATGACAATTTTACCCACGTACTTACATACCCATGTATTCATACTCTAATGGAAAGGATATGAATATCGCTTTTATAGATTTGGGTAGAGTAAGGGTATGAAAAATTAAACCCTAAAGGGTATGGGTATAGGTAAGGGTATAAGTTTAAACCCTACCCATACCCTTCATACCCTTTAAATACCTTATTAAATAAATTATTAATATTAATTAAAAAAAGTTTAATATCTAAAGCATAAAACTATATCGCTTCAACATAACTTAAAATATATTTAATAATAAATTTAATTGTTGTTTCATCATTTGATGTTATAGAAATTGTCGAATTGGGGTTAAAATCATGACTGATGATTACAAAAAGAAGATCTTTAAGGATTTTAGCATTAAATTTTTTATGGTCATTTAATTTTTTTTTTTGATTAATAGTTTTTGGGATAAATTGCAAGAAGAAGATCATGAAGGCTTTTGTTAGTTAAGTATTTTTTTTTAGTTAGAGTTTTGAGTCATGTTTGAACTTTATTCAATACAATTAAATTATTAATATTATTTTTCAATAGGACCCTATGGGTACCTTTTTATAAATTGGTAGGGTATAGTTTTTCATTAATGGATATAGATAGGGTATGGGTATGAAACTTAAGACCCTTAAAATGTATGGACAAGAGTATAGATATCAATTTTTTAATAAAGGTAAGGTATGGATATTGTCATACCCTACCCTATCCTACCCATTGCCATCCCTACTTCCTTCTCTACAACCTAACTCACCGTGTAAACCATGGCACGTCAAACCCATCATAAAGGAAATTTTATAAAATGAATTAATGACGACTGCAACATTATCAAGTGGATACGTAACAAAATGTTTTCGTACAAGATACAACGATAGCAACTTCTAATCAACCATACCCACTTCCACTTGGTTTGTGTGTGTGTGTCTATATATATATATATATATATATATATATATATATGGTAGTAGAAAGAGAAGCAAATTAAGCTACAATGGAGCTCAATGAACCTGTAAGTCCTCCTGGACAATACTTAAACAGCTCAGCTCTTTCGATTTCTATCATCGCTGTTCTTGAATTTGAAGCGCCAATCGATGATGTGCCGGTTATGAAGCTGCTCAAGGAAGTGTTTCTCCCCATCAGTCCACGTTTCTCCTCCATCATGGTACTCTCGCGTTCATATATATATAGTGCTTCAAATTGCTCAACTTAATAATGATTACCTACGTACACTTTAAAACAAAGGACTTCGTTCCATTCTATTGGATATTATGAAATATAAGGGCACAACAAACTTTTCGTACGAACACCATATATTCTTAAAGATATTTCTATTAATTATGATCATCATATTAAATATTTTTTCTTTTACTACTTTAGTGTGGTACTAAAATAAGCTGTGGAGATGATCTATCGACAGGTCGCGTTGACGAAAATGGAGAGAAACAATGGAAGAGGGTTCAGGTGAATCTCGAAGACTACGTAAATGTTGCCATTTTCCCCTCGGGACTGTCACCAGAATCTTATGACAAGTACCGTGAAAAATATATCTCCGATATAGGAATCAAACAATTTCCACAAACTCGACCTTTATGGGAAATCCATGTAATTAAATACCCTACAACCACTTCTGCCGGCGTTTTAATATTCAAGCTTCACCACTCTCTCGGCGATGGCTACTCTTTGATGGGAGCTCTTCTTTCATGTTTAAAGAGGGCTGATAATCCTTCCCTTCCCTTGACATTTCCTTCCGTTCATTTACGCCACAACAGGGAGAAGAGTGATAATAACAACGTATTCAGAAGTCTGCTCAAGATGTTCTCTGTGCCTGTGGTTCCAAAGACTTTATCAGATTTCTGGTGGAGCATAACAAAGAGCACTCTAATTGAAGATGATCAAACTCCAATACGCTCTGGGGTTGATGGAGTTGAGTTTCTGCCAATCACAATAGCGACAATGACTTTCTCTCTTGATCACTTCAAGCAAATTAAGGCTAAAATTAAAGCGGTAAGGTTAATCGATTTCACTTTCCTGCTTAGTCTAGATCACATGGATTGTTTCTACTAATTTGTTATAAATTTGACATAGATATTGGATAGGATCCGGCTTCACGCCCTCCTCAAGGCAACTTACAGCAAGGTCATCTATTATTTATGGAATGATAAATCTTTTTAAAACATTAACAAAAAATCACTTTCAAAAGAATATAATTAAAAATATTTATGTAGAAAATATGGTAAAATTAATATTTCTAGTTTTTCTGATGTACTAGGCTATGATAACTTTAAAAAAAAAGTTTTCTAATAATTCAACTAACTAATCCGCATAAACTTGGTTCAAGTTTCAGACGTTTACGTAAATGTCAAATTGACTATATCGTGATCGGAAAATAAAAGAAAAAAATAGCATAATGTTTATTCAGTTATATAAATTTGAGGTCAGTTTATGTTTCTACAGCTTGCATATTGACACACGCACTAATCAAGGTCCAACCATCTTACAGCAGTCAAAATTTCAATGACATAGTTGGGACCTTACAATGGATTTTGATTCTATCTGTCCTATAATAATATACATCAAAATACAGTCCTTACATTTATTTGTGCCCTTGGGGAGCCATATGAGGTGAAAATCTCATATACAATTTTGGAATAAGAGATCACCTTATGATAGACTGTGATTACCTACTACTTCAAGTATAGTTGCTATAATTGTGCTATATATAGATTAGGTTCTCTCTTTGAGGTTCATTGATCTTAAGAATTACAATTCTCAATAGTACTATTACTCTAGAATATCATAAGGCTATTATAACCAATTAATATATAAAAGATATGTATTGAGATTCTTTTTTTTTTTTTTCAAAGTTGATGGTTATAATGCTAATAGTAAAGAAAAGTTGGTATGTATATTTATTTTGTTTGGAATAAGGATTCTCTCCTTAACTTTTAGGATCTAATATCAGGTGAATTTTAGTTTTTGTGAATGATTAAATTTATTATATTTATTTTGATATCTTATATATTTTTATTAATAAATAATCATACTCTTAAACTTAATTTGCTTGATTTAAGTGAGATAATGAAAGAACTCAGGAGCACCAAAAAAATTTAATTCCTCTTAAGTGTTAAATTTCACACTTTTTTATAAATTTTAAGGTTACAAATGCGGAGTTTAACTTTCGTATCTTATTCTCTAGTAATAGGATGGTCAGTTCTCCAATTGAATGCTGATAAGACAGGCAGATCCATAGTTTGATTTTGATGGAAAAATTCTATGTAGTTTAAATTGATTGATTGTGATTGTGTTCCCCACTGCGGCTGCCATATGGACATTTTATTCATTAATCAGGTTGACATCTGTGCTGAGTCCTCTAAATAAATGCATTGCAAATTTAGCTGAAATATTAATCGTGCGCAGTCAATAGTCCCAAGTTATAACTTGAATAAATCTGCCGAAACCAAACTAACTTAAAGCAATTTAGTTTCTTATTACTCTTTATAACTTGTGTCCTAATATTCTTCTTGTTTTCCAATGTTTGTATGTACGTACTTTATCATGACAGACTGTTAATAATGTTGTTACTGGAGTAATCTTCTTGGGCACGCGGCTGTATATGGAAGAAATGAGCCAGAATTCGAGCTTCTCAAAAGCAGAGTCTACAGCGCTAGTGTTGCTTAACACAAGGGAGTTTCGAAGCTACGAGTCAGTGGAAGATATGGTTAAGCCTAACTCCAAAACACCTTGGGGGAATCATTTTGCTTTCTTGCATGTATCTATTCCTGAGTTAACTGATGCTAAGTCTTCAAATCCACTTGAATTTGTCTTCAAAGCACAACGGATCATTAATGGCAAGAAGGCTTCTTTAGCCGTTTACCTCATTGCTCAGCTTCTGCAGATTATGAACAAAATGAAAGGCCCTGAAGTACGTATAATATCTTCTTCTCTAGATGACATAAAATTTTTTGCTCTTACTGGGATGAGATGTGATGGTAGATTTATAGTATTTGAACTCTTTTAATTAAGTATTGCAACCGTAATCAAATTAATTACTTTAAAGAACAATTTATGGATTCTTCCTAGCTATGTATATATGCATGTTGTGTTGATGTGACAGGCAGTGGGTAGATTTATCCGTGGCACTTCGAAGAATTCAAGTATGGCAATCACGAATGTTATTGGGCCAGTGGAACAGATGGCTTTGGTTAATCATCCAGTTAGAGGCCTGTACTTCATGGCGCAAGGCCAACCTCAGGCTCGTATCAATTTCCAAATTAATTAATCACATGCACGTTTTTGCTGAAGAAATAAACGATGACTTCTTTAATTTGGTTGGTATACACATGATCGTTTAACATCTTGCAAGTAATTTAATGCTCCTAGTGCCAAATTTTCGTCTTGTCTTATTACGTGACGTGCATGCTAGCTTTTGACGGGAATATTATTGCAGAGTCTTTGCATAACAATAGTGAGTTATATGGGGAAGCTGAGGGTTTCTTTTGGAGGAGAAAAAGGCTTCACTGATGTTCAGAAGCTGAAATGGTGCATTGAGAAAGCATTTGAGATGATACTTGAAGCTGCATGCTTGTGAAAGTTGGGCCCTTCAGCTGGCAAGAGAATTGCCCTAAGTGCTTTTAAATATACTATTTATCTGCTTCCTTGAATAAAAGAATGTACTGCTGGTTTGTAAAGATAATTTCCAATTAATTAATTAACGTAATGGTCAACTATTAATTATTGACTTATTTTTTCTTAAATTCATAAATCTATCTTTTGTCAAATAGTTCAAGTATATCCGGTAATATTCATACTATCTCATCTTCTATATATATATATATATATATATTTCGTATAACAATATTACCTTTTCTTGTTCGTAAATCATAGGCTTATTTATTCGGCTGGACTAACTTCATCTTTCTCACACCCTCTCAATGTGGGGGCCGATCTATGTTGAATATGATAATTAATTCAAATTATATATCAAGGTTACAGATTACAATTATGAATTTTAATTATTTTATGCATAGAAAAATGGAGAAATATTAATCAGTTTAAACCGTAGACATACAAAACGTCTATAAGAAAATCATTAATTACGTCACTAATTTTTTTAAATTAAATTGCGATTTTCCAAAATTTCTAAAACAGGGGGAAGCCAAGGAAGAGTAACCGTGTTCCAGTTACCAAACACTCCGAATTACATCACAGCCCTTTCTAGGGCTTCAGGTTGAGACCCCAGACCAGAGCTATAAAAGGTAACGTTCTTCCTTCCTGCAACTTCATCATCTCCCTCTCTCACAGCACAACTTGTCTTCTCTTTCATCAATAATCGATCTATATGTATGTATGTAACTATGAATATGATGAAAGTAATAAACGGGTGATGATTAACTTCATCTGATCAGAATCACCTCGCTACGTTCTTTCTGATTCTCTTTACCGCCCTTTATTTTCTCCTTCGTTACTCCAATCAGTTGAATTGTATAGAACAGAGAAAGAATAAAAGAATTGAGAGAAACTTGTATTGGAAGCTTTTCTGTTTATTCAATGTTTGATGAAATGAATACAATGTACATTGCCTTATTTATACAACAAGCTGTTATTTAGTAACTAACAGCTGCTGACTAGGATAACAGAATTTCAGCAGCTCCTAACAACTAATTCCTCCAGCTATCTTGCAGCTCTAACTTCCAGCTCACTCCTTCAATATGCCCTCTCAAGTTTAGCTGGGATTATTTGATTCAGCAAACTTGTTCTCTGTACTAGAATTGCTCTCTGCATCAATATTAAGCTTTTCTCTTAGGAATTCAAACCTGGTTTCTGCTAGAGGCTTGGTCATGATATCAGCTACTTGGAATTCGGTGGATACATGTTTTACAGCTAACTGTTTTGACAGAATCTTTTCTCTGATGAAGTGTACATCCACTTCTATATGTTTAGTGCGAGCATGAAACACTGGATTAGCTGCTAAGGATTCTGCTCCTTTATTATCACACCACAATATAGGTGTATCTTGAAGTTGAAATCCTAATTCTGTCAGTAAACTTTGTAGCCATATCACTTCAGTTGAAGCTTGAGACAATGCTCTGTATTCGGATTCTGTTGATGATCTTGCTACAACTTTTTGTTTCTTTGAAGACCAATATACCAAGTTTCCTCCTAGATATATGCAGCACCCAGATGTGGACTTTCTGTCATCTACAGAACTTGCCCAATCTGCATCACTATATCCAGTCAAATTGAGAGACTGCATAGGCTGAAACATTAGGCCATAATCCGAAGTTCCTTTTATGTATCTTAATATCCTCTTGCAAGCCTGCCATTGTAGGACAGTAGGTGATTGAAGGAACTGACTCAATTTGTTTACAGCAAATGATATATCAGGCCTTGACATGGATAAATACTGCAATGCACCTATAATGCTTCTATAAAGAGCTGGTTGTTCAAATAATTCACTGTCACTGCTTGACAGTTTTAGATTTGCCACCATAGGTGTTCTTGCTTTCTTAGCTTCTAGCATGTTGCATTTCTTTAACAGATCCTTAACATACTTTTTCTGAGTTAACAGTAATGAATTTGAGTTTCTGTGAACTTCAAAGCCAAGAAAGTAGTTCACATCACCTAGTAATTTGAGAGCAAACTGTGTGTTTAGATCTCTGATAACCTGCTGAACTTTGAAGGCATCATTTCCTGTAATTAGAATGTCATCCACATACACCAGCAAAAGAATAAGGACATTTTTCTGTTTATAAATGAAGAGGCTGGTATCAACTGCTGACATTGCAAACCCCCACTGAAGCAAGGCATTTTTGAGTCTGTCAAACCAGGCTCGAGGGGCTTGCTTTAGGCCATATAATGATTTGTGTAGCTTGCACACAAAGTGTGGATGTTTGCTGTCCACAAAACCCTCAGGTTGATACATATAGACTGTTTCTTGTAAGTCCCCATGAAGGAATGCATTGTTGATATCAATTTGTTGAATGGACCATTGATGAGTAACAGCAAGAGCAAAAACCACTCTAATGGTGGATGGTTTGATGACAGGACTAAAAGTCTCAAAAAAGTCAATTCCAGCAGATTGTTGAAATCCCTTGGCAACTAACCTTGCTTTGTATCTCTGAATTGTACCATCAGAGTTGTATTTGATTCTAAACACCCATCTATTGTCCACAATATGCATATCTTCAGTAGCAGGAACTAAAGACCAAGTTTTGTTGGTAAGAAGAGCATTGAACTCAGTCTGCATTGCCTCTTTCCAGTGAGAGGAGGATAAGGCCTGAGAAACTGCAACTGGTTCACTTGTTAATAAGGGATCTAATGTATTCAATTGAAATATCTTGGGCTTGAAGATACCAGCTTTAGCCCGAGTGAGCATAGGATGCATATTACTAGGCTGAGTTTTTGATGAAACAGCAGCTGGTTCATTAGCAGTTTGAGAATTTTCTGCATTTAAATGCTGTGCAGGAGAAGAACCATCTGAGAGAATAGTATTCTGTGCTGGAGATAAGACAGGAGAAGAAGCTTGTATGCTTGGAGTTGAGATATTAGGCATCTCAGCAGGTACAATATAGACAGGTTTAGTGTGGTTTGAAAAAGAATTGGCTGGAAATATCCATGGATTTGAAGCTGTGTTGATGTTAGGAGCTGTTGTAGATTTTGTGTTTGTGAAGTCTGTTGTAGTTTGGAAGGGAAATATGTTTTCATAAAAAGTAACACTTTTAGAGACATAAATTCTACCTGAGGAATGCAAGCACAGGTAGCCTTTGTGGCAGCTGCTGTATCCGAGAAACACACAAGTGGAAGTATGAAAAGCAAACTTGTGTTGATTGTATGGTCTAAGATTGGGAAAGCATGCACATCCAAATACCTTCAGCATTGCAAAGTTAGGCAGCTTGTGATAAAGTTTTTGATATGGGGATTTAAAATGTAGCACTGCAGTTGGTAATCTATTGAGTAGATATGTGGCTGTATGAAAAGCATGCCACCAAAATTTGAAAGGCAAAGCAGCTTCAGCAAGCATTGTGAGCCCCATTTCTACCACAGTTCTATGTCTCCTTTCCACAGCACCACTCTGTTGATGTATGTAAGGACATGAGTGTCTGAAAATAATGCCAAGATTATCAAGCATGGGTTTCAAAGGTCTGAATTCACCACCCCAATCAGTTTGCAAACACTTGAGCTTAGTGTTAAACTGCCTCTCAACCAGATTTAGAAACAGAGGAAATATTTTGGCAACATCTCCCTTAGAATGCAATGGATAAATCCAACTGTATTTACTGTGGCCATCTACAAATAACAGGTAGTATGTAGAATGTGTTTTGTTTTGGTTTCATTTTTAGTTCTTATGAGTCGGGTTTGCATTTCATTGCATTGCATCATCAAGTCAAGATAAGATGATGAAAATCAGAAATCTTAGGACACCTTCTGACACGGTACCTGCTTACCGTGTATGAGAAAGATTTTCACTTCTGATTATTGATGATATTTTATGCTCTTTATATTTTATTTCTTTAATTTTTTTCTTATTTATTCTAATAGCTATTGATGTCTTTACAAGGATTATTGTGAAATCAAAACTGTGTTTCTCTGGAGTGCGTGAGTTTGCGGTTTATAAGATCTTGGACGATTGATCACCAAGTGTTCGACAAAATTCCTGAACGGTTCCCCGAAAAAACGAAAAATTATTCCTTTTTAAGCATTTACTGTCTATACATGTTGCAATTTAGGAATTAATCTTGAAACTTGAAAGAGAGACGTAATTCGATTAGTTTGTTTCTTTGAAATTAAGCATAAACACGATCGTGCTGACAAACGTTATCGTCTTATTGAAGTTCTAACATATTCGAGAAATTGAGCTCAACAAGCAAAAGAAGGATAATTATTGAGTAAATTAATCTCGAATAGACAATCTCACAAGTTTTTCTGGCGTGCCGCGTGCGCTAGGCAAACCCATTGCAAGGCTCAAGTCATAGTGGGCACTGGAGCTCAAATGGAAGAAAATGAAATTAAATTATAAACAGTTTTGAGACTGGTTCTTGGCCCTATTGTAGCCGCTAAAAAATTTTAAAAAAAAAATCATGACTTCTTCCAAAACAGTTGCTTGAGCATTTGATAGAAGGAATCTGAATGGTCTTTGTTACTAACTGATGTATAAATATATACAGAGATCGGATTGCATCGTAGATGATGTTTTATGTTTTCCTTTCTTTCGTCATCAGTCTATGTCTCAGTGGTGTCTAGATGTCTGTAGCCCAATGAGTTAAATCATGATATGATAACTTTTTTTTTTTTTTTCACCTTCACGTTGTAGTTACGTAAATATTTACTCAACTTTAAATAAATAAATAATAATTAAGCTCAACGAGCGGTGAAGAATAAGTCAGAAGGAAAGAAATTATAACTTTGGATATACGGATAATGATCATAAATTTATGATTGCTGTAAATGAAAATATTAGTCATGTCAAGGTAGTAAATAGGCATGTCAATTTAGCAAATTGAATGAAAGTAACGAGAATTACATCTCATTTTTAATCAATGCACCCATTTGCTAAATAATTTCTTTCCTATATTTAAAATATTAATTTTTACTTGAGATGCAGTGGGGTAGAAAGGAATCATTTACAGGACTAAGTACCTTTTATCTATTTTTTCGTTGTGTAAATTAATAAAAACTTAAACACATTAACAAAAGAAAAAACTTCAAAGGTTAAAATAATATATGATAAAAATATAATAAAATAAAGTAATAGAACTTATAAAAATTGTGTAAAGTTAGAACACGACAAAACCAATTATGCAATATATAATATAAGAAGCATATATATAAAATTATAAAACATCTTACCGTTAAGAAAATAAAAATTCAAGAAGTAATTTGCAGGACTAACTTGAGAAATGGCTATTGAAAATAATCTCAGCTCAAGCAGTGCAATGAGAAAGAGTTTTCTATATATAAAAGATAATCCTTTACATCTTAGGGAACGTGTCAATAACATATTCACCCAATACATTATGTCAAATAAAGATAAACAAGAGAGCTGACCTGTATAACAACCTGACCAGGTGTCTAGTTGTAGAAAGAATAAGGAAGAATTCCAGAAAACTGATGACAATTAATTAATACTGTAACTAACTTTAACTAACTCTAGAATTAAGAGACTAATCTAGTTGCCAATCCTGGAGAAGAGAGATGTGAGCTGTCTTTACAGACTACGATAACTTATGAAAGATCTTCATACGTACAAATGCCAAGTTACACCCCTACCCACTTCCTTCGCTATGTTAAGGCAGCACATTGAGCTGCCTCCTCCTTCATTGCACTCTGTCACTGCACTCTGTTGTTTTTCGGATTAGTCTGTTAAGTTAGTTAACTACACTAATTACTGTTTTATTGATTATTTCCTCTGTTCATTGTCTTTCACCTAGGATTAGTTACAAGCTGTTGTGCTGGCCTTTGCACCAGCTCAGGATTAGCTGTATAGGTGTGTGCTGGCATTTCTACCAGCTTCTAGACTTGGACAGATGACAATTTTCCATTGGCCTTCATAACCTCCAGTAATGCATTGCCATCTGGTGTTGTACATATACACAATATATAAATAAAATGCCTTACTCCCTACTGCATTGAGCTGAGGGAATTATACTGTTTCATTCAAAGTTTAAGTTGGTATCAGAGCATTCAGGCCTACGCCATGTCTACTGGGTCCTTCAATGCAAATTCCCCAAGTGGAAATTCAGGCCTGTCATCTCGTTCAAGCTTCATCAATGGCAACTCACCTTTTGGAAACATAATGAGTCAGTCATTTCCAATCAAACTGGATGAAGACAATCTCACTGTTTGGAAGGCCATGATACTGCCAACCCTTAGAGGTTACAAACTGGAAGGATATGTTCTCGGCACTAAAATCTGTCCACCAAAATTCATTACAGCTGGTGAAACTTCAGAGAACAGAACCAGCTCTGAATCACAGCTCATTCCTAATCCAGAATTTGATGAATGGAGTACAGTCGACAACCTCTTAGTAGGCTGGTTGCTGGGATCTGTAACCAGTGAAATAGCAGCTCAAGTCATAGACCAAACAACATCCCATGGCCTGTGGACTGCACTGGAGGAATACTGTGGAGTTAAAAATCGATCCAAAATTTCAAATCTCAGGTTTGATCTTCAAACTACTAGGAAAGGCTCTTTGACAATGAGTGAATACCTTACTAAAATGAAAAAGATTTCTGATAACCTTGCTGTTGCTGGTAGCCCGATTAAAATAAGTGATTTAGTCTCATTTGTCTGTCTGGGGTTGGATGCTGAGTATACTCCCATTGTGGTCCAAATCCAAGCCAAGGATGACATTTCCTGGCAGGAACTCCAAGCTACACTGCTCAACTTTGAAAACAGACTAGAAAGGCTCAATAGCTTCTCCAACCTTAGTCTGAATCAAGTGTCAGCCAATGTCGTGTATGGCAAGCAAAAAGGCAACAATGCAAACCAGCCCAAGCAAGGCAACTTCAAGAACAATCATAACTCAGGAAACTATGGGAGAGGCTTCAACAACAACTTCCACAAAGGCAGAGGTGGTGGAAGGTTTGGAAACTCCAAACCAGTATGTCAGATCTGTGGAAAAGTAGGACACCCTGCCTCCATTTGCTTCTACAGAACTGACCTAAACTACATGGGTTCCTCAAGCAGAAATGGAAACAACAGCAACAACCAGGGACCTCAAAGGCAATTTCAGAATCAGACTCAATCTCAACAAGCCTACTTAGCTACTCCTGAACCAATTGGTGATGAGGGGTGGTATGCTGACAGTGGAGCTACCAACCATGTCACTGCAGTGCCCAGCATACTCAATTCAAGCAGTGAATATGAAGGTAAGAACACACTTTCTGTTGGTGATGGAAGACAATTGTACATCTCTCACATTGGTAACACCACATTGCCTGCCTATGATGCTATTCTTAATCTGCAAAATACCTTATGTGTGCCTAAAATCACCAAGAATTTGATAAGTGTCTCAAAACTCACTAGAGATAACAATGTGTTTATTGAATTTCATCCTAACCACTGTCTTGTGAAGGACAAACAATCCCATCAGGTACTACTGCACGAGAGAGTTGAAGGAGGACTTTACAAATTCTACCAAGCAGCCAAGAAACCATCCAAGAGTCAGTCCAGCAAGAATAAAACCTCATATCCAGGAGTCCTGCAAACCAGTCTTGAGTCTAGCTTGTCATCAGAGTCTGTTCCTGCTAAACAAAAGTCTCTTAATCCTGTCAATCCATCTGTGTCAGACTTCAATGATTCACTGAAACAAAACAAAATTTGTATATGGCACAGAAAGCTTGGACATCCATCTGTAAAAATTCTCAATCAAGTTCTGAAAACTTGCAATGAACAAATACACAGTTTTGAGAACTTCAATTTCTGTGATGCCTGTCAATTAGGAAAATCTCATGCACTGCCCTTTAAAAACTCCACAAACAGAACAAAGAATATCCTAGATTTAATCCATACTGACCTATGGGGTCCTGCACCTATTGCATCAACCTCAGGATATAAGTATTACATACATTTCATAGATGATTTCAGCAGGTTTACTTGGATATACCCCCTGAAAAACAAATCTGATACCTTCTTAGTCTTCAAGCAATTTAAAATTCTTGTAGAAAACAAGTTTGAAAGATCAATAAAATGCATTCAATCAGATTGGGGAGGGGAGTACAGACCACTTGCTGAATTTCTTAAGAATCATGAAATTGAATCTAGGATAGCCTGTCCATACACACATGAACAACAAGGGAAGGCAGAGAGAAAACACAGACATATAGTAGAAGTAGGGCTGACAATGCTGGCACAGGCTAATATGCCCTTGAAGTACTGGTGGGAAGCCTTCCATACAGCAGTGTGGATAATTAACAGGCTCCCAACACCAGTACTTAACAATTTATCTCCCTGGCAGAAAATTTTTAACCAGAAACCAGATTATAAAATCTTGAAGACTTTTGGATGTTCCTGCTTTCCCTACCTGAGGCCATATCACACACAAAAATTCCAATTTCACTCCACAAAATGTGTGTTCTTGGGATACAGTGACTCCCATAAAGGGTACAAGTGCCTGAGTCCAACTGGAAGAATCTACATTTCCAGACATGTAATCTTTAATGAATTGGAATTTCCCTTCAGAAATGGTTTCTTGAATTTCAGAGAAAGTCATGTGTCACCAGCAACCAATACAACTCAACTTGGTCTAAACTTTCCTCTCTTCCACTGGTACTGTCCTCCCAAATTCCATTCTGAACCACAGAAGTCCATAGAACAAACCAACAGAACAGCAGCTCCCAACTCTCCTGATGCAGCAGTACAGACACCTCTTCAAACCAATGCAGATCCTTCACACTCTCCCGAGAATTCTTCAAACTCATCTCAGCCTCAACAAGAAATTGCTCCTACCTTGAATGAACCTCGAAATACTCAAACAGAATTACCTCCTGTCAATCCCACATCCTCTTGTCATCCAATGATCACAAAATCAAAGATGGGAATCTTCAAACCAAAAACCTATAGCCTTGAACTACATAACTCCTCTCTTGAACCTACAACAATCAATGAAGCCCTGAAATCAGCAGTCTGGAAAAGAGCAATGGATGATGAATTCAATGCTCTGATCAAGAATGATACATGGACACTAGTGCCTTACTCTCCACACTACAACCTGGTTGGAAACAAATGGGTGTTCAAAGTCAAACTGAACAGTGATGGCTCAATTCACAAACACAAGGCCAGATTAGTGGCAAAGGGGTTCCATCAGACCCCAGGCATAGATTATACTGAAACCTACAGTCCAGTAGTTAAACCAGCAACAATAAGAGTCATCCTAACCTTGGCTATGTCACAAAACTGGGGAGACAGTTAGACTTCAATAATGCATTCTTGAATGGAAATTTAGAAGAGACAGTGTTCATGGTACAACCTCAAGGCTATGTAGATCCTGCAAAACCAACACATGTATACAAACTAAACAAGGCTCTCTATGGACTGAAACAAGCACCCAGGGCCTGGTTTGAGAAATTAAAAATCACTCTCCTGGAATGGGGTTTCACAAACTCCAAATCTGATTCCTCTCTCTTTGTTCTCAAGGATCAACAAAATGTAATCTACATACTAGTCTATGTAGATGATATCCTCATAACTGGGAACAATCCTAAGTTATGCCAGGGACTTATTCTTGAACTAAACAAGAAATTTGCTCTCAAAGACCTAGGAGAATTGCATTTCTTTCTTGGCATTGAGGTAAGAAGAGACACTTCAGGAATGTACTTAAGTCAGGCCAAATACATTGCTGATCTGCTGCAGAAACTCAAATTTGATCACCTAAAGGGCTGTCCTACTCCAGCAGTACTCAATCAGAAACTGTTATCAGAGGAAGACTCAATTCCTTTCCATGATCCAACACTTTACAGAAGTACCTTGGGAGCTTTACAGTATTTATCTTACACAAGACCTGACATTGCTTATATAGTTAATAAGCTTAGTCAGTCACTTCAAGCTCCAAAAACAGGCCACTGGAAAAGAGTAAAAAGGATACTAAGGTATCTTAAAGCTACAATTTCCTTCAGTCTTCACATCAGACCTTGTGATAACAACAACATCATTGGTTTCTCAGATGCTGACTGGGCATGTAGCATCGAAGACAGGAAATCCATTGGGGGCTATTGTGTTTTCCTTGGTGATACACTGGTTTCCTGGCAATCTAAGAAGCAAGCAGTGGTCTCAAGATCCAGCACAGAATCTGAATATCGTGCACTGGCATCAGTAGCTGCAGAGATCACTTGGCTGCAGTCTCTTCTCAGTGAGCTATATTCTCAATCCAGCCAGTGTCCTATAACCTGGTGTGATAACACCAGTGCCAGTGCCCTTGCTTCCAATCCAGTTCACCATGCCAGGACAAAACATATTGAAATTGACATTCACTTTGTCAGGGATAAAGTCCTACAGAAGCTGCTTGAAGTTCGCTATGTTCCATCATGTGATCAGGTTGCTGATTGCTTGACCAAAGCACTGGGAACACCACAATTTCAACTCTTCCGATCCAAGCTTGGGGTTATAGAAATACCCTCCAGCTTGAGGGGGGGTGTTAAGGCAGCACATTGAGCTGCCTCCTCCTTCATTGCACTCTGTCACTGCACTCTGTTGTTTTTCGGATTAGTCTGTTAAGTTAGTTAACTACACTAATTACTGTTTTATTGATTATTTCCTCTGTTCATTGTCTTTCACCTAGGATTAGTTACAAGCTGTTGTGCTGGCCTTTGCACCAGCTCAGGATTAGCTGTATAGGTGTGTGCTGGCATTTCTACCAGCTTCTAGACTTGGACAGATGACAATTTTCCATTGGCCTTCATAACCTCCAGTAATGCATTGCCATCTGGTGTTGTACATATACACAATATATAAATAAAATGCCTTACTCCCTACTGCATTGAGCTGAGGGAATTATACTGTTTCATTCAAAGTTTAAGTCGCTACAACTTAACTCGCCGTGTAAACCATGGCACATCAAACCCATCGTAAAGGAAATTTTGTAAAATTGACGACCCAACATTATCAAGTGGGTAATAAAATGTTTACAACATAAAGCGATAGCAACTTCTAATCAACCATACCTACTTCCGCTTGGTGAGTATATATATACATATATATAGTGGTTGTAGAAAGAGAAGCAAATTAAGCAACAATGGAGCTCAATGAACCTGTAAGTCCTACTGGACAATAAATAAACAGCTCAGCTCTTTCGCTTTCTATTGTCGCTGTTCTTGAATTTGAAGTGCCAATCGATGATTTGCCGGTTATGAAGTTGATCAAGGAAGTATTTCTCCCCGCCAACCCACGTTTCTCCTCCATCATGGTACTTTCTCATTTCTCTTGATGTATATATATGGTGCTTTAATTTTCTCAACTTACTAATAATTACACTTGAAAACAAAAGCACTTCATGCCCTTCTTTTATATATATAAACTAAATTTAAACCTTTTACTTACTGCATATATCAAGCTTTTTCATTAACTACTTTAGTGTGCGTACTCATTAAATTAAATTGACTATGGAGTGTATCGACAGGTTGTAGACGAAAATGGAGAAAAACAATAGAAGAAGGTTGAGGTGAAGCTCAAAGACCACGTACACGTGCCCTTTTTTTCCTTTGGACTCTCACCAGAATCTTATGACAAATGCCTCGATAATTATATCTCTGAAATAGGATTCAAGCAGCTTCCGCAAATTCAACCTTTATGGGAAATCCATGTGATAAAGTTCCCTACAACCACTGCAGCCGTTGTTTCAATATTCAAGCTACTCTTTGATGGGAGCTCTTCCTTCGTGCTTACAAAGGGCTGATAATCCTTCTCTTCCCTTGACATTTCCTTTCGTTCGTTTACGCCCCAACAGGGACGACGGTCACAATAACAACATATTAAGAAGTTTGGCCAAGATTTTCTCTGTGGTTCCAAAGACTTTATCAGATCTCTGGTGGAGCATGGCAAAGACTACTCTAATTGAAGATGATCGAACTCCAATACGCTCGGGGGTTGATGGAGTTGAGTTTCTACCAACCACAATAGTAACAATGACTTTATCTCTTGATCACATCAAGCAAATTAAGGCTAAAATTAGAGCGGTACAGTCATAGCTAGTTTTCACTTTCTTGATTCTTGTTTCAACTATACTGCGGTCTCTGATGATATGATTCATATAATTATCCTTTAATTTTATCAACTGATGAAAGTAACGATCTACTTTTTGATGAATGACCTGCGAACCACCAAAAAAAAAAAAAAGCAACAGTGAAGCTTTTTCTAACTATTAAATAAGTACTTCAATTAGTAACTGCAATCTTATAGTTGTTTAATTATTTTTTGTGAAATGATATCCATCAAATATTTCTAAAAAATCAGTAACTTTTAGTATCTAAATTTAACCGTGATGTTGTGATGTGATTAATATCTTGATTTGATCCGTTATATATATACCTCATAGTACTATATTTTTAGTTATGGACTAAAAATAATTTTTCTTCACTTGACAGACAGTCAACGATGTTATTACGGGAATAATCTTCTTGGGAACTCGCTTATACATGCAAGCAATGAGCCAAGAGTCGATCAAAGCAAAATCTACATCACTGGTTTTGCTAAACGCCAGGGAGTTTCGAAGCTATGTGTCACTCAAGGATATGAATAAAGCTAATTCCAAGACGCCGTGGGGAAATCATTTTGCCTTCTTGCTTGTATCATTACCTGAGTTAAATGACGCTACGTCTTCAACTTTTCCGTTGGAGTTTATCTCGAAAGCACGCCAAATTGTTAATGACTAGAAAGCTCTCTAGCTGTTCACCTCATCACCTAGCTTCTGCAGATTTTGAAGAAATTTAGAGGCCCTGAGGTATGTATGTGTTGTTAGACGAGGTGCAAAGCCTTCAAATAAATCATATTTAAATAAACAGTGATTATATTTATGGGGATATAATGTGCATAATGGTGCCACAGGGAGCTGCTGGGTATATTCACTGCACTTTAAAGAACACAAGCATGGGAATTTCAAATCTTATTGGGCCACTGGAACAAATGGCTTTGGCTAATCATCCAATTAGGGGATTATACTTCATGTTGTTTGGTGCACCTCAGGTACGTATTTCCAAATTAGATTCAAAACTAGTAATTTTATACATTGCAAATAATGTATAAATTTTATCTCAAATGGTGTGACTTTAATTTAAGATTATCGTGTTATTTTTTATTGATTCTGTCACCAATTACCATATCATTCACTCGGCTATCATTCATGAAGACGAAACCCTCATAATTTACAATACAAATTTGGAATAAAAATTTGGAAAGAATAGCATTGTTCTTAAAATTTAGAGTGAGAAATAGTTTAAGAACTTGTTAAAAGCTGAAACACCGCACGAGTAATGAAGGTCATCATCTTCTATATATAACGTGCTTTTAACGGGATTGCATGCAGAGTCTTCGAATAACAATAGTGAGTTATATGGGAAAGCTGAGGGTTGCTGTGGGCGCAGAAAAAGGCTTCATTGATGCCCAAAAATTCAAGTCATGCATGGAGAACGCATTTCAAATGGTACACAAAGCTGTGTCTGAAACTGAAACTACTGCTCATCACTAAACAGAATGAGACATCTTTATCTTCCTCAATTTGCTTCCTTCTGTGGCCGGGCAACGTACTTACTGTTTTAAGAATTATTACTTCCCAACGACTTTTATGGTGGAGAATGGAGATCATAAATAACTACTCATTAGCTAAATAATATCGTGCATGCAAGTTAATCAATAAATGTGAATTTGACTGATTGTGATGCGTGATGACAATCAGTCGCGGACGTAAGTGAAATGAGGTTGGTCGTTTTCACAAGGCTTGGGTTAATTGCTCTAATATCTGATACCCAGGGCCCGCCCAAGGGTTTTGGGAGCCTAAGGCGAAATTGGTAAATGATATTTTTTTATATTTAATTAAAATAATTATAAATTTAATATTTTAAAAAATATTTTGTTAATTTTTTTTTTTAACTTTTGAGTTGCAAATTAATTATTAACCAAATCTTTATATTCAAAATTTTATCATATATTTCATTAAGATTTCAAATTTTTTTTACTTGTTCCTTTTTCCCCAATTTTTTTATTTTCTTGATTAAAAGAATGTTACATATTTGTTTCATTTACTTATTTGTTTATTTATTTACAAACAAATAAAAAATAAGTAAACAACAAATTAACAATAACTTCAAATAAATATGAATAAATTAATAATTAAAAATATACAAGGAACTGCAAGTAACTTATTAATTAGCAAGTAACAACAAGTAAACAATAACTAGCAAGTATAAACAAGGCTGAAAAGTAAGTTATCAATAACTATAAATATAAATATAGTCTAACTGAATATTGTCTACATCTACAAACAAATAAAAATAAATAAATAAAAAATTAACAACAACAATATAAAATTAATAAAAATATTAAAACATGAAAGTTGAAACAATAGAACCTGAATATGAGCATTAGAGATTGAACTGCACATGAGAGCTTAGCCTTAAAGAATATAAGCAGAGGACACTTCACTGTCCGAGATAGATCATAGATGAAGAAAAAGAAGAAGAAGAAGAGCTAAAGAAGGTGAATTCGTGCAAAGGTAGATGAAGAAAGACTGAAAGACAGAAGATAAATTTTAATGACCAAAAAATGTAAGCATAAATTTTGACGACTAAAAATTTATGCATGCTCGTTGAAGATGGAGAAAACGTGATTTTTGAGCTTAAAAAAATATATATATGAGCACTAACATTTAAATGACAAAGATATAAACTTTTACTCTTGAATATTGTTTTACCCGTGTTCTTCTGCTGGCTATTTACTCCCACTTTCAAGTTATGATAACAAGATGAGGGCAGTTAATAAATTACGTAATAAATTTTTTTATGGGCCTAATTATATTCAGCTTTAATTATTAAAATTTAAAAAAAATAAAATTTCTGAAATTTTTTTTATGGGGCCTTTCTGTATTTTAAAACTGGATGGGTCAAGTACAATTAATAAATTATTTTATTAAATCATGATTTGCATGGCCTTTTAATTATACTATGTTTTTAAAACTATATTAAATTAAATTAAATTAAAATATATTACACGGGGCCTCCCCAGAACGTGGGACCTTAAACGATTGGCTAGCTCGTCTTATACTTGGGCCGGTCCCACTGATAGCTCCGGCTGTCTGCGCTACAGGTCACAGAAGTTGATTTCAAAGGTACTAAAACACAGAAAAATCGTCATCAAACGCCTCTGCACAGTTTTCAAAGGATCAGGCGCGCATGTTAAATACTATGCCTCCTGGTAATAAGAAAAAAATCACAGTACTTAATTGAATCATATGCCTTAATTATTAGATTACTTTACATTCAACTCATAGTGCTAACATAATTAGTTGTCAATAATTTATAATTTCTCGAATAGGATTGAGATGAAATTAATTGAAAACTATACCGTAATCATCTCATGTGGATGGATTTAGATTAATCTTTTGTTATCGTCCATTCTGACGGGTCTCTCTCACCTACCGAGCTCATAACGCTAGACTTTTAAATTGTTTGTCTTCCTTTGAACAAAAATACAAATCAAAATTTGATTTCTATTACTCGAATTTCATAGATTTTAACCGGTTCAATGTAAGAAATTGCCTCAACAATATGCCAGTTATTAATATTCTCATAACACACTGCATGCACAAAATTTTGCACTACTCTAATATTCAAAATTCATTTGATTCTAGTCAATGAGTTAAAGATTTCAGAATACAATTATTCTTTGTAGTATAGTAAACATATGTCGGAATGTAAAAGATGGGAAATCAAATGGAGGAATGCTGCCATTCAAGTGTACAGCCTGAAGGAACTACATCTCCGAGTGAAAATAAGGAGGACCTTCCATGAAGTGCTTCTTGGAAGCCCATAAAATCTGGCCCATTGAAAATTCTTGTAAATGTTGATATACGTGTGTGTGTCTCTATATATATATATATATATATATATATATATAATTTTTTTGTATGGAAAAGGATTTATATATAAGCGGTTACAGTTAACAAAAAAGTGCCTAACAAACTTTTGCATTTCTCTCTCATCCGTTCTCTCTTTATGTCATCTCATTCTCTCTCTCTCTCTCGCTCGCTCAGCTTGCTCTTGAGACGGCTTCCAAGATGTTCTCTGCTCGCCAAATAGTTGGTGTCATCGGTAGATTACTTTTCTGCTTATCTGCTTCTCTGTTATATTTTTCTACACATGCTTCGAATTATCTTTTATGATCTTGTTTTCATTTCTTCTGTTTAGTAATTTATGTAAATGCATTTTCATTTTGTTTTTTCTGTTCTTGAAAGTAGAAATAAGCAAATAACACTCTAATTCTCTTCTTGTTTTTGTTTTCGACTCCTTGAGAAACAAGTTACTCGCACGTAGCGTAGCATATATTTGTGTTTTCAATTTTGTCATTTTGTTTTTAGTAACAAGTTTTGTGAAATGTCCAGTTGCGTTTTGAACTTATTAGGTAAATCTTGTTTTTGTTTTCTGTGTTTCAAGAAACAAGCTGTGTACTGTATGCTTTCTGCTGTGGAAACACTGACGATTTTGTTTTTGTTTTCTCTCTTGTGAGAAGCTGCTTTGATAGATATATATTTCTTTTGTTTTCTTTGTGCAGGGGACGTCACCTCCCTTGGCCTTTTCCTCTTACCAATATAAGGATATTTTTAACTCTCTTTAGTTTATGTTCACGATTAAACTATAATTAAATCACTAAAACGAACATTGTTATGTTCACGATTAAACTATAATTAAATCACTAAAACGAACATTGTTAGCGTGATTTATAGATCGACAATTATCAAAATTAATATTATTTTTTTGAAGGTGACAGTGTTTGGTAATGCTGTAATGCGTGCGTGTATATATATATCAAGATTGATTTTGAAAAGCTTAAAAATGTCATTAAAACTTTTAGACGAATATAGAAATTATAAATTTTTCATGTTTATACTCCTTTCATGTATATATATACCAGCTATTAATAAAAAAATGACGACGATGACCGCGGATTGGGACTTTCTGATTTATTATTATATAATCGTGTCTTATTGATTTATATTTACTAGAATGTGTTACTTTTGCATATTTTATCTCTAATGGTTAAAATACTGTGGCAGCATGACTTTTCGGGATATACATGAGAAAAATTCAGTGGAAGAATTCCGTCCATACGCTACTATTGCAACATTGACAAATCGTCTGTTCTGGATTCTCTATGGTGCTGTTCATCCAGACATTGTGATACTCGCTGTGAACGGTGTTGGGCTCTTATTACAAGTTGGATACTTGACCTCATACTGGCTTCATGATCATGAGGGCCATGGGAAGGTATGAATGCTTCAGAGTACCTTTGCATTCCATGAATTTTGTTTTACATATTGTTCTTCAAGAGTAAATATCATAGCCCTCAGTGAGGCAGTAATTACAGGAGACCTAATGAATTAGTCTATTTTTTAATAAATGACCACGTAATTTTGATGAAGAACCGATATATAATAATGCCAAATTGTGTCATTGGTTGCTCTGAGTTTGCTTTCTCTGTGTTTGCAGCGGTGGATCGCAATCTTATGTCCAGGTGCATTGGCTTTATTTGGAGTCGTTGCTCTGATAAACTTTTTCGCTATCCACTCTCAGGCCGAGAGGTCCCTTCTTTTGGGAGTTTTATGCGCAATCTTCAACTCTATCATGTATGTTTCGCCTTTCATCGTGGTGGTAAGTATCTGCAAATCCCAATACATAAAATGATGAAATGTAGCAGCAGAAATGTCACCATGACATTTTATTTCTCGTGCTGATCTATACTGATAGACGTCATAAAAACAGGGAATGTGGAGTACATGTCATTCTTAGTTTCGCTAGCCAGCTTTGTTAACGGATGCATTTGGATCGCATATGCATGCATATTGGAATTAAACTACTATATCCTGGTAAACTTCAGTTAGCACTTTTTTTGGTCAGATTCATAAAATTATGCACCACAGAAGTGTGGGCATTCTAACATTTGTGTTATTTTTGGTTAACTCTTAGCAGTGTGCCAGTTGTTTGGGAGCATTGTTGGGTATTGTTCAACTTGCAGTCTATGGACGTTACTACAAGTCAACACCACAGGCAGGCCAAGATGGTGGAGGAGCCAACATCTGAAGTGGCTCACTGATACTCGTCCACGCTGAACCGATCTACTCATGAAGCCCCATGTTTAGAATGAAATTAGACAATCGATTTCTTTTCTTTTTCCTGGAGCATCGATTTCACAGTTCGTTTCTTCAAAGTTTATGTTTTGCTGGCAAGAAAAAAAAAAATTGAGGGAGCAACCGCTTTTTGGTTGGTAAACCTTTCAAATATACCAAGTGTGTCAAGTTACTGGGTCAGACTAAAAGTATCAGGCCCATTAACTCAACTAGAACTCCATTCTCTAATATTGACTTCATACTAAAACACACTGTTTCTTCTTCCTTTTCTTCATCATCATCATCTATTTTTTGTTTTGTTGCTGAGAAAATAGAGGAGAAGGATAAATTAACTTTTACAGCAGTTTGTGTTGCTGAAATTATATGTTGTGATGGTGGCGGTACCAGTATTCTTGGAAACTATTGGATTGCTATTTCAGTGGCAATCTAACAGTTGCCGTTGACAATCCCAGTAACATGTAAATTTTTCTTGACTTTTTGCAAATCATGATCAGAATATATCAGCCAATAATAATGACCAAGAATCAAATATCAAATTCATGCCCATCCAGCGTGCATACACAGATAGACTCAAATATTTTATTCAGTTCTTCCATACGTTTTTAGATTCTCATTTATATACTACGTGATGGAACATAAAACTCCCCTTTGCATTCAGAAAGGCAGATCCTAAATGCCTCATCTCATGCTTCACTTCTTCAGAAATGATAGAAAAGCACACTGACAACTAGCAGTCAGTTTGTAGTTCCATGTCGAAAAAGGTTACCAAGAAAAACCTAGAAGCCAACTCATTAAGCAAGGTGTAGAAATGCATGTTATGGACACCGTAAACAACAAAGTGGGGAGGACACAGAGAGAGAAAGAGACAGAGAGAGACATCTGCAAAACCTCCGGTAAAGGTGGAACAATTCTATATGTGGTAGGTCGGTTGTCCAATTTATATCTATTCGTTGAAAAGGGAAGTCTCACAGGTGCTAAAGAACCAAGCTGCTGCTTGAAGCTTGTAGATTCCTGGAGCGATGCAGCTGCACTTGAGTTGAGACTATGGGAAACTGCATTCTTCACTGTTTTGTTTTTTTCCGCCATCATCTCAGCACGTGGTGATGCCATTGCATCACCAGGATCAGAGGATATTAAGGCACCTTTTACAAGATCGGCTGCCATTGTTACTTTATGTCTCTTAGCAGCTTGCTCAGTCACCACATCACCCTTGACTCCTCCAGCCTCCAAAAAGTTAAAAATTGAGAAATCCACTGTACACAAATGATATTTCAACTAGTAACTAATAAAGCATTTGACATCCCACATTATTGAATAAATAGTAAAGCAAGCTATTCACCTATATAATCTCTTATATGTGTACTTTCCTCTCAACTCTCCCTATTACTGTAACCTAAATGACAAATGATGTAGAACCAATTAATAACAGTGTCTCCGCTAAAAAGCACATAAAATTCTTTCATATATAGTACATAAAAATCAGATATGTATTGTTTGCTATTCGTCATAGAGACTATAGCCAGTAACAGTAATTAGCTCCCTTTTGGCATTTATGTAATATTACTGAAGTACTATATATGCATTTTTTCCCTGAAAAATAGCACAGAAAATGCGATAACAGCTAAGAGACTATGAGCACCATAGCAAGCATATAAAGTCATCAAAGTTACGCCAGTAACATAATATGAAGGCAGTGACAATTAGGGTTACTTGTTTCTCAAGTTTGTCTTGCTGGCGGCGAAAGTCATTCCGCTCATGGTCTAGCAATTCCTGCTTCGTACTTCTTTAACTACTCTAGATTGTCCAGTTTCTTTTGCAAAGGAGGTGGAACCTTCGGACTATTGGAGTGACAGGTGTGGAGTGGTCAGAGGCAGCCAATAAACATCAGAACTACCCTTCAGTGCAACAAATTGAAGATTATTATCTTTTAATTTAGTGGGCTATTTTTTTATTGGATCCTTTTGGGGTCTCTTATCTAAATGTAACCCCCTTTTAAAATTTAACTATTTGAAACTCTTTTTACCGATGAAAAGACATCAATGCCCTTATTGTTGTCAATGTATAGAAAACTTCTCCAAAGCATTAAAACTTAAACCAAATTCTTTCTTTTTTATGTAAACCAAATAGTATGCCAGTTTTGAAGGTTGAAAGTGAACAACTTGTGTTATCTCAGCATTGAAAAAATAAAGGTAAAACTTAAAGTCTTCTCCTTTTTCTTGATCGATTTTTTTTTTAAACCTAGGGTTTATTCAATAGTTTGGATTTTTGCTTTATTATAGTTTTTTAATCGGTTTTGGTTTGTTATATACCAATGTGGATCATGTTTAAGAAAAATAAGTGATGAAATTGTGAATTTTTAGGTAAAAAATGTTGTATGTCCGTTCATGAGTGAAATTGTTGTTTTGAACGATAGTTTTCACCAATCTATCGTGCTGCATGACGGTTTTCACCAAGTTATCATGTCGCACGATTGTTTTCTCTAATATGTCATGTTGCACTATGGTTTTCCTCAAGCTATTGTGTAGCTTTTAAGTTAAAAACTAAATTTGTGATATCATGTATATTTTCATTAATTTTGTTACATCATAACATGTCTGATTCCATTATGAAACCGTTCTTACAATTTTTATAAATACAAATTTGTGCTTGTGTGTATCATATTTCACAAAATCTTAGAGTTAAATTCAAAGTTGTGAATATAAATGATAATCTCTTTATAACTGCCAAAGGTTATCTTCTATGTGAGTTTGAGTAGCTAATACAATAAATTAATGGAATTGACCAACATATTGAGTTTTCTATTGTGAAGCTAGTAGATCATGATAATAGTGGTTCACATTTAATATCTAAATATTGTCATGACAATGATATTTTTATTAACCAACTCATAAAGTACCAATTGCTTGTTTATTCTGTTTATCTCAGGTCAAAACGTATGACAAAAGATAAGTGGTACATCATGTTTCAAGTTACTAGTAGTGGATTACTATATAGATCATGGCCTAAATGTCAACTTCAATTAGAAGGGGTATCAAACAGTTTGCACGAATCCTGTCCTCCAAAAAATGAAGGTAGAAGAGCCTCTGCCTTATACAAGCCACATTAGGAGCAATGAAGCAATCAAACTTATGCCATTTGTGGGCTCTTTGGTCATCATCATTGTTGGGGTTGCATGCTTACGCAGAAATTGATTACAATCTCATTTCTCATATTCTTACGTGAATTTTACTGCAATCAAGTCAGTTGTAATAAATCGTGGGTATTTTAGCTTCTATAAAAGGCTTTCAATTTCTATTTTTGCTTTGTTTAATTATCATAAAATTATACTGCATTGTATTTGAGTTGGAGTCTCAGAAAGAAATGTAAGCACTTGTACTGTTAATTGAGTACAATTTGATTTAGATTCTTAAATTGATTATCTATGTTTTGTGTTTCTTTTATTCCATTTATTTGTGATATGTTAATTATATGTCATGCTTTAGCGCACAAATAAAAGGGGTAGAGATTGGTGCATGCATAGGATTCTATACCATGTAAACTTCTTGTCTGCATATGAATTTTGTAATGCTAAAATTTCTAATAATGTGGGAATCAATGAATTTTATAAATCTCTTAAGTTGGTTTCTAAAACTAATTTTTTGTATGACAAAACTAGACATGTTATAGGTATAATAAAAATTTATTTGAAATAAAAATGTTTAATATGCAAATTTTGATGAATTTATGAGTTACACTATTCTAGGAAGACTATGCTATTTTAGAATTTGTCCTGTCAATTACGAGATTTTTTAGGATGCCTTAAACACATTACAAATTTATCAAATTATATATGCAACATCTTCTATATGTGAAATGTTATGGGTTGAAATTTCGTGATTTATTTCCTTGTACAAAAATAGTTATAAATTTTCGAATATAGTATCCTCAATGTGAACCTTGAATTGACAACTTTGTAGCATTTCTTTGAAAAATCATTTTGAAAACGTTTTTGCTGATATTTTAACTAAAATTTATATCGTAGCCTTTGTCTATATGTGTTGGTAAGCTTTGTAACTTTTGAAAGGATAATTTATCACATATAATTCGTTGATGAATGGTCGCTTATAGTGTTGAAATAGTAACCTATTTTAAGAATAGTTTGTTTAAATAATTTCTTTATAATGTCTGGATTTTATTAAGTGTGGAGTATGACCTATGCATTTGTTAAATGCTTAATTTATTTGACTTTGTAACAGATCAAAAGTGGTTTAAACTTACATTTATTTACAAGGTTGGATTAAGCTTTTCGGTTCGATGAGGTAAGTAATTTGGAACTTTTTCTGGGATCACAATAAACATATTTATATGCTTTTGAATTATTTTTTATATAGTATCCTATCATGAATTATCTAAATTATGTTTTAAATGTATTACATATGTACGCTTTTAAGCCCTTCATATAAGTATTATGCTTTATGATTGATTATGGAGGATTTGGATTTGTATGTGATTTTTTGTGAGTTATGAATAACACTATGAATGATTGATTAATCATACTTGTGGCTTTACTTGTAGTGTTCTGATCTCTATTTACAGATCAGATTTTTATTTATATGTTCTGATTTGACATCATCCAGATTTTCATTTATATGTTCTAGATTATTTACGTTCGGACTCCTCTTTGTTACAAAAAGTCAACTAAGCAATAAATAAGTAAGTTTGTGAGATTTATTATGAAAGTGCGATATTATCTTATATATATCCTCGAATGTTAGTTTGTGTATATTATTTTCTTCAATAAATATGAATTAGTTATTGTTTTATATCTCATTATAGTTTATTGTGATTCCAAGTGATTGAGACTTTGCCATAATGGATTTGGCATCTTGTGTTTCCGCTGTTCCTTGCTTCCCACATAGGTCGAAGCTCTCATGATGTTATTTACGTGTTATTTCATTATTCTTTTAGGCACTCTATATAACGAATTCTTTAGTATTTGAATTGAAAGTTTTTATTCATTTAAGTCTATTCATTGATATATCTATTTGCATTTATTATTATAAGTATGAATGTGATAACTCTCTTATTTTCAAAACTGGGGCAATTACAGTTACAAGTACTATTTGTACTTTAATCCTTTCAGTGATTCAATTTTGTTTCCTATCCCCACAAAAAAAAAAAAAAAAAAAAAAAACATTAGACGTCTGGTATTGTTTTACAATAGCTTCTCCTTCAGTTTAAATAGTCAAGAATTATTGATCAAGAAAGCTACTGGAGAATCTAACTACAAAAGATATCATTAGGGGACACCACACAGGCCAATGACATAGTCCTTGTAGGATAAGGCATATTATAGTTTTGACTATGAAATATATGAATAGTATAGGAGGTGAAAGCAAAGGAGGACTATCACATTAGAATACTAGTAAATAAAATACAGGTATGTTATCCAAGGCAAATACAATTAGAAAATATGAACTTTGCCTCTCATGCATTTGTATAAAATCCATCAACATTTGTTGTTACCAAGCATTTAGCAGGTGTAAATAGGAAATAGCAAAAACAAAAGCACCATTAGCAGCTTTATGAATTATGCACTTTATATCTAGGGATGGCAATTTGGATCATGACACGCGAACACGACATGAATGCGACACGAACACGATACACGATTAATAAATGGGTCGGATTCGTGTTGAGGAGGTTCAACACGCTAACCCGTTTAATGACACGAATAATTAAACATATTTTGTCTATCCTTAATATGTAAGCTCATTTAGTGATATAAATTATTATCTACTTATAACATATATATTATAAAACTGAAAATTTGATATTATAAAATAAATTAATTTACAAAATAATAAATTATAATGATTTTAATAATATTTTATACTAACAATGGTTTATATTATAAAAATAATTTTAATTGATATAAATATATATAATATAATATATTATGCATAACTAGGTTAAATAATTAAGTAAATTATGTGAATTAAATATGACACGATTACAACACGTGGGTAACACGTTTAATAACTGTGTCAGATCCGTGTTTTATGTCTTGATACGAATAATTAAAAGGGTGACATGATATGACACGAATTGTCACCCTTATTTATATCTATAACAACCGATGACCAACTAAACACAAAGAGTAATCAAATGGAACCAATGGCGGATCCAAGGGGTGGCTAGCCTGAGCTATGCTTTTCAAAAAAAAAAAATTGCAAAGTTCTAGAAAACAACCCGCAGTCTACAGAACACTCCTATAATTTTAATGCATTATAGATACAACCCTGGAATAAATAATGAATACTAAATATGTAGAATCCTAAAAACACTTTCCCAATTTCTTTTAACTTCTCATGTCTTTTTTACGAAACCGCACGCCCTGAAACCGCTACAAGATTGCCATTAACCTTTTTTTAATCTTTCCCTCATCAATCTCTCACTACCTTTGAATTAAAGAATATTAAATAATGGACCTCATTCTAGTTGGCATCCACTTTGAAAATTTTATCACCATATTTATCTTCTCATGAATGAGTAAAATTAGAGGAAGCACAAGCAATGTAAATTGAAATAAATATTTTAAGTAAACATTTTCTCACTTTCTGAACTATGTCAAAAATTAATTGAAACAAAAAGATCAAATGTCTACGCTTTCATTGATAGATTGATTCTTTTAGTGTTGGCTATATATAGAACATGTATTTTGAGGAATAAATTTCATTATGTGGCCCCTATCTAGGTGTAAAATTTAAGTTTCTTATTAATAAAATTTTCTCATACCGTTGAAGTTCTTTTAGTTAAGTACAGCCTGGGCTAGAAAAAAATATTGGATCCATCCCTGAATGGAACAGATTTACATATTCTCAGAAACATCATAATAGTTGGTCATGACTGAGGTACACCTGAATGAATATTTTGATGATATTTTATTTTCATAGAACTATTCTTCAAATTTAATTAGGGATGACAGAAATCATCGGATGGGCCAAGGCTTCAGATTTTCCGCATTATCCGGCTCGGGGAATCTCAGGATTTGCGAGCTTCAGGCCCAAGGATCAGGCCTTCTAAGAGAACCTCAGCCTAGGTGCGGTGCAGGGCGCTTACGTGAAGCACAATTAATTACCCAGCCCATTTGATTGGTTGTATAATGTAAAACGCATGCACCAAGACTCGAAAACATGATTTGGAGGTTAAGTTTCAACGGCTCACCACCCGTCTATATGAACGACTGCACAGTCACAGTCATGCTACGGGTGCTGAACAAATTCAACTGGCAGAACGCCGCGTTTTGCCCCATGTAAACACTCACCGCAAGTAAGTGTCACTTTGGATACAAGAAAAAAGTTAAGATTCAACTATTTATTTTGTTTATCTAATTAAAATTGAAGTAATTAATTACAGAATAATATCTTAAGATTAAAAAAAAAAAAATCGATTTTGAAACAAACTAAACTTGCTTCAGATATCTTCTGCTCTTATCTCATTCTTTTTACATTCTGCTCTTATCTTTCTTTTCTCTCTCTTCTCTCTCAAAGTATAAGTTTACTCTCCTAATTACAGCTAGGCTTTCAAGATGGTTAGCCCTGAGGTTGCTCGCAATGTGGTTGGCATGATCGGTACATTCCGTGCTTATGATTTTTTATCCTTTCCTCTGTTTTTGAAAACAGTACAATGTGTTTTGGCTTTGTTGTTTCTGTTCTTGAAAATAAAAACAAACAAATAACATTCTGATTGTGCTGTATTGATTTCAGGCGTGTTTTGCATTGATTTTAAGGTGTGTTTCGCTTTGTTATTGTGTTCTGATTCTGTTTTTGTGTTTTCGTTTTCTCTATCTCCAGAAACAAGTTCTTTGTAGTATATTTGTTTTCTTTTTTTTCGTTTTGTCTTTGAATTTAGCAACAAGTCTTTTGGAGTTTCCAGATGCATTTATCGTTTTCTCTGTTTTGAGAAACAAACTCTGGTTTTTTTTTTTTATCGTGATTGGTTTAATAATTTGATTAGTTTTGTTTGTTTTTGTGCGCAGGGAACTTCATCTCCTTTGGCTTCTTCCTCTCGCCAGCGTGAGTATCTTGTTACCTCTCCAGTTTATTATAAAAAATTCATAAAACTCGGCTTCTTCATGTTTTAAATCACCACAAAATCAACATTATGTCTTATTGATTTATTATTCTCCATGTTTAAATCGCCACAAAATCAACATTATGTATTTATTTTCCTTTATTTGCTGATTTGGTGAGTTAAAATAAGATTATGGAGGGAATATTTTAACATAAGAGTTTTGACACAATATTAGACACAATTTTCAAGTCATTGATCTACAAAATCTAATGATTGAGATTTGATGAGTTGACAGCAAAATATATCTTGTTAACTTTCAATCACTATAATTAAATTTTGTGAGAAGAAAATTGTGTTAATAAATTGTATCAAAAATTCGTGTTAAAATATCTCTTTATATATATCTTTTTATTTATCATCTATGTTCAAAATGACATTAAAACTTCTTTGTTCAAAATGACGACGATGACCGCGTTAGTTCTTTGGACGTCTTATTGATTTATTATTAATTTTGCGTAAAATACTGTTAACAGTCCGACTTTTTGGCGTATAATTAAGAGGAAGTCAGTGGAATAATGCAATTCAGACGTTCATATTATAAAATGCCTGAATTGCATGTTTTGGATCCTCTATGGTCTGCCAGTTGTTCATCCAGACAGCATTCTGGTCTCAACCATCAACTCTATTGGGCTCGTAATTGAATTGATATATTTAGCCATATTCTGCATATATGATCATAAGGGCACAGAAAGGGTATGAATGCTTCACACTTTGCTTTCCATGAATTTTTTTACACATGGTGGTTAAGTTGTTTTTCTTCCGCTGAACATGTTCGTGAGAATTGTCTGAACATTTTCACTGAATATAACCATGAAACTTTATGATTGTCAATCGATTCAGTATACGCATGTTGCTAAGTCTCTAATCTGGACTAGAACGATAATTGTTTGAACATGTTCACTGAATATAAACATGAAACTTCATGGTTGTCAATCGATTCAGTATAGGCATGTTGCTAAGTCTCTAATCTGGACCAGAACGATATATAATTATGCCAAATTGCGTCATTGGTTGCTCTTTGACTTCGCTCTTTAATCTTAACATTTCAGAAGAACGTTGCTCTTGGACTTTATTGCGGAGTGGCTTCCGTTGCAAACATAGCTCTCATCACCTTTTTGGCTCTCCACACTGACACCAGCAGGTCCCTAATATGCAATATCTTCAACATTATCATGTATGCTTCACCTCTCGCAATAGTGGTAAGTATCCGCCCAATCCACATACATGCCATGATGAGATGCTAGCGGCAGAAGTGACACCCATGACCTTGCATTTTTCGTGTTGATTTGCACAGAAAAAAGTTATAATAACAAAGAGTGTAGAGTACATGCCATTCTTTCTTTCGCTAGCAGGCTTTGCTAACGGATGCATTTGGACCGCTTATGCTCTCATCAAGTTAGACTATTTTATTCTGGTAACAAACTTGTATCCATTTTTTGGTATGCACCACATACGTTTGCAAAAGGCATTCCAATCTTAATGTTTTTGTTGGTTAACACTGGCAGATAAGTAATGGTCTTGGAGGAGTACTTGGTTTTGTTCAACTCGTAGTGTATGGATGTTACCACAAATCAACACCAAAAAAAGGCGAAGGTGTTGTAAAGCCAACTGACGTGCAGTTCATGGTACTGGTGCTGCCAAAAACCGATGGACTCATCAAGCCCGCAGTTTTAGAATGAAACTCGACAATCAATTTCTTTTCTTTTTCTTGCAACGGTTTTACAGTTTGTTCAAGTTTATGTTTTTCTAGCAAGAAAAAAGAAAAAAAAAATTGAGGGAGCAACCACTTTTTTGGTTGTTAACCTTTTCAAACGTACTTGTTGTGTCAAGTTAGACTTCTAATTCACACTTATATCACTAAAGAAATAGAGAATCACCTGAATTTAAAAAAAAAAAAAATTGCAGTTTGTTTGTTCAAATTTATGTTTTGCTAGCAAGAAAAAGAAAAAATAAATTGAGGGAGCAACCACTTTTTTGGTTGGTAACTTTTCAAATATTCCAAGTGTGTCAAGTTAGCCTTCTAATTCACACTTATGTCACTAAAGAAATAGAGAATCACCTGAATTTTAAAAAAAAAAAAAAATGAGAGACATTGCAAGTGGAGCTTGACTAGGTTTTAACTTATTAAAACTGACTTCATTTTCAAGTAAACCAGTCCTTATCAGTATTTACGCATAACACCAACGATGGTTTAAATTCCAATAGATAAAACTATTTTTTGAACTTGAACTTTTTTTAGTCGAACTTAAATAGTTTTCAAAACAAAGAAGACTAATAAGATAAACATCACAAATTCCAATCTTTCTTCCCACTTACGACCAACCAATTGCGCCAAGGGATTAAGAACACCATGGGAGCCTGGACAAATTCTTCCTATAGCAGTAAAAGTCCAACAAAGATCTTAGTAATTTTTGGTAATTTAAGTCTTAGCTATATTTCAAAATTTAATAAAATAAAAAAGAGGAACTTAAAGAGAGAGATCAGATGGAGTTTACATAACACCACTCTTATTAATTTATTTAAAAGAACATCAATTACCATATAGAAAAAGATCTCCCTACTAACAATTCCAAGCAATAGTAAGTGTTTAAATTAACAAAATCTCAATTTAAATTATGATATAAGAGAAAAACAAAAAGATTTTCAACGAATATTAAGTGTTTAAATCGATAGAATCTCAATTTAAATTCGGAGATAAAAGGCCAAAGCAAAAACAATAAGATTCAACTCAAAATGACATGCAACCCTAAGCAACCCTAAGCATTCACGACATGGACAAAGAACTAATGTAACAGACCTCCCCTATCTTTTAACATAGTATCACTAAGATGGACCTTTTATACTTTTGTATTAATTTGACCCCTATGTTTTAAGAAACTCATCATAAACAATCTTTTTGTTAATTATGTCATTAAATGACATTATTTTTTTCATCCAAGTTTAATATAATTACTCAAATACCCTTAACCTATTTCTCTTTAAGATTAAATAAGGCACAAATTAATAAATATTAAAAAATACAAAAAAATTATATTTAACCAAAAAGAATTGATACGAACCCACCACCACTAGTAGCCACCTTTCACCAACAGCCATGACTCTCCGAAAAACAACATCCCACCACCAAGCCCATCAGTGGCTTCTACACCTCCTGTCTCTGCGAAATTGATTCCTCCGCCACCCTGAATCCCACTTCCTCCACCGCCACTCCTCGCCTTTGCCACTCCAAATTCTTCTCCTCCACCAGCCCCAATGCTGCCAATGCAGCCCCCTCCACCTCGAAGCCTCGCCGCAAGTCGTAGGACATCCTTCCCTGCACTGCCATCACCACCAACGACAGCAACGACAAAAACCAAAATCTTAGGTGTTTCTTCGTCTATGTATTTTGTTTTTTTATTTTTTATAAGATTTAAGAATGCATGATTAATAGTAAATTTTGAAAATGATATGTAAAATATATTAAAAAATATAAAATATAAAAATCATGATACAAAATATATAAATAAACGGGATAATCCTCTAAAACATGCTAAATCCAAATGGGTATTTCACAAATCCGTCACAAAACACGTATATCTCTCCATTTCTTCAGATAACCTCCATTTGAATCATCCTAGCCATAGCATAAATTAAAAAAAATGATAACGACTATTTGGGCGATTACTGACATCATTCCTCACGTTTCTAAAATTAAGATTTGTCCCTGAGATTTGGCCGTAAAATAATTTTGTCGCTCACCAATGTTAGATTTAATAGAAAACGTTAGTTAAGACAAAAGCATGTCACTGATAGCCATTGAGTGGACGAAAATGCCTTTTTATTATTGAATACTTAACAATATATATTTTTCAAACTTAGTGAACCTTTATAATATAGAATAATAAAAGCAAATATGTTGACAATAATACCGTTACAAAATTCAAAGTTGATCGAAATACCCATCACTTCTCCAGCCACCATCTCCGCCTCTCCATCGCTGTTACTCCCCCCATCATCGCCATCTCCAGCCACGTCTTCCTCCACCACCTCTTTCTCTTCGATCACAAGCTCCCATTCACCATTTCACCGAGCTCCACTCACCCAAACCGAGACCACCTCTCCACCTCCAACCGACAGCGACCACCTCCACTCAAACCATCACCACCTATCTCTTTTATCTTCTTTTTTCCAGTCACTGTGTCTAGCCACTGCGATCACTTCTCTTTCTCCTCTCACCTCCACCTGACCTCCCCTCTCTTACTCTTACAAGATCTCTCTTTCTGATCTATCTCTCCACCAACCAAGCCATCCATCACCGATCCAGCAGATCTTCCCCTCCAATCTATCACCCCGATCTCCTCCATCTCTCACTAATCCCCTTCTTCTGCACTTTCTCTCTCTCATCTTACTGATTTATTCCTCGCCCACATCTGATCCATCATCGACAGTAGTGATTTAAATAAGCGATGGTGGTGAAATATGATGCAGGCGGTTGGGCATCAATGGCGGTGGTGGTTGGAGAGAGCGGTTTGGTCCACTAACAGTATTTTTGGGTAGTCAATTATTGTAATAATTTGATTTTAATCTTTGGGTTAGGGTTGTACAAAATAATCCGATCCGATCGGGTTGATCAAAACCTGAAATCGAGCTAATTTTATTGGGTTTCTCAATTTTCGGGTTGACATCGACTCTGAAGAGATGAGCCGAAATAACCCGAGCTGATTGATATATTTCTTAAAAACATTTTTTTTATCACGTGTTAGTTTTCTATTAGTGGAAAGCATAGTGTTATGATGGACTTTGGCACACTGAATCAGTGATATAAAAGTAATCCTAGTAATTGAATTAGAATCCCTCAAATCTACTTCTTCTGCTTCAAAAACCATTGCTCCTTCGCGACTGCAGCCGTTTGATTTGTCGCTCCTCCATGGCTCCAGCTGCTCGACTCCTTGCTCCTCGCGCTCTAGCCATCGCTTCTCCACGGGTCCACTCCGGCATCGTAGCGTTGTAATTTCTCGCATCCACTCTCCTGTCGCACTTGCGGCTAGCCTTTGTTGCTTACACTCGTCACTTATGTTCTACCAGAAGAACCCCATCTTCCTCCATCTCCGACAAAACGGTTAACCCACTTGTGCAATTGGAATTCCTCTTTTGAGTCTCTGTTATTTTCTACAAATGTTATATATTTTTTTTAATTTATTGGACAGGCTCTTTTGGGTTTCTATTATGTTGCCGAAATGTTTAGGCATTTGTTATTTGATTGCCTATTTCTGTCAATTTTATGAATTTCTGGTATAGCTCTTTTGAGTCCTCACTATAATCCTCAAATCTTAGAAGATTTGTCTACAAGGATTTCTGTTCTATTGTCGAAATTTTTAAACTGTTTTTGCTTTAATTTGTGAATTTAAGTTAAATTCACTTGTGTAATGGCTTTTGGAGTGAATTAGCTCTTTTGGGTCTTTGTATTTTTGTTGAATTACTGAGACTTTTGTTATGTAATTGCTAATTCGTTTCTATATTTTAGAATTAAGTGTAAACCCACTTTGAGGCAGAAGAACTCTTGGAAATTGGAATAATAAAAGATTTTATGTCTGTTTTATGCATGAAATATTGATATATTTTATGTAATTGCTTATTTATTTTTGTTTGATGAATTTTAAGTATATATTTTACCGTAAAAACTCTGATATCTCTATTATCATAATTGGCATGTACTCAATGTCTGTTGGATCTAGCCTTTGAAAAGAACGTATAACCCGAATAATCCGATCCAACCCGAGCAACGGGTTATACATTGGATTAAGCAATTTAAAAATCTAATCTCGGGCTCATTTTCTCTAATCCGGTGATATATCGGGTTGAGTGGTTTAATTAAAATCCGATCCGATATGATTCAACGCATGTGAACCCCTACTTGAATTATTTTATTTTAACTTGTTTTTGGAATAGGTTTGTGATTAATGCAATGATGTTGATGGAAAAGAGTCTGGTTGTGTTGTGGCGAAGTCAAAAGGGTGTATAATATTCCCAGATGGTGGTGACGATGAGTCGGTGATAATGGTTTGATGGGGTGCGCTACAACAGGTACTCAATTGGGGGGTATCATTGGTTCAGGTGATTTTTCTCGATTTTCTTTTTGGGTAAATTAGTGATGATCTTTGGGTTTTGATTAGATTGTGTTTTTATTTACAAAAATTATACTTAATTATATAATTTAATTTATGATCATGATTTATTAGTTTAATTTTGATTATATGTTGATATTCTGATACGATTTTCCCCTTGTATTCTATTAAATTTAACGCCAGCGAGATATCTCATAGGGCAAATCTTAACTTAAGAAAGTGAGGGACGATGGGCTTTTAAGCGAAACCTCAGGTAGCAATTAGTCCTTTAATGAAAATACAAAAAGTTAACAAATAATTGAATCAATACTTAACAATATTAAATCAAGGTATCAATAACAATAATGAATAACAAAATTACGTATTATAAAAGATATATTTAAATAGATATTTTTATAAATAAAAAAATCTTTTACTTATTTATTTTTATGAAATTTAAAAATCAAAAATAAAATTGAATAGCTGCCATAACCGTACTTACCACTGCCAACTGTCGTCGGTCGTCATATGAGTCACTTTTCCAACGATACCTCCGAGACTAACATAACCAACTTCACTCTATTTACAAGGTTATCGGAGTAGTTTTGGAAGATAGGACAACATTTGGTCATTAAAGGCCAATAAACATTCGACAATCGAATTTGTCTCAGAATTTATGACCAAATGTTCAAAACCACTCTAATGAACCTGTAGATTGGCCAGAGATGCTCATGATGGTACTAGTTATATTGCCGAAATTGCGCTAAGCATGGTAGCTGTTATCGGTGATGATAATTTTTCGGTCACCTTTACCACCAAATTTTTTAATAAATAAAAATATATATTATTATTATTTAAAATGATATATTTTATTTAATAATATTATAAAAATATAAATGATATTTTTGGAACAAAAAATTGTCACAAGATTTGACATATTCAATTCAGATTTAATTGAAAAAATTTCACTTTTTCTAATAAATGATAAATCAGTTACATTTAAGTGATAAGTTTAGGAAAAAAAATCATTAATGTCTTAACATTTTAAGATTTAAGTGAAAAGGCAAGGAAAACAAACAGGTCCTAAGATTATATTGTTAGTCTAACATAGTTTGTAATTGTAATTATTTGTTTGTCAAAACTAGGTTGAATTGTTCATGTCGAAGTGGAACAAAAGCAAAGATTTAGAAAAGCATATCGTAATCACTTGATAACCGCTAGCTTAGTAGGGATGGACGAATGAGGTACGATAATGAATATTAACCGGAAAGAAATCACACTAGAGGATGCTCGTATTTTACAAGTTATTGTTTCAACCCCATCGAAGCATCGAGGGAGAAACAAAAGTGCCAAAATCTCATTGAAGTTCGAAAGAAAACAAAACATTGAAGTTCCAAAGAAAACAAAGCATTACCCCAAGTTAGCAGAGTGCTTTTTGCCTTTTTGTTTCTATTAATACTTGTGTGATTTTGTCTAGTGAAGTGGAGGCGAAAATGCCTACAAATTGGCTCAAAACAACTTTTATAATGTGTATAATGGCTCGATTTTGGAAAGGGAAGATAATGAAAGAGTCAACGAGAGATTAAAGTCATCTTTATCAAATTTACATGGGATAATTTCAATAAGTATCATCAGGTTTTAACTTAATTTTAATCAGAGGATGATTATACATTCTTCATCAATCACGTCCCTGAACTTGTATAAAAATAATCATTTTCACCCCTCAAATTATCATTTTCAGGGGTGAAAATGATGAAAAATGAATAACTTTAGACGTGTAATTGATTAAAAATGTATAGTCGCTCTTTAGTTGAAATTAAGTCGAAATTCGAGGGTACTTATGAAAATTATCCTAATTTATATTTAATAATATAGCATTCATTTTAAAAATATATTATTTTTCATATTAATTTAACATCAATCCAACAATTATAAATTAAACCACATAATTTAAATAAATAAATTAGGTTGATACATCATTGCTGCATATATAATGCAATCTCATTAATCACTTTCATTTCTCATTGAAGGGTAGATATTTGTTATTTGATATCTTATCTATCAGGGATTCCTAATTGAGTTCTATGTATGTTTTATTGTTTAATTTTTGAAAATATTTTTATATCAGACACATTAATAGTATACCTTGTAAGTTATCTGAATAACTCGAGAGCCTTTTTATCATTATTTCCTTCAATTTGGGTGATTAATTTCAGCATTAAACACTATTTGAAAATGGATTATGATTGGCTGAATTGGGCTTGTAACGGAATTTGAAGTGAGTCACATAGTTAGATGGGATAATATCAGTTGATGATGCTATTTAATTCACCTCAGTGTCTTAGAAATATGCACGCTCTCCTTAAAAGTCTTAGGGAAAATTGAAAAAATGGACAAATTTAGGGGGCTGGTTTGAAAAATGGACATGTTCTGAAATATTTTCATCCCAGAGACACTTTTGTGTCTAAAAGACAAAAACACCCCTGTCCTAAAATAAATTCCCAAAACCTTGTTATTTCATATCCTTCGGACAAATTTTTTTAAGAAAGACAGTAAAGCAAGACACAGAACAACGGAAACCAGTAACAGCTCGAATCACTTAACTTTCCTGTCCCGAAACAACCTCAATATCTGAAGCAGTAAGCAAAACGCGTAAGAGCAACTTTTCCTTAATCTCTCTGTAAATGGCATGAAAATTTAATGTATGTGTAGTGTTTTCGTCATTGCTCGCATTGTTAACTGACAACCGCATTATATAGCTTAAAAATGGTTTATGTATGTGAACTAAGGGTAGAGATAGTGCCGTCTGTGTGAAAAAATGCTGGAAATTGGCTGTCGGTGTGCAAAAATGGGTTTTCGCAGTCGAAGGTCGAAGAAGACGACTGTCTTCGAGTGTCGTCGAGTGTCGTCGAGTGTAGTCTAGTGTTGTCGAGTGTCGAGAAGTTCTGTCGGGACCGAATCACGACAATTCGAATGGTGGTTTCGAGTGTCTAGCCATTGCCTCGATTCTAGGTTCGAGTGTCGCGTGTTCGAGTTCCGTCGAGGGTCTTGTGGATTGTCAAAAGTTCGTGTGTCGCGTGTCGAGAGTCGAGTGTAGGACGCGTGGAACCGACCTGTAGATGTCTCGAACCATTCATTTCGAGTGTTTCGAGAGTCGTGGACACCATTTTGTCGAGCTTTCGAGTAAGAGAGTCGAGTGTACAAGTTGACGAGTGTTGGACGACGAAGTTAGTCGAGTTCGAGTGTCGTGTCACATATGTCGAGTGTCGAGTGTTTTTGTCGAGTCTCGTCGAGCGTTTTGGCAGAACGCTCTTTTTTCCCACTTTTGCAAGCTATTTCATAATTATTTTTTGTCCACGGATCTTATATGATATGATATATCTCAATCATGCAGGAAATGGAAACTTTACGCGTACTCATTGCATATAATGGTTCATGGATTGTGCAAGAGAACGGTAGTTATTTGTATGCCGGTGGGACGGGGAAGCCATTGATAATTCGTAGATGTGCTACTTATAACGAGTTGGTTGACTGTATTAGTACTAAAATGGGTTGGGATCTTCGTAAGAAAAGAATGAGTTTAGAGGTTCAATTTTCTTGTAAGGGTGTTCTTCCAATGCCGATTCGTATTGAGACTGACGACGATGTTTCTTTTTTCATACAACATTGTTTGGAGGACCAACAATCATATACACCGTTAGTTGTTAAAGTTGAAGATAGGGAGAAGCAAAGACAGAGGTCAGGGTCAGGATCCGATGCAATCCGTAGGCGAGAAGGATGTTCTCATCCCTCATTCTTTCGTTCAGCAAGTGGGAGCAACCAATTAAGTGAGTCTACTCCTGTTTGTGGACAACCAGAATTGAATGACGATGTTGGCGTTGAATTTGAGCAGTGTTTAGGGCATGCGGGGCATGAGTCATTTGGGGTAGGGGTGTTATTTCAAAATGAAGAAGGAGTGCCTCCATCGATGCCATCGAGATTGGTACGTCATCTTGACAGCATTAGAGAGTTTGAGAGTGTAGGTAATATTGATGATGTTAATGATGACGATGGTGGGAATGAATATTGCGAAGATACTGATGATGGTGGTGATGATGTTCGTGTGCATGTTGACGATGACAATAATGATTACACGGTTCATATTGAGAATGATGTTGAGGGATTGGATGATTTTGTTGTTGATGGGCACAATGTAGCCGGTTCACATTTCGATAATGAGGGAGAACGGGAGATCTTGAATGATGTGAACCATGATGAGCCGTTTACCGTGCCTTATCCAATTCACTCCACACCTACCGTGCCTCCTCCAATTCACTCCACACCTACTCGTCCAGTATATGGCCATCAGGAAGATCCGATGTCGAATAATGACAGCTCTCAGGCTAACACATTCAGGTGGATGCCGCCTATCGTGCATCCACCCTCCACAGTTGGCGATGATGCCTCATCGTTTGTAGTTGACGAGATTGAGGTTGGGGTTGGACAGATGTTTAACAGCAAAACGGAGCTTCGAGAGAAGTTAGCGATGTTGGCATTAAGACGAAACTTTCAATTCAAGGTGAGGAACTCCAACGCCACAAGGTTTGAGGTTGTATGTCGTGCTGAATCTTGTAAATGGCGTTTACGTGCCATAAAGGTGGCCGATTCACATTTCTTCCAAGTGAAAACGTATAAGAACCACCACACGTGCTCCGGAGCCGGACTTCACCCAGTTCACAAACAGGCAACTGCACATGTCATTGGCAAACATATTAAGAGCAAATTCGTTGAGGCATCGAGAATATATCGTCCAAAGGATATTATGTCCGATGTTCAGGAGTCATTGGGTGTTAATATCACGTACAATAAGGCATGGAGGGCAAAGGAGGTAGCTTTGCAAGAACTTCACGGATCTCATGATGAATCATTCACACTACTCCCTCAGTACATGTACATGATTGAGAAAGCAAACCCGGGGACCAAAACGTCGTTAGAAACTGATGAGGATAACCATTTCAGATACTTTTTCATGAGTATGGGGGCCTCGATTGCTGGATTTGCATCGTCAATTAGGCCAGTTATTGCAGTTGATGGTTCCTTTTTAAAAGGGAAATATAGGGGTACAATGTTTTTGGCTTCTTGTATGGATGGTAATAAACAAATATACCCCTTGGCATTTGGAATTGGGCATTTTGAAAATGATGACTCCTGGAACTGGTTCATGAGACAGTTGCGTGATCATGTTGTACAAAATGTCCGAGATCTTGTCTTCATTTCTGACCGTCATCGTAGTATTGAACGTGCTGTGGTTGCAGTTTTTCCTAATGCACTGCATGGATTGTGCACTCATCATCTCAAGGGTAACTTGAAGGCAACGTTCAAGGACAAGACTTTGTTGGAATTGTACTACCGCGCTGCAAGGACATATCATTGTGCTGATTTCAACTATCATATGCGACAAATTGAATCGCATATGCCAGCAGCAGCAACTTATCTTCGAGAGATCAGAGTCGAGAAATGGGCACGTTCACAGTTTCATGGTCGGCGGTATAACATAATGACAACAAATATAGCTGAGTCAATGAACAGCTGTTTGCGACACCATCGATTCCTCCCGGTGACGTTGTTAGCTGATTATTTTCGGGCCAACTTGCAGAAATGGTTCTATGATCGTCGACAGCTATTTGCTAACTCAGAATCACATCTCTCGCCCTGGGCAAACAAGTTGATGGAGGAGCGTTTAAAAGAAGGAGATCGTATGAGGGTTAGTGGTATATCTCTTACTATGTATGAGGTTAGAGGCAACGACCGTGTTTGCATAGTTGACATGCACGCGCGTACATGCACGTGCCTTGTGTTTGATCTTGACCAGCTTCCGTGTGCACATGTATTAGCGGTATGCAAACGTATGAATCTCCTTACATGCCATGATTACTGTGCCCATTGGTATACCACCGAAACATTGTTACATGCATATGATCTCCCAGTAGTTCCTGTTGGAGTTAGTGAGGATTGGGTGGTTCCTGAGGAGGTTCGCAGTAGAGTGGTTCTCCCGCCAGTCATGAGGAGACCAGCCGGTCGTCCTCGGAGGAATCGAATCCCTTCTGTCGGTGAGTCTAGCTCCTCTCGATCTTGCGGGCGTTGTGGAAGTTCCGGGCACAATCGTCAAACATGCCGAAACCCAGTTCCGTTGTATGACAGGGGATGATGTATACCAAATGTGTAAACCAAATGTTGATGTTTGCAACATTGTCTCTTTTTTTTATAACAAATCCTAAGCTTTTGAAAATAATATATTTTGGGTGTTGGATTTTGTCACTGTAAAGCAGTATTATTGTATTAAACACATCTTTATGGGCGTTGTTGTTAAACTAAATAATCTTACCTGCCGCCCAACCGAAAAATAATTTGGAATCTGATTCGAAATCTCTAAGAAACAAGTGTTCTGTCCAATCGCTCGACGACACTCGACGGTAGAAACTCGACGCTCGACATATATTAGCGGAACCCAAAACGAATGTTCGGCCTAAACGCTCGACGAAACTCGACGGTATAACTCGACGCTCGATCTACACGACACACAACCCCTCGAAGCTCGATCATATTGAACACGAACACGCGCGATGAACACGTCACACGAACACTCGAAGCCAGACCAACACGTCACACGAACACTCGAAGCGCGACCACCACGTCACACGAACACTCGAAGCGCGATCAACCGGTCAGACAAACACTCGAAGTGCGGTACACTTCATCACACGAACACTCGAAGCTCGAGCACACGTCAGACAAACACTCGAAGAGCTACTAAACATGTCACACGACCACTCGACGCTCGAGCTCACGGCACACGAACACTCGAACCTCGAGTCTCGACCTCCTTAGGGTCTATAACGTAATTTGCCTCGTCTCGACCCTCGACCCGCGACTCGCGATGACTGACACGTGGGAGCTCGAACTTTGGGGTTTAAAGTTCTCTCTACCGTCACTTCCCGCTTCACTGCCATTTACTCCTACAAACTGTTTCAACTCTTAAAACTCACAGTAACGCACAGACAACGGTTGGGACGCAAACAGACGCGCAGCGACAATCATCTCAACTCCCGACGACCGCAACACCGATCGGCATTCAGGTACGGCGTTTATTTACCGGCCATGCATGTTGTTTTCACTAGTTCAGTGGATTTAGGGCTGTTTAATAATGTTTAGGCCGTTTATTTTCTGTTTATATATGTGATTTGAAAATGTATTGTATATGGTTGGTTTCGGCTGTCGTTGCCGGAAAGTTACAAACGAGTTTTGTTGTGGTAGTGACACTCGACACTCGGCAAACGAGTGTTGTCGAGTGTTGTCGGGTGTTGTCGAGACAAGTCGTGTGTTGTCGAGATATGTTGTGTGTCGTCGTGTTATGTCGAGTGTTGTCGAGTTTGTCGTGTGTTGTCGAGTTTTATCGAGCGTTTAGGCAGATTGCATGCTTTCTGGCTGGTTTTGGCTGTTTTTTTGCCTTTTTGTTTCATATTGAACTATAATGGACTTGTTTTTGCCAATTTGAAGCAAATGGCTGGTGAATTTGGACTGTCCTTCACGCTTAAGACACCGGATACGGAACACTACCAGGCCGTGGTCACAAACATGGCAGGTCCAGACTGTATACAATGGATCCGGGCGAGCTTCAGTGCAAGGCAGAAGGAGATGTTTCGTGCAACATGTTTCAGATTTCTCCTAGACATCCGTCGGCTCTCCTTTCCGTCTCAGTTGGCGCACCACGTGCTTCAATGGGAGGTTAACACCGTGGGGTACGACCGGGAGATGTGGTTCCTTGTTGAAGGTAAAAAAATGGTTTTCATGTACAATGTTGTTACAAAGTCATAGTTTTACACGTATGATATTTTTAGTTATTTAACTGTAACATCGTTGTCATCTTATGTAATTTTTTTTCCTTATTTGCAGGACGACTCATTCATTTTTCTGCGCACGAGTTCGGTTTGATAACCGGCTTACGATTTGCTTCCACGGTGCCACCAATACCGACGATGTTGCATCCGTGCCAATTGTTGGATACATACTTCGATGGCATGGACTTGGATCTCAACACTTTGTATCCCAGACTTAAGAACTTGAATGTGTCTCGTATGCCAGACGAGGATGTCGTGAAGCTAGGCGTGTACTACGTGCTTGAGCGTTTTTTCATGACCCGGGATAGACGCCGACGCGTGTCCAGGACATGGTTGAATTTTGTGGACAGACTGGATGAATTTAATACGTATCCATAGGGTTCGTTGTTCTACGAAAAGACATTGGGCTCGATGAAGAGGGCTTTGGTTGGGAGGTTAGAAAATTACAAGAGGCGAGCCCAAGCGAAGACGGACCAGGTGGAGAGATATAACTTGGAGGGGTGCCCGTACGCCTTTCAGATACATACTGCTATCCATGAGTGTGAACGTGTTTATTTCTGTTTGATGTAATTTTAGTACATGTCACTAACTAACCTGTTCGATGTAATTAAGGTTTGGTTGTACGAGGCCATGCCTTACTTTGGCACACATTTTGGTACAGTGCCACAGGATTGCGTGGCGAGGATACCACGGTTGTTGAAGTGGGAGACAGTTAAGACCCCGTCCCAGAACGCTGCCTACACTAATATACTGAGGGTTAGGAGGCGGGTTAGTACGAATCCTGTATTACATCGAATTGTCTTGTTTTTTGTTCAACCAAAAACTGATAACTGTTTCGCGTGATCTGATTATATGTTGACGCAGGCTAGGCCGCTCGTCGTTTTAGAGCCGTCCGTTATGGAGCAGCAGACGGAGTGGTATGCACGGCTCAATGAAGTAGTTGGCATCCGTAGAGGTGCACATGTGGCTTGGGCAACAGCTGTGGATGCTCCTTTACTGGCGGCGGAGAGCATTGAGCCACTTCCTGCTGAGACGGCTGCAGCTCCACCTCCGGAGGGACCAGCAGCTCCACCTTCGGAGGGACCAGCAGCTCCACCTCCGGAGAGTCCAGCAGCTCCACCTCCGGAGGGTCCAGCAGCTCCACCTCCAGAGGGCCCATCAGGTCCACATCCAGAGGGTCCAGCAGGACCACCCCCTGAGGGACCGGGACCAGCAGCTCCACCTCTGGAGGGTCCATCAGCACCACCTCCGGAGGGTCCGCCAGCACCACCTCCGGAGGGACCGCCAGCTCCACCTCCGGAGGGACCGTCAGCTCCACCTCCTGAGCTCTCATCCGCTTCACCTCCTGCTGGCATCAGTTCCCCTGTTGACCCGGATGTGGTTGCAGCAACAGACACGGACAGTCCTGACATGGACGTAGGGCCTGGCAGTCCACCGCTGGAGCCTTTAAGTCCACTGTCGGAGCCGTTCCATAGTTCCGGAGCTCCAAGAGCATCGACGACGGCGTCGGGTCGGCAGGTAAGAAATGCCAGTCGGCATTAATATTCTTGTACGTATACATTTGCTGCTCTGTTGGTTAATGAAGACCCTTGTTACAATTCTCATGCAGGTGCCGCCGGTCCATGACGACTTCCAGAGCACAGTTTTGCGTGAACTTGCTCTGTTACGGGCGGAGAACAGGGAAATGCGTGAGGAGATAGCTCGTCTCTGCGAGGCCGTTCTGGACCTCGGTGCGAACTTCGGAAACGATGACACGGTACTTTCCAATATTTACATAGTGGATTTTGACCTGTTCCACACACGCTTAAGCTGATGGTTATGTTTGTCTGATTTCAGGATTCAGATGCTGATTCCGACGGAGGTCCGGGTGATGACGGTGATGGTCCGCAGCCCGCGATTCCTGATTCCGTTAACCGGAATGTTCCTGCAGCCGATGCTCCTCCGGCAGCCTTAGTTTCACGCAGGGGTCGCCGCCTCCTACCAGCAAAGCATAAGCGAAGCCCCTTTGTCAGTCCACCAGGTAGGAAGAGGCCGAGGGTTCAGCAGCAGGAGGAAGCCACTGACCAGCAGCAGCCACAGCCCTCGTAGGAAGCCGCAGACCAGCAGCAGCCACAGTCAGAGGCCCCTTTACAATCCGAGGCGCCTATTGCTCAGTCGGAAGACAATCGATCTCAGTGGCCATCAGCAGATGTAGGAACTGGTCTCATTTTGTGCCCTCCGGTTCCACTTTTCGACCCACGTGCCCCGATAGCAGAAGTTGACATGAAGGGATTCCACGCGTGGCTGGCGGACGACACCAGAACAGATCGCGCTGAGTTCATCCAGTCGTAAGTTGTTCACGACGCTGATCAGCCCATCAGAATGGCTTGAAGCTGAGGTACTTTCATATCATCTCTGGCTTTCGAATATTGCTATATACAATTGGATTCCTTATTGATAGCAATTGTTGTTTTCAGCACATAGACAGCTACTTGTGGGTTCTACGGTGCAGAGCTCGCGCCATGACCGAACCTGGTGTACAGAGGTCTGCTTTCCTCGACACCACTTTTTGGGTACGTAAATCTTAGACATCTTACATTAACAATTTGTCACTTGTAATTTATGATTCCTTCAATGCGCTAACTGAACTCATGAACTTGCAGTTGAAATTGAAGTCGTTATGGGCGCTATACTCGGAAAGATTGGACGACATTACCTGGGCAAATGAGGAGGACATGGTCCAGTATGTCCTGGGACAGGTGCCCCTCGCTGGAACACCATGGGTCGACGTTGATAGGGTAAGAACATTTATATTCACTGAGTTAGCATGTGCCATCTTATTTAAAATGTTGTGATTCATTTTCATTTCCATGTTGTCCATTCGTTTTCAGCTCTATCTCCCAGTTCACCTCACCGATGATCATTGGGTGGCAGCTGAGGTGCATTTGAATCGCCGTCAGATTTCCATATACGACTCATCTATTGGGCATACTTCTACGGACATAGTCATGCAGACAGTCTGGTGCCTCGCTGAGCTACTACCCCGTATGGTGTCAATGGAGGTTTACGGTATTCCTGACCATCCCACAACCCCATTTGACATTATGCGAATCGAGGACGTGGAGCAGGTGCCACAGCAGGAGCCTGGGGGAGGGCATGCGGCGTGTACTGTTTGAAGTACATCGAGTTCCTAGCGGGGGGCGTTCCACTGACCGAGATTAAGTCATTCCAGGACGACGAATGCCGGGAGAGAATGGCATTACATCTTTGGCTCAGCCGCGAAAACCCACAAGAGGCGGCCCCGCCCATCCTGGTGCCCTACGACATCAAGGCGCTCTTGCCTAGATATCTTGTGCCTCAGGCGCTGTTGCCTCAACCGGTAGTGCCTGCTGATGTTGCAGGCACTACCGCGACTGCTGATGATGTGTCAGGAGATGTTATGACCACTATTGCCCATGACGACGTTGATTCAGCGGAGGTCAAGTAGCAGCCGAGCACGTTGGGACCATGAGATCACCTATTTTTTTGTATATATTATGTTTAGTTAAACAAAATTGTTTTTGTTTTTTGTTTTTGGACACTAACACATTATTGTATAGTACATGTTTTTTATAGTAGCACATGGTTACGATGTATAGTTGTACGAAAACTTGTAAATACATAATATTCTATAGTGACATTATTTAATGGGCTAATCACACATACCTCCCCTGGGCTTTAGCTTAATTTCATTCATAAACACTGTTTACCATTTTCCATTATACGATGCCCCTTACTTTTTTGAAATTAATCATCGAAACCCCTTCCGTCAGTTTTGCCGTTAATTGTATGAAAATAAATGTAATGAATAAGGGAAAAAAAGTAAACCCATCTAATTAGTTCTGCTGACCAATCTCACGGGAGCTGCTCACAGAACCCAAGTGCTCTTCGCTGCCTCCCCCTGTCTCTTATACACATCTAGATGTGTATAAGAGACAGCCCCTGCACTGCGCACGCTAATAGCAAGAGTTCAGTTGAGTTGAGTTGATGCAAAATGAAGTTTAACATAGCAAACCCAACCACTGGTTGCCACAACAAGCTTGAGATCGATGACGATCAGAAGCCCGAGTCTTTTTAGATAGGAGGAGCTCCCAAGAATTTAGTACAGATGCTCTGGGGTCTACAATTCAAGGATATGTTTTTAAGATCATGGGAGGCTGCGACAAGCAAGAATTCCCAATGAAACTAGGAGTTCTGACTCCTGGTCGTGTTCATCTTTTGCTTCAAAGAGGAATCTGTTGACCCAGGTATGGCAACCCAAGAGGGGGGTGATTTGGGTTTTTATTTATCAAAATGGATTTGTAAAACTTTTCTTGAATAACCAAAATTAGTTTACTCTTTCTTTATTAGTTTACTCTTTCTTTAGGAATAAAGGTGAAGAATATGAAATTAGAAGTTATGAAAGATGCAAAGAGAATAACAATAACGAACAATCACAAGTGCAGGTAAATATAAAGAGATAGCGATAGAGAGAGTGCAAACTCAATTTACGTGGTTCGGCAAACCTTGCCTACGTCCACGGG
>SNVD02009656.1:0-39265 GCA_013180625.2 Boswellia sacra
TCTTCTATCTTCAATGTTGCTTCCTGTGCCCTTCATGTTTACTTTTCTCACCAACATGGCTATAATTTTGATTCTGGGTTTTTCTCATGCATTGTTTATCAAACTTAATTTATTTATATTATCTTTCTAACATCTCTGTGGATGTATTTATAATTTGTTTGCTTTATTTGGCTTGGTCTTTTTCTCCATTGGAAGATTTATTTTAAAAGAAAAAAACTGGTGGCATTTCATTTAATAGCACTAATCCTTTGACTCATGTGGATGAGAAAGCTTTGTCATCAGATTCGACATGAATACAAAATTCACAATGCAGAGGTACCCAGTTTTCACCTATTTACTGATAAGTTTTTCTTGTATTTAGGTGATGCCTAGCAAGGAAATCTGGAAAAGTTATTTATAAGGGAAAATTTAAGTTTGTTATTGCATAGTGGAAGTTTGAAGCTCTTTCTAAGCTTTGTAACAGTCTTTGATGAATAATTTGCTCTTCTTCAGAATGAGAGTCAATTAAGAACACCATTAAGAACACCACTGGTAAGGGTGATGCTATTATGATGGAAGCTGAAAACTTGGCCAGGTTGAGAGAGTCTCAGACACCATTACTGGGAAGTGAGAGTCTAGAGTTGCATCCTTCAGATTTTTCCAAGGTCACTCCTAAGAAAAGGGATATCCAAACACCAAATCGTATGTTGACTCCTTCAACAACACCTGGTGGTGCGAGTCTTACTCCCAAAACTGGCATGACTCCAGCAAGGGATGGTTATTCTTTTGGCATGACCCTAAAGTAACTCCTATCAGGGATGAGCTCCGCATAAATGAAGACATGGATATGCATGACAGTGCAAAACTTGAGCAAGGGAGACAAGTTGACTTGAGAAGAAACTTGCATTCTTGTCTAAGCAGTCTTCCACAGCCCAAAAATGAGTCCAAATAGTTATCCAACCACCTGAAGAATATAATGAAGAGCCGGAGGAGAAGATCGAAGAGGACATGTCTGATAGGTTAGCCAGAGAAAGGGCAGATGAAGAAGCAAGGCAGCAAGCATTGCTTGGGAAGAGATCAAAAGTGCTGCAGAGGTAGCTTCATAGACTCCCTGTTGCTTCACTGGATCTAATTAGAAATTCTTTGTTGAGGGCTAATGGAGACAAGAGTTCCTTTGTTCCTCCAACTTCTATTAAGCAGGCTGGTGAATTGATAAGAAAGGAACTTCTATCCTTATTAGAACATGATAATGAAAAGTACCCACTTGACAAAAAAGTGAAGAAGAAGAAGAAGGGTGCCAAGTGTTCTGCCAAGGGTTCCAATGCTCCTGTTTCTGTGATTGAGGATTTTGAAGAAGATGAGCTGAGCGAGGTTTGTGTTTGTGTTCATTTAATTGGTCAGCATGCTGTCTATGATTCCTTCTTTTTCATTAATTATGTTATATTCTATACTCTTAGAAGTTATTATTAATCTAGAGTTGAAGCCTTTCTCTTATATGATCTGAGAAGGAATCATTACTACTTATTGTTAATGCACTTGCAGATTGCTACTTTCCTGGATGGTCATACATTAAAATCTATATTCTGTACTTCTAGGATATTTATGCAATATCTCTTCAGAATTTTTTAAATTTTGGCATGCATCTATTATTGCTTTGATGGTTTGGGTGTCCATTAAAGACACAATCTATAAATCCAATTTATGAAAAAGGGAAAACGTGAGCACTAAAGAAATATTGTTGAACATTCTTTCTTCTGAAAATCCCATAAAAGTTTTATGATTTAATTTTTTTTAATTTTATTTTAGAAAAGGCAAAGGAACAATGTTGTAGCTACACAATAGGAACAATCTTGCGGCTATACAATAGGATTTAGGAGTGATTCCCACTCACAACAGAAGTGGAAGATTTACATTTTTGGAAGAACTTTGCTGAAATTATCAATCTGATAAACATTTTTGGAAGAACTTTGCTGATATTATCAATCAAAATGTTGTTAAGAAACTAGGTGTCCTTGTACAAGAAAAATTAAAGTGGGTTAGATTTGACTTGTTGAACAGAGTTGGCTTACAGTCACGGAAGATTGCAGAAGCAGGTTATATTGAATCAGGACTAGCAATTCCAGAGGTTCAGGATGTTGATAATGATAAAGCAAGTAGCTCACCCAGCATTAACATAATTTAGTCTTCACTTCCAGACATAAGCAATGCAACAAAAGAACTATTAAAGCAAACTGATTTTGTTTTAGGAGCTTTAATGGTTTTGACTGCTGCAGTTTCTCAATTAAACAAGGAAGAAGATGCTACACAGCAAACTTCTATTGTAGGAAAATCTAAAAGCAAAAGGGAATCTCTTAAAAAAGTTGAAGATTATGTGAGCTCAATGGACGTTTCAGTAGTAAATGAAAAAGAAGCTGATGAGATGAAAGCACTTTTTTCAAGTGCAGAAAGTGCCATTGAAGCTTGGGCGATGCTTTCCAATTCTCTGGGGCATCCAAGTTTTATCAAATCTGAATTTGAGAAACTTTGCTTTTTGGATAATCAGTCTAAGGATACTCAGGTGAGATTTTTCTCACTGGTAATGCTGTCGCCTAGTTTGGATTTTTTTATTGTAGATTTCCTGCCTACTTCAAATTTAGATTCCTATAATATTTAGTTTGATTTATGATTTTCAATTGCATATCTAATAATTCATTTAAAATTTTGTGAATTAAATCTTCTACACTCATTTTTGTCGTGGTACTTGTCTTCCTCTGTCAAGACAATTGTGATAAAACCTAAATCTTTCAGTTTGTAACAGTGTGGATTCTTTTTTCTTTTTATCTTCTTTTTATTTATTATTATTATTTCTTTGGGTTGAGTTGTAAAGAAAAGTCAAGTTTTAGGTGTTTATAACTGATTAGCGATGGGAATTTAGTTGGTTTCCATGTTTATGATTGATTGGATGCCATAATACAAAGCAATGAGTGGGTTAGCCACTTCTTCAGATTGATGGCCATGGATTTGTGGTTTTTATCTATTAATCTTCTCTTATTCATGAGTAAAGATGTATATTTTTGTATAATGAGTTTCTAATCCATATTTATGGATCCAATGATATCTGATAATCCATTGATATGATATTTGATATTCATAATGGTCAAGAAATATTAAATCTAGCTATGAAGTTGCTGAAAGATGGTTCCATGAGAAATTAAAGCAGTGGTAATGTTGCTAGGAATTTTTTTTTCACTTATTAGTAATACAGTGGTAATATTCAACTAGTTATGCATATTGTAATTATTATGTTTTTATTTTCCTGTCCTTTTGAAAAGACTTGTGAGCAAGATTTTTGTTATAATTTGATGCATTTTTACTGATTTTGATTACATAATAGATTCCTGTTGTTATGAGCATTGCGATACCTGATCGTCCTCGAGAAATTCGTACGGAGGCAGCCTATTTCTTGCAGCAGCTTTGCCAGTCAAGGTTTGGAGTTTGGTTCTTTTTCTGGTTGTAGTGCCTTGCTTCTTTTTAATTTGAAAGAAAAACAAAAAAAGACTTGGGACATTAGGGTGAGGCTCCTTATGCGCAGCTCCTTGACATTGCAAATGTTCATAGCTTGCCATGGAATACCTATATTGGTGGGTTTTCTTGAAGCTGACTATGTGAAATACAGGTTTGTTTCTCTGCTCTATATGGAACGATTAATGGAATAATTCTAAGTAAATACCTCTAAATTTGAATGAATTTAGAAATGACTGGCTATCGTTTGCAAGGTAGAAATCATGTGTAAATAATAGTAATAGTACTACAATATCAAATTGTAAAGTATCCGAAATTTGCAGTTAGAGAAGAGAGTTTTCATGATAATGAAGCAATTAGTAAATAATGCTACAAGATAATAATTAACTAATAGCTAGTTGGGGTATCATTTGATTTGTATTAACACTATTCTTGACTAGAACCCATTGTAATTGAACTGTAAGTAAATATTGCCTGGATTGAAAATATAAACATTTTAATAATGAGTAGGGTGAGTTGCAAGTAATTTGCTTAGAAAGTCGTTATGGCCCTCCAAACCCTCTAATAATTTAATTAATTTATGTCAACAGAAAGTTACTGCTGAACCAATTGCAACGAGGCAACAAACTAAGCTCCAAATCATAGCTCATATTTAGGCAAAAACTATCACTGAAGCTTTTTATCTAAACCACAACTAGAAAGCTATAACGATAGATGTCTTTATCTGGAACAGGAGTGTTACCATTATTGGTTTTCCATAACTGTACTTCAAATTGGTATGCATGAGATTATTTATCATCTTTCTCTAAGTTTTGACTTATTCATAAACTAATTCTCAAGTTTCCTTTAAAATTTTCTATTCTAAAATTCAACTTATTAACTATTTCAAGGTTTTAAAATCTTTAAAAGGGTTGTTTTTATCTATTTTTTTAATATAAATATTTACAAAATCAAATCGATGAATGAAACATGTACATTATTTAAAGGCTTTATATATATATATATATATATATATATATATATATAGACACACTCACGCACATAGTTTTAATGATTTAAAATATATGTTTAAATCTCAATAAGTAAGCGAAATTTTGCATAGCAACATAATTATGGTAATTAACAAATAACAATTGGGCTTTGTTGAATTGCTGTAACATGGAAGAGTAGCAAAGTATGGTAGGTAAAAGGAAAGATGCACGTGTCAAAGTGAGAGTGAAGAAAGCTGGCTGTCTTGTAATTGTCAACACTAGAAACTGTGATTATTCTTTGCCCACATCCTCACTCTACTCCACCACTGTTGTGAAATGGATAGTGACAATGAAGCAAAAGCATTACTTTGATTTCTCTTCTCTCTTGAGTGACAAGGTTACAAAAGTAATAAAGAAACGACCTCTCAACCAACTCCCCCACACAATGAAGCTAAGCTCTTGGGAGCAGTAGATCTGGATTTGACTTGCCACTGGCTGGATGTAATCATTTTGTGAAACAGCTCACTAACATGATATATTTGCAGGGTTGCAAAGTATCAGGAATCAAATCCTGGTGTATACACGGTTGTTACATTTCCTTTTCTTTTTGCTGTTATGTTTAGTGACTGGGGCCATGGTATATGTTTGTTACTGGCAACATTATATTTCATAATCAGGGAAAAGAAGTTTTCCTCTAAGGTATTTGATGCATGGCTTCTTGGTAATTGACAGTGAGCTCTGTAGTTGTTCTGTTGTTTAAGCGTAGTTGAATTTCTTTTTGGGCCAATGACAGAAGCTTGGAGACATCATAGAAATGACTTTTGGTGGCCATTATGTTATTTTGATGATGGCGATTTTCTCAATCTACACAGGATTGATATATAATGAATTTTTTTCAGTCCCATTTGAACTATTTGGGCCTTCAGCTTATGACTGCCATGATCTTTCCTGCAGGTACTGAATTTTTGTGATATAATTCAAATTACAAGCCTATATGATCTGCCACTTCATGTTAGTTATTTGCTTCCGTCCTTTTCTGTCACAGGGATGCTTCAACAATAGGTTTAATAAAGGTGCGGTCCACTTATCCATTTGGTGTTGATCCCAAATGGCATGGTACCCGAAGTGAGCTACCATTTCTTAACTCGCTGAAGATGAAGATGTCAATTTTATTGGGGGTAGCTCAGATGAATCTTGGGATCGTATTAATCTACTTTAATGCAAAATTCTTTGGTAATGACTTAAATATCCGGTTAGTTATCTACATTATTCAACCCGATTCTAGCATGTGTGCATGCATTCATTTTTTTAATTTATAAATTTAATTTATTTTATTTTTTTTTAAAAAGAGAAATTAGCAAAGTAGCTGCTCTTTTTGATGCAATACTTAGATAGCTTTTATGTGCATCCTGAAATTCATGAAGGGACCTTTTCTTGAATGCTTATTTGATTTTGTTGACAATGCGTGGATTATATAATTATGTGCCATGAAATAATATCATGATTTTTTCATATAAGGTGACTAACCAACCATGGATTGTTGTAGATATCAATTTGTTCCCCAGATGATATTTTTAAATAGCTTATTTGGCTACCTATCTCTTCTGATAATTGTGAAATGGTAAACCGGGTCTCAAGCTGATCTGTATCATGTGATGATATAATCTTTTAATCTTATTTGGCTACCTCTATTTAATCTTTAATTGATTATCATAAATTTCATAATAATAAAATTTTAGCTTTATATGTAACCATTCCAATCTTTTCCTTGACACTTTGGATCCCTCTGTTTGCTCCTCCGTTGTGTCAGTCCTTCTCTATCTAATGTTAGAACCTCTTATACTCTAACAGTCCAACTCCACTACCTTAGCCTTTCAACTTTAAATATTAGGGATTTTTTAATATTTGTTAGAGACATGAAAGCGTCGTCCGTGCAATATCTGTATAATGGCGTTAAGTTTGGCTTCAAATAACAGGCTGTGCATGTTCTTCAATGGCACTGTGGTGACAGTGCTAAACGTAGATAAACAAAAAGAGAAGAAAAAAGAAAAAAAAGATTTGATTCTTGTATGAAATGAATAAAAATTAAATTAAGTTTCATTTAGAGCGAGAGAGCTGCTACCCTATAATAATTATAATTGGTATGTGCTACAGGATACTCGAGTTGGGTTTATTAATAGGAAGCAACTTGTGTATGGTTGGAAGTATGAATGTATATTCCTTAGTTAGGAAGCTAAGTCTGATTTGATCTTAAATACAGCAAAGTCTTTAATTTTCTCTGCAACATAGGAGCAAGGCATTTAATTTTCTCAAAAAAAAAAAAAAACCAATGAGGCTCTGATTTGTCAGGGGAACATTATTCTTTGAAGTGCAATATATAATCCTTTATTTTTTATTTCCAAAATTTTATTTGTGTAGTTAATCCTGCTACATTTTGGTTACCCTTCTACTCCTGAAGGCAATTGTTATTCATAGCTGTTACAACTTTTTCTTTTGTTTCTGCAGTTGAAAATCTGAAATGACTTTGATCCAGTTCTTTCGTCAGAGAGTTCACTGTTTGTTTTAAAGAGTAACAAGCAAGTATGTGCATTTAATTCTGGCCTCGACTTATACATGGTGATTGGCTAATGGCATACTTATACCTTTGTGGTCAACAATAGGTCTCATATCAAGATATTTTAAAAATTCTTGACTCTGCAAAGTTCTGCAGCTCTGTTCAGAATTTCATTGATATATACTAAGGCTTCCTGGAAGTGCTGCTAATGGGCAATTGGCCGAGAGTGACTGCATTCGTGTGAGAATATGTGAAGGCAGATTTGCATTGCTGATACGTGAGGTTAATGTCAAAATTTGTTTAAATTATATTTCCTTTGTTTTATATACTGGTTGTGCTTTTTCTTTCGGAAATTATAGTGAATTCCTGATTCTTTTTTTCTTCTGATCTGTTTAGCCTATAAGAGAAGGGAATTTCATAATTCAACCCAAAGTGGACTTTGATATTAGCATTAGTACTATTGCTAGCCTTCTTAACCTTGGGTAAGTCAAATATTTATCAATAGTTTAAAATTTTAATGAGCATTAATTTTCAATCCTCTATTATCATGACATCTTAGACTTCTTGCTATGTGTTTATAATTACTTCCAATGTAACTTATTCTGCCATTGGAGAAACGCAATGAACAGTCTATGGTCTACCTTATTCTGTCACTGGGGAAAAAAATGAACAGTTTACCTAAACCTAACATAAAGTATTGGTGATTTATTATTATTGGAGCCAAGGATCAAGTTGCATTCTCAATATCATTAGTTCCTTTGTGCTAACATGCGTCAATCTGTTTATTAAGCTAAGCAGAGTATAAAGAGGATGGAATGAGGAATATCTGAAGACTAGCTTTACCAACAGAGAGGGTAAAATAGTAATAACAAGAGGGCATCAGCCGGCATATTAGAGCTTTGCTAAAGGATCATATTATGCGGGAGCTTGGGTCTAAAATGGTTCAAAATAAAGGTTTTTGCTTTTTTTAGCTTGAGGATGAAGGGGACTGATATGACCTTTCTGGAGATAAGAGTACCATAAGCTTGAGTCTCAGCATGCTTTGAACACCATCTATTTTCTTGCTTCTTTTTGTTACATGCAGCACATGATTAAATGAATTTTCTGTGTACTTTAGCTCTCTTTGTTGGTCCTTCAGTTTAATGCTTTAAAGTTGTTATATCTATTTAAAATGATGGGAACTTGATGTTCTTTTGTCTTGTCAGGTATCAAGCTGTAGCTTATATTGAAGCATCAGCATTTATCTACCAAGATGGAAAGGTTGCACTACTCTAGATTCCACTTTCTATGATCCTATTTATAGTTGAAAAAGCATACTTTTAGAATCAATTTCATTGTGAATTGAAAGACCTTAAGACAACTAATCTCTCTTTTTGATAAAACATGTTAGCTACATGGATGGGGACAAGATATTCCAGCTATGAGGCATTCTTCTGTGCCAGTTATGGCATGAAAGCAGATTGTTCAGCTTCTCAAATAACATTTATCTTTGACATCAATTAAAAGATAACCTACTTTTAATTGCATTAATTAAACTGTCATACTAGGTTTTTTTGGATCTTTGTTTAATTTTCTTACTTGGAAGCCCTTGATTAGACCCCAGCTTCTTATGTGCTGGATTTGTAGTTAGTTCTTGTGTAAAGCTTGAATTTTGACTTCATTATTAAACTTGCTTTCGGAGGAATGAGGCATACTCCATTCTTCATTCTTTTTTTTTCTTTTCTAATTGGAAAACTGTATTTGCATGATGACTGATTAGTTTGTGTAGGTTTTTAGTTCCAAGGATACATTTTTGGTATTAGCTTATTCGACAACTCTCTTTCATCGATTTAGTTCTTTTACATATCAAGCATACATTGTTGGGTGAACAAGTTTCAAAATGGGCAATGAATAATTAGCCCAATTTGATATCAGTATTCCTTAAAATAGGTTTCCTTCTAAAAGGCAAAAGAATGTGGTTCTTCGGTGTCTATAAGACCTTCTAAATCTTTATTTATGGACACTTTAGGTTTTTCCTGATTAGCCCACTGCTTATTATATCTATGCTTATTGCTGCTTGTGAAGGGTGGCTTTGCTGATCTCATGATTGTGGCTTTGTCCTCATGGGTATGTTTCTCTTAACTCATGGTGATTGATTTTCAAATTCAATATTTATTTTTAAGTTCACTGCACACTTTGGGTGGTTTTAAATTATAAATTTATTGCTGCAGCTTCACTTGATATTCTGTTTCTTGCTGCATTTGTTCTACTCCTATCTTTCTGGTAAGCTTTTTAGTATGCCTTGTGATAGATGTTGAGTTTTTTCTTTTTTGTTTAAAATTTTTTGGAATTTGCTTTTCCCTTGGGGCAAAAGATAATAGCAAAGATAGGGTTGAAGCATATGTATGGTGTTGAACATATAAGTATATTGAACTTGTCCGATTTTGGCACTAGTTTGTTGACAATGTCACTTGTTAAATATTAAGTTTGCATCAACAGAATATGAAATTCAGAATGATGCAGTATAATTCATAGATACATCAGCAGAGAAAGACAACTGATGCTCAGTGGTACGGTCAATAATGCTACTTCTTTCATGTGCACATTTGATTTTCGTTGTTACTAGCATAAAACTATTCTCTTATGTCCTAATTTTCTGTTTTACATCAAACTATGCATTGAATCTTTTCTATAGCTGTTGGCTTGGTTTCTGTTGTTTCACTATTACCATTATTCTTTGGATTTAGCTTGCAACCTGCCTGACTTGGCTAGGTATAGTTGAATATGTTTTGTGTTATGCTAATGCTGCTGGGTCCTCCCTCTCTTATTTGCTGTCTTTTCACCTGTTTTTTGTCTGTCTGAAAGTTGATTCACCTTGTAGAGTGCTATGGAATGTGCTTTTGTCTGTTGAGTTTTATGTACTTTTTTAAAATAAAAAAATATATAATACGTGTCAGGATGAGACCATCCTGACACGTATTATATATTTGTTAAGGATTTGTGTCGGCCAAAAACTAACACATAAAGGTTTACGAAAAAAGGGAATATGTGTCACTTAGGGAACGAAATATGTGTCGGCCAGAGAATGACACGTATAAGATTTTATTACAAATACGTGTCGGCCAAAAACCGACACATATATGTCAACCAAAAAACGGAATATGTGTCACTTAGTTAACAAAATATGTGTCGGCCATCGAATGACACGTATGAAATTTTATTAAATTTTAGTGTCGGCCAATAACCGACACATACTTAATAGAATATGTGTCACTTAGTGAAGATTTATGTGTCGTTCAGTGTATGACACATATGATTCAGGAGTCATATGTGTCGGTCATAGTTTGATATGCCAGTGTCGTTTTATGACCGACACGTAATATGTGTCGGTCACGGAATGACACTGGTATGTCGTTTCCTGACCGACACAAAATATGTGTCGCTTAAATACTGACACATATTTGATAAAATCCGTTACTAAGTGACACATATTTGTGAATACATGTCTGTTTTTGAATGACACATATTCTTGTGTCAGTTTGACCAAGTGACACGTATAGAATACGTGTCAGGGCCATACGTGTCGGGCAAAAACCGACATGTATTCTGATATTTGTCAGTTTTCGGCTGACACAAAAACGCTTTTTTGTTGTAGTGACATCAGGAGGATGTTTTTATCTTGGTACTAACTTAGTCTCTTGGCATAGCAAAAAGCAAAATTCTATTTCTTTGTATACTGCTGAAGCTAAATACATAGCAGCAGAAAGTTGTTGCACACAATTACTGTGAATGAAGCAAATGTTGAGTGATTATGGTATTCAACAAAAACCTATAACTGTGTTTTGTGATAATACTAGTGCAATAAACATTTCTAAAAATCCTGTTCAACATTCTAGAACAAAACACATTGACGTAAGATACCATTTTATAAGGGAACTAGTAGAGTCAAAGGTGATACACATTGAACACATATCCACTGATAAACAATTAGCTAGCTTATTCACTAAGGCATTAGATGCAACAAGATTTGAGAATCTAAGAAAGGCCTTAGGCATCTGTCAGTTTTCTGAATAAACATTGCTTGCTGTTATATTAATTATATCTGCAATATCATAAGTTTTCTTCTAATTTAGCATGTGTGAGTTGTAATATAAAAATTGTGTGAATGATAAGATAATTGATTTAAAATGAAAAATACAGATAGGGCTACCATTATATGATGTATGAAAGCCATCATTAAGAGTAACCTCAAGGTATTTAAGAAATATGTTGAGGTCACTCACTCAAATGAAAAGAGCTACCTCTATATTGTGTGAAAACTACTGTATTTATAATCCAATGGGATTAATTCTTAATATGTCAAAATATTATTTTTGACATCTCAATCAATTGAAAAGATAAATGAAATTAGCTTTCATGTGAAAAGAATAAACAGCTCTGAAATATGCTTCCTTAGAATGATTCATATGATATTCAAATATTCTTGTTATTTTACATTTAACTGTTTTTTTATGTGTTTTTCATATCATACGATGCTCTTTGTGCCTATCTGAAATTTGACTTTTCTTGTATGTCTATGTGTCAAAATGCCATGTCAGTTTTATTAAATTTAGGGGGAGAAACTTTAGTGGCGGGAATCCTAACTCTATTAAAATTCCTTATTTTAATGGAAATCAAATTTTAAATTCTTGTTCATTAATGATATATATTAAGTTGTTTTGGAAAAGGATTTAAATTTACATTTTGTGGGAAACAAAAATATATTAAAAATCAGCCCTTCCCAAGTATATCACAAATACATTTAGGGTATTCTTTGTTCATATCATACTCGATCAATAGTGTCTTCACTCTCTCTCATCTTGCTTCTTTCTATTTCGAGATAATCTTGCAGCCTTGAAACCTTAGCAATGGCGACATCTTCTGATTCTTCAAAGACCACCAGTTCATCATCTTTCCAACACGACTCTGGTCACAACAGTAACGACAACCCATAGTTGTCTCATTCGTAACAACATCATTCAGAGATTCTGATTGATCCTACAATGAGTGAAGACGAGTTAATTCCTGTCAAGAGAATGAAAGACAAGGTGAAATCGAAGTTCAACAAATTCCTCTCAGCAGCCGTTAAGCAAAAATTCTTGAAGTATACGTCAAAGAGGAAGTTGAAGATTGAAAGGCCAGTGAAGCTAACTGACTTCAACAAATATGGTTTGAGTGAGCTTCTTGAGTCTATTTACTAGACTCGAATGATAAACAACTTTCTACCCCCTATGAAGTCTTTAATTCAAGAGTTTTATGCAAATATCACTACTTCCATTGATGACCCGAAGAGCTACCATTATCACAAACTGTATTATAGAGGAAAGTTTGTGAAATTCTCACCAAATGTCATCAACACATTCTTTGATATAAGAATAGGTAGTTTGCACTCTGTGGATGAAAACTTTGATATGGCACTTGTGATTAAGGAGTTAACTGGTCGAGGGGATATAGATTGGAATCCAAGAGATGGAATTGATCAACAATATCTTAAAAAGAAGTATAGGATACTACATAAAATTGCTCAATTTGACTGGTTTCCCTCTTCACACCAAAACCAGGTCAGGGGAGATAGAGTAAAATTTCTGTTCTGCTTGGGCACCAATAGACCTATTAATCTAGGTTTATGGATTTATTGGATGATTGTTCAGATTGCACCATATCAATCTGACTAACATTTGCTTGTCTTTTCTTGTTTAATTCAAGGAATTTTAGCTCAAAATAGTATTCCTATTAGCACCAAAGAACACATTGAAATTTTTTCTAAATCCATCACAAAAGGCTCTCTGCATCGCTTGCATGATAAAACTGATCTGCTTGCACCCGAACCAAAACCAAGAAGAGTTCGTAAAAATCCTATGAGTAATGTGGAAGAACAGCTTGCTTTGATCAATTCTGTTTTGACTGATATTGTGCAGGATCTTAAGGACATCAAAGCAAAGTAGTCTGTTTTGGAGGTAAAACTTGCAGGACAATTTGGTGCTGCAAAAGAACCACAGCCCATGGAAACTGAGAATGTGGTACATGAGCAGTTTGTTGAGCACATGCGAGAGACTGATGCACCAATACCTGAGGTAGCTGCGCAAATGCCTGCAGAAGATCAAGCTAAACAACCTGCTGTTGAGATAGACATAACAGTAGAAAAGAAGATGAAGAAAAAGAAATCCAAGAAGAAAGCAAAGGGAACTAATTTGAAGGGCAAGACGGAAGTTAAAGCGGTGAAGAAAAAGTCTGACAAGAGCAGGAAGAAAATTGAATCAACAGTCCCCGAACTGAGGGATGAGTCCTTGTCAGATGAACCTACATAAGAAGAACCCGAAATGACATTGCCTTCACCACCTGCTAAGGCAAAACCTGATGTTTCTCTAGTCCCTGAAGCAGAACATCATGACTCTCCACCATCACCACAGTCACCCCCACATGTCACAGAGATCGCACAAGGTGCAGAACACACATAGGAACCTATTCCTGTAGTAGACACCACAGAACTAGCTACAACACTCCCATCTCAACTTGTAGCAGAATCACTGGTACCTCTACAACACCTTGTTGTTGAGTTACAGCCAATAGAAACTAGTGCTGACCGACTTGATAAGGAAATAAGCAAGATTGTGGCTGAAGTCACTGCCACTTCCTCAGATACAACTGAAGCATAGCCTACTCTTGTGACCTTTGAACAGCCTACACCTACTAGTGGAAGGTTCAATAAGCACTTTGGCAATTCCTCTTCCCCGCTTGTTCGCAAGTCTCCACGACTTCGTTAGTTTTTGGAACTTGTTCTGAAACCAAGGGGGAGAAAAAGTTTCTGATATAATTATGTTTTGATTTTGATTTGATACTACTAATTCTAATTCTGTTTGATATTTTTTGTTGCTTCTTCTTCTCAATGGTAGTAAGTAAGGAGTAAGGGCGAGTAATGAATTTTTATGCATTGTATGCATTTGACCTATTTTATACTTTGTGTTTTTGACTTATTTCTTTACTATGTTCTGTGTTATTCTCTGCCTATTTCATTTGATGTATGTTTTTTTGTTATTTGCTCTGATCATGATTTGGTTGAAGTGTTGTTTGATAAGTTTGTCAACCTCACTTTGTGTTGTTTTTACAGGATATACACATTTAGATCTTGTTCTATTATGTGCTTTGTATCTGCATACTCTTGTTATTTCTTTAAGCATGATATTTCTGTTTGCTAGATCATGATTGCTTATAGTTATGTCTAACTTATCTTTGTCTGATTTTTTTTTTATCAGAAACAGTTTGGTGTTTTCATCACAAGTTGCCAAAAAGGGAGAGATTGTTAGTGTCAACGTGTACTACACTTGCATGTGACATGCACATGATAATTTTGACCAACTTGTGATAAAACTAGAATGTTATATTGTTTCTTATTTTACTGTTTCTAGAAGTATAATTTAGAAAGTATTTGATTCATAATAGATATCTTCTTAGATTAGGACATTATTTAATGTATCCAAGTTAAAATAGGAGAATATTTATTTGTGTCCCACTTCCTTTAGGAGTTACTTATATTACTTCCTATTATATTTGTCTTTATCCTAATAAGAGTTTGATTATATTTTTACAGAATTTTAAGGAGATTTCGATCAGGCATCCCAATATATATATAATGTTTTGTTTACATAACATATATGTGTTGGTTGAGTGAGTCTATGTCACGACATTCTAGGAATTAAAAGGAGAGCTTCAACGCAAATTGGAATGCTTCATTGATATGATTTTATGAGTGTTTTATTCATGTATGAGAGATTGTAATCATGCATGAATTTTTGATTAGGTCTATCTGAGTTAGTATACACTTGAGAGAACTTGCGAGTTAAGTGTTTATGTAATTGAGTGTCACACATCGTGGTTATGTTTTACTTAATAGTGTGTTGTTAAGTTATCAGCGACAGAGAGTAAACAGTGTCACTAGAGTTTAAGATCTTGGTGAGATTTTGTTTCACAAAGATTAGGTCACTGTGTGAGAGTGAGTCAACACTATACACGATCCTAAAGATTGTAAAAACAGGAACTTAGTGAATTGCAGCTCCAAAGCTGTCCGTGGATGTAGGTTTTATAACCGAACCACGTAAAATCCTTCTGTGCCAATTTACTTTACAGTTTATTGTTATATTACTTATAACTACATACTTCCAGAACTAATAAATTTATATATAATTTTCAAAATTCAGTCATAATATTCGATATAGCTTAACTAAAAAATTTCTTGATAAAATATTTTAGATTGAGTATGTTTGCTATTAAAGTTGAAAACTTAAAAAGTGATTTTTGGAGAAATATTTTCAATTAATTTGGCATTTGATAAAATTTATCTCAATCACTTTTTCAAAAATCTACTTCCTTCTCATAACAATAATTTTGAAAAGTTGTTCATAGGTAAATTTTTAAAATTGATTCTAAATTGTATTATAATTGTCATTTATATCCTTACTTATTTGAAAAAAAAAAGGAGAAATTTACCAGTTATAATTTAAAATTAATAATTATTTAAAAAATAAAGTTAATCTAATTTGATTAATTTTTTTTTTTAGAAAATATTTGTAAAGAGTGAAATATAGTCGTTGGACGGCGAATAACGCTTCTTGTTGTTGAAGTAGCTAGAGAGAGGTTAAAGCCCTTGCCACCAAAATCTGACATAAATGCTGACAATATTACCAAATTTGGATGGATCAATTACCGCCAATCATTTTGGTAATGGCGGTGCCGTAAGATGCTACACTTTGTTGACAACCAATACTATTAGCCGTTTGACAATTCTATTCTTTTGTTATCGTAAATATTATTAATTTATATATAGTTTACAAATATATTTTTTAATCATTTTATTTTATTTTAATATTCAATACTTCTAAATTTAATTAACTTTCATATCCATTTTCTGTCAATGTATCTATAATATTGAGAATCAAAAAGCTAAATCTACTAATCACCTCTATGCAACTTTTGAATATTACCACCGTTTAAAAACATAGTTTACCTAACACAATATAACATTTTTATAAAGCTGAGTCTTCTTACATTGGAATTGCATAGTTGGGTTTTTCAATCACAACAATTTCAAATAAAGCTTTAGTATTGCTTGACAATTATAGCATTTTTAAGCTCTTAAATAAACTCAGCAACTTGACTCTTACTCCACAGTTAGACATTAATTAGATAATAAAAAAATTGACTATTAATTTCTCACTAAAGGAAAGTAAGGTATATATTGCGTCCATTTACAACGGCGGTTTTTAAAAACCATGGTATAAAGTGATACGTACGTAACATGTACCTCTCATCACTCTTCCCTTTTTTCTCAATTTCCCTCTCATCCCTCTCGATTCTATTTTTATTTTCTTGCTTCTTAATTGCCAATTTCCCCCTTTTCTTTTGTTGGAGTACACACTCTTATTATTGCCATTGCTTGCTGTACGCTGTCTTCGTTGAAGCTACCTCTTCTCTTCTTTTTGGTTTCTTTCCTTTTGTGCTTTGCATTCTATCCGCCAAGCTTCTTAGAGCTTTCCTTCTCCTTCTGGATAGGTAGGTCTTTCTGTTTCTCTATCTTTCATCTTATTTTCATCTTATTTGCATGTTGATGATGCAATTTGTTATGGAATATCAAGGGAGAGATATGGTATGAGATGTGGCATTTGGTGGAGGTTGTGATTGCGATGGTAGAGTGGTAGTGATGTTGATAGGTTTTGTTATTGTTGATGGTGAGTAGGCGCAGCAGTGTAATTTTATAGTTGCCGGCCTGAGCTGGTGGTGTAGGAGTGTAATGATTGTGTGTGGGTGTTTTTGTAGTTATGATTTTGTTTTGTTCTTGATGGCCTATTGTTATGGTGTGTAGGTGGGACAAAGTTGTTGTGATGTTTTTTTGGTGATGGCGTTGTTTTGAGTTGTGAGAAATTATCTTATTGGGTCTTCTTCTTGTTTGATTTAAACCTATAAGGTAGTTGCCATCTCTATCTTTGGGTTAAAACCTAATCTTATTTTTGTTGAATTTTCATATTTCATTGGGTTATAACGTTGTTGTTTTAGCAAGTTAGTATCATGCTTTTGAAATTTATTTATTTTCTTCCTTGAATGAAGACGTTTTTGCATCATTATCGTGGAATCATATTGAAATTGTAAACTACTGTTCATATTCGTCCTATGGGTAGGAAATCTGGACATGTTAAGTGGTGCATCTGATCATTTGTATTGCCTTCCAAATAATGAAAAGCTTTGAAACTTTTAGCAACTGTTTCGTTAGCAACTGTAGTTAGCTTCTTAGTTTATATTGCCTCGGTTTCTTATTATCTGTTATGTTAACTTATTTCAACTTGTGTAGGACTTTTTGATAACAAGAATTCAGGAATATTTGTATTTCATTTTCTTAAATTTTATAATTCTACGAGGTTTAGTAGCCAAAAAGAAGCAATTTTTCTGTAACTTCATTACTATTTTGTTATTTGGTGCTGTGCCATCATATCACTAGGTATATTCATCTCCTTTTATAGAACTAAAATTTCTCGCATTTTTGCATTTCATTAGGACCAGAACTGAAACTGCTTGCATTTTTTGTTATTTATTTGACCAAAACTAAAATTGCTTGCATTTTTGTATTTCACTGGGACCAGAACTGAAACTACTTGTTTTTTTGTTATTTTAGTTTGACCAAAACTAAAACTGCTTACATTTTTGTTATTTGAGCTTGACCAAAACTCAAACTGCTTACAATTTTTAATTTCATTGGGACCAAAACTGAAATTGCTTGTGTTTTTGTTATTTCAGTTTGACTAGAGCTGAAATTGCTTGCACTATTTTTATTGTTTTTGTTTGACCAGAACTAAAATTCCTTGCATTTTTGTATTTCATTGGGACTAGAACTGAATTTGCTTGAATTTTAGAGTGCATTTTAGTCATGAAATCACGAACTGTGTTTTAATTGCAAATTAAGTATCAACATGTATTTAGCTACCTAGAGGAATAAGAGCTACCTCGGTTGCAACAAGGTCGATTTATGCGGAAGCAAAGTGAGGTTAATATGGAAAAATGAAGAAAATATCAAAAGAGAGCACACAATAATTGACGTGGTTTGGCTTTTAACCTATGTCCACGGGCGAAGATAGAAGAAGAATTATACTAACAAAATGGAGTATACAAAATTGAGGAATATCACTCAAAACCAAATCCCAATAACACCCAAATATCTCTCACACTAATAATTTCTCTTAAACTAAACAAAAGAGCTCTCAAAACTCTTAAGAGAGGAATTGTATTTTTGGGATTATTTTTTCTCTTGGATGGCACCTCTATTTATAGTAGAGGGGAGCCAATGCATGTTAACGCTTGTAGCCAAAGATACATGAACCAGTCACCAAAATTAGATTTTGCTTTGACCTTGTGAGAGACAAGTTTCTTCCATTTCAGTGGCATTAATTGCGTTTGCATGTGCCATCAGTTCGAGCAATTTGAAAGCTTGAAAAATAAGGTGACAAAGTGCATGTTTTACGCATGAACCATGCATCCAAGTCAAATATCTCATGCTTGCATCTATATGAGTTACTATTTAAGCCATCTTTTCAACAAATCTCCACTTTGACTTAAATAGTGATTAACCTCATAATGAATCTTCAATTATATTCTCTAAAAGATTTCTTGAAGAATTTAGCAACTAAAACTGCCGATCAAGTCCAAACTCCTTTTGAACTTGACTGTTGGGACTTCATCATCAGATCCACTAGATTGTCTGCTGTAGAGATCTTTTTCACAATAACCATTTCTTTAGATACAATCTCATGAATGAAACGATATCTAACATTAATATGCTTGGTCCTTTCATAATATATTTGTTTTTTAATCAAATGTATTGCATTTTGTTGTCGTAATAAACAACTATAGACACTAAGTTTTTGAAACTTGATGATGAAATGAAGATTAATGTCGAGCAAAGAAAATGACCAAAATGCCCTTGAGGGCCAAGAAGAGAAGGTGAGAAGAAGTTGGTGAAGAGTCTCGAAAACTGACATGTGATTTTCAAAAATCACATAAATTAATTCAGAAGGACTCTGACGATGAGTCATATGCCGTTACGAAGTTACAGATGTCTAGTTTTCATAAAAATTTATGAATCACAAATTGAAGTTGAATTCGAGAAGTTATGCGTGATGAAATGAACAAAGGTCTGAAGCGATTGCATTGAAGGATGACAAAAAAGGAAAGGGCCAAAGGGATATTGACTGGCCGACCATTAAACAGCCGCCCGGCCATTTGGAGATGGACGCCCGACCGTTTGTGGCTTATTTTCAGAAATTAGCCTTAAAAACTTCCTTTTTCGTCTTCACCCTTTTCCTATATAAACCCTCATCCTCTCACTTTGCAGGACAAACAAATTATCGAATACAATTATCTTTCTCCCTCTTGAAGACATGCTTGAGAATTTGAGAAATCTTTTCCAGTATAAATGTTTTTTTCAGGCATTTTATTACTCTAAATTCGGAATGGATATGTCTTGAGGACATAATTCTCTCTCACACCCCATTTTCTCTTTTATTTTTCTTGCTTAGAAGAAGCATTTTTAGGGTTTAATTTTATGTTTATGAGCATGTTTAGTGTTCTTATGAATTGTGCTAACCCAATTTGTTTTGCAAGATGGATAAGCATATCAAGGTAAGTCCGTAATCCCCACTTTATTAGAAACATGCTTAGGGATTTACTTTCTTTGCGAATGCTTAGAATCATGACTAAGAGACCATGTTTAGAATCATGTTTAAGAGCACATGATTAGAATCATGCTAGAAAAATTTACTTGCTTTAATGAATGATAGGAAATAGCATAGAATAGGTAAGAATTATCATTTTGCCCTTGAATGCTATGATTGATGATGATTGTTTGAATTAGGCTAGAATATGCCATGAATGCCATGTTTAGCCTAGAATATGCCATGAATACCATGTCTAGGCTAGAATATGCCATGAGAATCATGTTTTAGGCTAGAAATGCCATGATAATTGATATGAAGTATGCTAGAATAGTAATAGGTAAAATTGCGATGATAGAATTTATCAAAATCTACGCTAGAATGCCATGATATTAGATTACGGCTTTACTTGATTTGTAATTTGTTGGTTTATATATGAATATTTGTATATTAAGAAGCGTAATTGTGTGATGCTATGAAGGGATGGTAGACTCACATTGATGGTGAGAGACCATTGCTTAGAATGAATGTTCAAACATATGAATGTATGGAATATTTTATTATTTTATTGTTGAAGAACAAATGTTGTAATCATCTCCCATTCCTCCATGTATGGTGGAAATGTAATCTATTCTCCTTCCTTTTTCTTTGTATGAATATACAACTGTTTTGATTGATTAATCACCTTACATGCCTAATAAAGATGAAATGGAAATGTTGCTCAAAATGAATAACGCTAAGCGGACTAATAACAACACAAGCTATTTTTATTTGGTATTTCCCAAGTGAAGGCTGGATTTACATCCAGGCGGGTCAAAAGACTCGTACCTAACTTTCACAACCTATCTATGAAGGGATAAGGGTAGTTTAGTTCCCAAAGCGAGAAATCGGATTGCCCTCATTCATTCCCAATTGAATAATTGGATGGCGACTTCTTTCTCCAGAAGTGCCTATGGGTCGTTTGTGTTCCCTTAAGTCTCGAAAGAGGCTTTGACATAGTATCTTTGTCGCAAATGCTATGACAGGATGAAAGCCCCGTTCACAACAACAGTAGCATCCTGTTGTAAGCCAAGACTAGTCGCCAAGTTTCTTAGCCAAATTGCTTCCTTTACTGCTTTTTTTGCTATTATATATTCAGCCTCAATGGTAAAGAAATCAATTGTAGATTGTAAAGTTGCGTTCCAACTAACAACATCCCTAGATAATGTGAAGACATATCCAATTAAAGATCTCTTTTTATCCAAATCTCTAGCATAATCAAGAGTCAACAAGACCAACGATGTTGCCATCAAGTTTGGTATTTCTTCTATATACCAAACCAACATTTGTAGTCCCCCTCAAGTAACAAATGATCTATTTCACAACCTTTTTTTTTTTTTGGAAAAACTATTTCACAGCTTGCTAATGGGTTTTTCCTAGTTACCCATATATCTGCTAACAACAGCATGTGAAATATCTGGTTGTGTACAAATCATTACATACATAAAGCTTCCAATTGCATTAGGATAAGGAATACCAGCCATGTGCTCCTTGTCCTCCTTTGATTTAGGTGATAACTCCGCTAAGAGCTTAAAATGTGCTGTGAGTGGAGTATTTACTCGTTTAGAATTTTGCATACAAACTATTATAGCATTACAAACTGCCACTCGGTTGGTTTGTGTAAATCTCCATACCCAAAATTTTCTTAGCAACACCCAAGTCTTTCGTTTCAAACTTACTACTGAGGGAAGTCTTCAACTTGTAATTTCAGACATGCTTTTAGTAGCTATAAGCATGTCATCTACATACAGTAGCAAGTACACAAACAAACCATTCGAAAGCTTCTTGTGGTAAACACAACTATCAAAATTAGTTCTTCAGTAATCATGTTCAATGATAAACGAATAAAATCACTTATACCACTGCCAAGGAGACTAGTTCAGACCATATAAGGATTTCTTTAGTAAGCATATGTGGCCCTCCTTTCCTTGAACCACAAATCCTTCTAGTTGTTGCACGTAGATTTCTTCTTCAAGCTCACCATGCAAGAAAGCTATTTTGATATCGAGTTGTTCTAACTCCAAGTCAAACATCACAACAATGGCAAGCAAACGCGAATAGAGCTATGCTTGACAACAGGTGAGACTACTTTATTAAAGTTTACACCTTCCTTTTGACGAAAGCCCTTTGCAACCAAGCGTGCCTTGAATCTAGCTATTTCAACCCTTGATATTCCTTCCTTCCTCTTACATATCTATTTACGTCCAACAATCTTTCTATCTTTAGGTGGTTTGTTCAACTCCCATGTGTGAATTTATAAAGGGACTCAATCTCCTCGTTCATAGTAATAATCCATTTGGCAAAATTAGTATTGGAGTTAGCCTCTAAATAAGTGAAAGATTCTTGATTCTCAATTATTTCTGCTGTGTACAATGCATAATGAAACAAATCTATATTGCCATATCGTTGCGGTGGTTTGATTCTCCTTTTTGTTCTTCTAGTTGCAATATTATAATGTTGTTGTTCTTGAGGTACAATATCTTGTTCTTGATTTTCTGGCCGAATCAATTGATATGTAGTATCTACCTCAACCTTCGCCTACTTGCTAGTATCCTCATTCAAGCTTTCATCCATTGATTTTTCTTTTGGATGAAGCATGGATGTTTCATAAAAAACAACATCTTTACCGAACAGAAATTTCGGTAATTTAGGATTAGGACACCATAACCTATATCCTTTAACACCTATTCCATAACCCAGAAATATGCACTTCTTTGCTATAAGTTTTAGCTTTCCATTATTTACATATGCATGTGCAGGACACCCAAATATTCTTAATTGTGAGTAATTAGCAGGAGTTCCAAACCATACCTCTTATGGATTTTTAACCCAAGAATAGTTGATGGTGATCTATTCATGAGGTGGCAAGCTGTATTGATTGCTTCAGCTCAAAAATCTTTTGAAAATCCAAAATCTGAGAGAAGACATCGAGCTCTCTCTAATAGTGCTTTATTCATCCGTTCTGCAACTCCATTTTGCTGTCGTATTCCTCTAACAGTGTGATGTCTTATTATGCCTTCTTTCTTACAGAACTCATCAAACTCCTTAGAACAAAATTTCAAGCCATTGTCAGTTCCAAACTGTTTGATCTTTTTGTCTGTTTGATTTTTGATCAAGCTCTTGAACTAATTAAAATTGGGCGAACACATCATTTTTATTCTTCAAGAAATATACCTATACTTTTCTTGAATAATCATCAATAAATGTCAACATCCATCGAAAACCACTTTTTGTTAGGGTAAATGTCGGACCGCCCCATAAATCTGAATGGATGTAATCAACTATACCCTTTATACAATGAACGACAGTTCCAAACTTTACTCTACACTGTTTTCCAACAACACAATGCTCATAAAAGTCGAGTTTGGAAATCTTTTGGTCACCAAGTAAACCTCGTTTACTCAATTCTACCATCCCTCATTCACTCATATGCCCTAGACGTATATGCGACAATTGAGTAATATCAGATTCTGCATATTTTGAAGATGATATAGTAGCAGTATCGGTAATAGTACTTCCTTGAAGAAAGTATAAGTCTTTCATCAACTATCCTTTCATAACAATGAGAGCACCTTTAGCAACCTTTAAAACTCTACCTTGAGTTGAATACTTATAGCCAAGTGAGTCAAGAGTACTCAAGGATATAAAGTTCTTTGCTAAAGTTGGAATATGCTGCACATTGGTCAAGGTTCTAACAATATCATCATGCATCTTGATTTGAATTGTTCCAATTCTCACAATTGGACAAGCAAGATCATTGCCCATCTAAGCAGAACCACCAGCCAGCTGATAAGTGAAAAACCAGTCCTTATTTGAACACATGTGGAATGAACAAGCTGAATCAAGAGTTCATGGGTCTCTAGAATGCATATTTGATATTGATAGAACGGTGTTGACGCCGTGAGAAGAATTAACCTCTCCAAAATCTGATGCTTCATTAGTCTTTTCAGAATTTTACCCTTTATTCTTGAGTTTCCAATAGTCTTTCTTGAGATGCCCCTTTTTATTGCAGTAATGACATTGAACATTTGGATTTCTTGACTTGGACTTGGATCGGCCTCTGGATCCTTTATCTTGAAGTCCCTTTTTCTTGAGGTCTATTTGTTGCAACAAGATAATCACCTTGTGTATTATCTCCATTCCCGAACAGTTTCTTTCTTAACTCTTATGAGTTGAAGAATGATTTAATTATTAGCCCTAAGGCTACATGATAATTTTGATGACAACAATACGCATTGATTCATAAGGTGTTACTAATATGTTTACTTATGTGCAAGAATAAGATTCAGTGAAATATTTGTAAAATCAAGAAGAGGCTTATTAAAATGAAGTGTTGAAGCTAAGGAGAAGACTACATGTTAAAGGCACCAAAGTTTAAGAATAAGGTTTGATTCAAGGATTGTGACACATGAGCAATGTTCAATCAATTGGTCATATATTTCTTCTACAATGTCGCAAATGATGTGTTCTTAAGCCTTTGGAACGCATACCTCAATTTATAACATTTCATATGTTTTTAAAGAAATTCAAATTTTTAATCTGCAGTTGGCCAATCATCATGACAATTGAAAGACAAATGAAGCAGCAGACATGAGCACCAAGTACTCTTTTGGACATATCTTGAGCTAGAAATATCAAAATGACTCGATTCTTGTGGCATTAGAAAGAGGACTTAATGAGGCACATTTTATATGTTTTGATTAAATTCAAATTTCAAATGGAAGGCCGACATAATTGACATGGAATTCAGTGGACTGACACAGAGAAGAAAATCAACTCATATGAGCACCGAATGATGTTTTGTCCATATCTTGAGCTAGAGATATCAAAATGCTTGATTCTTGCGGAATTGGAAAGATATTTCAATGGAGAACATTTCATATTCTTTGAAGAAATTCAAATTTCAAATGGAAGGCCAACATAATACACATGCAAGTCGGTGGACTGACACAAGGAAGAAAAATCAAGTCACATGAGCATTGAATGGTGTTTTGGCCATATCTTGAGCTAAAAATATCCAAATGACTTGGTTCTTGATGCGTTGGAAAGCTTATTTAATTGTGCAGATCTTTTATGTTTTGAAAATTTTCAAATTTCAAATGGAACATTGACAAAAATAGTAGACAAGATTACAGTTTTTATGGTGGGCAGAAAATTTGGAGTTGGTGTCTTCACTTGATTAAGTTCATCTCATTTGCCTAAAACGGAGGCCCTTCTCCGATGCATTCAGCAGAGCATAGAGAAGCATTTTATCAGCCGAAAAACAAGAGAAATATCAAGTCTAGAGAGCTTTTTATATTCTTTATCTACTCTTTGAAGAGAGTTTTTACTTTTGTTGTGAGAATGTCTTTGTTCTTGTATTGTGGTGAGAAGTGAGATCTTCTTATCAAGGATAAAGTTATCCTTGAGAGAACTCTTTCTTGGTGGTGATGCGCTCGAAACTAGCAAGTATACTAGTCGCACAAGTAATAAAGTGATGAGTGAGATATCGTTCCCACGAGGATTGATTCTAATTAAATTTGTTATTTTTCAGCAACAATAAACTAAATATGGGGGGTTTTGTTGATGATTAATTAAACTGAAATATAATGTAAATGTCAATCAACACAACCAAAGTAAAATGAGTAAAAATCAATGAGAGTAACCTGGTTAAGGGATCATTCTCTACCACAAGATATAGATTTGCGAATTAATCGTAGAATTGTCATCCAATTACACCATTGAAGTTATCAACCGTAGATAACAACACGCTCTGTTATCCCAATCTTTCCTTACTTTGTTGTTAAATAAAACAAGCTCTTTATTTAATCTCTATCCATTAAACAACCTAGAACAAGCTCTCTGAGTTTAATTCAATGGAAGCATTACAATAAGAAAGATAGGTTGATCTAAGCAATAATCACACAGGTTCGGATTATTTAACCTAGGTTGTATTTTCCAATTGCAATCTCTGATCACAATTTTGCTACTAATGATTAAAAATTCAAGACAATTACGAATCAAGATTTCTGGTCTAGCAATAGATAACAACCATATTATATTCAGTTGGCCAGCCCAAATACAATCAGCAAGCAATCATAAGCATTAGATATGGAAAAATGCAAGCAACTTCAATTAAAGAATTGGATAACAATTTCTTACACAATCAACTCACAAAAACCATATCAAGGGCTTTGAAATCACCCTCAACCAATTCAGATTCAGTTACACATGTTCAAAAACGTCATAAATACAATACAATACACAAAAATTCTAAAAGATGAAAGGGAAATGATAAACTTAGCAAATCTGATAAAATCTCTTAGGATTTGTAGTTCTTCCTCTTTCCAAGCCTTCAATCTCCTTCAAGAACTCCAAGAGATGAGAGAAATCTAAAGATGCAGCCTCTACCACGTTCTCCCCTCTTCAAGTTATGAAAATAAAACCCTAAAATGTGTTTAAATACTCTACTACAGTAACCTGCTACAGTGTCCCGTATTATACATGCTACAGTGATTTGTGGAATTACATTTCTATACTTCTCACACTGTTTTTATTACAACTTTTGGTACACTTAATGGATTTATAAACCGTAAATTTCTCCAGAAAATAGACTTCGAGAGCTTTCCAACGGTATATAATATGTCGTCGGGTTCATTGTATATCAATACAATTAAATCCGAGAAGATCACTGACTAGCAGAGGTGAAAATGAAGGGTTTTACCCCATTTTTGTGCAAGTTGCTCCAAAACTCCTACAAACATCAAAACCACACCAAAACATAAAAATACCAAGAAATATAGCAAAGAAACATGGACGAATTGATATGAAAATGATATATAAATAGACACTTATCAAATTCCCCCACACCTAGACTTTGCTAGTCCTCGAGCAACTACGACAATATGAAATAAAACTAAACCGAAACAGAATCAACAAAAAAATTAAAACACACAAATGCTTTATCTTGCAAATAGGCCTCAAAGATTGTACTTAATTATAACCCAAGGACAACTTCAAAATAATGCACTTGATCAAGAATTTCATCTCAAAGATTAGTTTCGCTTCACTTCAATTCCTCAAGTGTGTGTGTGTAGAGCCATTCTTACCTAATCACTTGTAACCCGGATGAGTTTATGCATAAAAATGAATCATATTTAATATTGAAGATGTGTAGATAAATGAACTCCATAAGGCCTGCTTTTCAAGTCACTCTCCACTAATGTAGACATGCACAACACCAAGGATCAAGTAGGGCTTTATGAAGCTTGTAACGTTTGGCTTGGGTGAAGGTATGATAAAGGATAATAATTTGGCTCAAATCACCCACAAACACATAATCATTCAAGACTATGTAGAGCTCAACCCTATAACACAACTTTATTTTAATTCACCAGGTTACTCCCCCAAACTTATTTAGAACACTCAATCTTCTTTTTTTCTTTTTTTTTTCTTTTTTTTTGTAGAAAGCAAAACAAACTACACCCCCACACTTTGTTGTTTCATTCTTTTTAAGAACACTTAAGGTATAGATCTCTTTTTCTTCTTTTTTTTTTCTTCTTTTTTTTTCTCTTTCTTTTTATTACACTTCCCCTCCCCCACATTTAAACAACACATTGTCCTCAATGTATAAGTATGTGGACAAGAAGTACATATTGGTTTTTTTTTCTTTTTTTTTACAAACACAATAGAACTCACTTGCATTGCTTATGACACAACCTAACCTCCTCTGACTTTCCAAAACCAGAATAGAGCTCAAAATGTAATCTTGAATGATCTACATGCTCATGGGTAAGGGATAAATTATTTCAGAAAAAAAAAAATTCATTTGAGGTTAGGAAATCTTTTAGTGAGTTAACAAGGAAAAAGGCTTACAAAGGCTCAAAGGGGTAGTTAGGGATCAATTTCAGTCAAGGGTGGCTATTAAGGCTCAAACGGTCCAAAGATGGCGTAAATCATTTCCCCAATGTTGCATAGTCTAGGATTTCACCTCGAGTGACCATCAAACAGGTTCTAAAATTCATTGAAATTTGAAGAAACACTTAAATTGCATAAACCTTCTCTAAGTAAACAAATAACTCAGTGATAATGGCTCGGTGCTCAATGTTGTGCAAGGAATCAAAGGTAAAGCAAAAACCAATATACATTTCAAGCACTCGGATCCATGCATCATTTATCATTTTCCAAGAGTTATTCTTAATTCAATCATTATCTTCTCATCGACCCCCAAAATGCAAGAAAAGAGGTACGTGGCGTTGTTACACCTGAGTCAAGATTGTATATTTCAACAATCCTTAGGACCAGTAGCCCGCAAACTTAAGGTTTCCAGCCTATATACCTTTATTATGAAAGAACAAAACAAGAAACAAGACACTTCAAACAACATGAAATAAACAAATTACAGATTTATTTAGAGAGAATGCGTTTCAAGGGTTAAGGAAACCCCATATTCTGTCATTCTCAGGTTTTTCCACAATTTTTGTTTTAAATCGAAACTGATAAAGATAAAAACACATAACAACTCTAAATTACGCAAAACTAAACTCACTCATAAAATAACAAAGTTCAACAAGTCAGCAAACAAAAACAAGTTAGTTAGAATGGGTCTAAAAAGTTTCGAAGTTAGCCTCCTTATTCAGCCATTATGGATTGAAGAGATCCAGAATGCGTTTCAAGAGAACTTGAACTTTTTAAGCCACCACTCTAAAACCGAGATTAGAAAATATTACCTGGGACGAAAGAAATAACCTGAAAAAGCTCAAAAGAAATAACATGAAAAATCTCAAATAAACACAATAAAAAGAAAGCAAACAAAAGTGAAGCAAATCAGTAGATAAAGATTACAGACTTAGCGTTAAATCCAGTTTACGTCTTTTATTGCCTTCCGCAAACCAATCTATCCAAGCTATTGTTGGATTAGACGAATAGACGAATGCTTGTAATTTGTCAATTAACTCCCCTGCAGTTGAAGCTGTAACCAGGATTTGCCTCGTCGACTGTGAGATGAAGTTTTTTTCTACTGCTTGATCAAGAAAAGATAACAAACCATCAAAAAAATTTATTGACATTTAACAAACCAATGGGTTTCCGATGGATGTTTAGCTGTGCCCAAGAGGTGATTTGAAATATCTCCTCTAATGTACCATAACCACCGGGCAAAGCTATAAATGCGTCAGATTTAATGACCATATGTGCAATACGCTCATGCATGCTAGAGACCTGTAACTCTTCCCCTATTGTGTTGCCTATGATATCTCGCACAGCTAATGGTTTAGGGATAATGCCGAGAACTTTACTTCCTCCCAAGGATGCAGCTGTCAACACACACCCCATTACCCCAAGACTACCCCCTCCATAAATCAAATGAATACCCCTCGCAGCTAATGTCCTACCAAGATCAAGAGCTACTGTTGTAAACTCTCCATCTTTACCAAATTGCGATCCATAAAATACGCATATATTTTGGAGTCGCCGAATTGGTGTTTTCTCCATTTCTACAAGTGCTCTAACCTTGTGTACGACAATGATGCACGTTAGGTAATATGCTTTTCAAGTGTAAGATAGGTTATAATATTGACATTTGAAAATATGGAGAATGGATATATACACACATAAAACTCTCAAATTTGACACCTGGGGACATAATTTCGGTGGGGTTGCTCGATGCAGATTTATCGCCCCAAGATTTGAAAAAATGAGATATGCTTTCGGCGAGGTTTGACAAAACCTACACACTTGTCTCCCACGTGAAGCATGGAAAATGGAGATACACTTTCGGCTGGGGTTGACAAAACCCCCACACTTGTCTCCCACGTGAAGCATAAAAAATAGAGATACACTTTCGGTGGAGGTTGACAAAACCTCCACACTTGTCTCCCACGTGTACTTATGCCATAAGGTAGTCATATGGTTTGTTAAAAAGAAAACTTGAAATTAAAACAAACAAAATCAACAAACAACAACAACACAAAAACAACATTGATAATCAGATCAAACGAAACAAGAAAAAAAAATCGACAACAACAACACACATTCAAATATACAAGTAGTTGTGATTGTGGCTCACATCTTCCTCTGGTTTTACGTCCAGTAACGGCTGAAACGCTTCTATGAGTCGGGGATTTGCTTCCCATCCAGTTTTCTTATAAACTGGCAAACAGGGTCGTTTTTAGTCAGATTCCCTAGACTATAACACTGCAATTCATCACGAAAATGTGTCCATAGATTAAGCAATTCACGCTGAATAAGTCCACAAGAATGTGACTCGAGAGTTAACAAAACATTATCCAGCGACTCATTACTCAAACCATTCTTAATAAATGAAAGTTTATCTTCTCTATTCCTGTGCACAAAATCTAATGAACGACAAGTCTGGTTACAATTCCATCTAGCACATTTATAACATACTTGTAACCTTTTCGCTCTTCGCCTCTTGGCGTAGTAGCTCTTTCCTAGACCAGGCATGTATTTTGCGAGATTAATGGCCGGCTCACCGGACAATCTCACCTTGGCTTCGATAAGCCATCCCGGTTACGCGCACATTTAGGAGGCATCACGCCCAAGCGTTCTAGTCATCCGCACTTTATAAATTTTATACACAGCATTTTGAGGAAGTGAAGGGAAATATTTACGAAGGTTTGACACAAAGATATCGGCATCCATTGAAGAGAAGAAAGGCAGAGATATTACCGATAATGCGATTGAGTCTGTTCTTCTCCAAGATATGCGCGTTTCAAACCTTCAGGCAATGTCTTCAGCTCTCGTTTGGATGTTTCCTCAAGCTGTTTCACAAATGAGTTCAAAGTACGGAATAATCAAATTAAACAAAAGGAAAGAAAAGAAAAGAGCAGAAACGAAACTAAAGACACATAAAAGAGATAACAACACAATAGCAAACAAAAGTCAAAAACAAGTAAAAAAAATATAAAAAACAAATAAGACAGATGGCAAAGAGAGATAAAACCTGATCAATTTGATGGCCTACGAAAGGAATCTCCTCGAGACACAAAAATCTATCATTATTACCTTATTTTATTTTTCTTTTCTTTTCTTTTTATTTATTTTGTAAAAACATTGGGTTGCCTCCCAATAAGCGCTTGGTTTAACGTCCTCAGCCCGACGTTGGTTCCATCATGGGAGGATCCAATCTCCGCTGTGCTTCTCTAGTGGGCTTGGATCCTTCTTCAAACAAGAAATGGTGCAAGCATATGGCTGGGCCTTGGATGTTAGCAATCGTCCACTTAATAGCTGTTTTGTGAACTCTAAGTACTCGGACACGTTTCTCTTCTTGTAGTGGTGCAAGGCCAATTTCTATTGTAACTAGCAAAGGATCTTTGTCACCCAAAAACACATGCCTCAAATAATCTGGAAGTAGCTTAAGCTACAATGTATTGGCTTTCATCACAGAAGGAAGAAGTTTCTCATTAGATAAAAGCAATTCAATGTACGAAACATCCTACCTGTTTGTGATTATAGCTATAGTCTCATCTAAGCATGCCATAGCTTCCTCAATTTCTTTGGACACTTGTATCAACCTTCCTGGTTCTTTGAAATTTTCTGTCCCTATGTGCTCACTAATAGCCATTTCCAATCCATCCTTGCGAGTTAACTCAAAACATTATTGTGGCAAAGAATCAATAATGTCAACTGCAAAAATAGAATGTAAGTTACTAGGGTACCTCATTGCCTCAAAAATATTGAAACGGATAACCTTGCCATCAAACTCCATGGTGAGAGTGCCATCATGAACATCAATCTTGGTTCTAGCAGTTTTCGAGAATGGTCTCCCTAAAAGAATCGGTGTTGGATTAGGAGATGTCTCATCCTCTATTTTAAGGACATAGAAGTTTGCTGGGAAAACCAATTGATTCACCTGCACAAGCACATCTTCCATAACTCTTTTGGTATATGCATTAAAATGATCAGCAAACTGAATGGTAATACCAGTTTTCGCAAAAGGTCCAAGATTTAAAGAAGCATAAATAGAATATGGCATGACATTAATATATGCTCCTAAATCTATCATAGCTCTTTCAAACTTGGTTTTACCAATGGTGCATGGAATGGTGAACGTACCTAGATCTTTGCATTTTGGAGGAATTTTTCTTTGTAGAACAGCTGAAACATTTTCCCCCACACTTACTTTCTCATTTCCTTCTAACTTTCTCTTGTTGGTGCATAACTCCTTGAGACATTTTGTACAACGAGGTACTTGCTCGATAGCATCCAGAAGTGGTATATTTACCTCGATCTTGCGAAAAGTCTCCAGGATTTCATGTTCTTGTTCCTCCTTTGATTTTGTAAATCTGCTAGGAAAAGGTAAAGGAGTAACATAAGAAGGAATAGGAGTCTTAAGATTTACCTTAGAAGATGATGTCTTGTTCATGGTGAAAGTGGTGTCATCTCCTTCATCAGTTTGTGATTTCTTTGCCAGATTTTGGATACTTGCCCCAGTTTCCATTTGCTCTCCACTTCGAATTTGCTCTCCACTTCGCAAAGTTATCGCACAAGCATTCTCTGGATTGATCACTGTTTGAGAAGATAATTTTTCTGAGCATTGGCCTCGAATTTGCTCATGCTAGTAGCCAATTGTCCCATTTGATTTGCCAGGTTTTGGATACTTGCCCAAGTTTCCTGCTGGAATTGCATTGTGTTAGTAGCAAGGTGCTTAAAATAGCCTGATAAGAGGACATACCTGAGTTTTGTGAACTGGTTGTGTGCTGGATTGTGGCATGGTGTGGTTGCATTTGAAATGGTTCTGCACTCTAGGTTGATTGAAACCTTGTTGCCAATTTGGTATGCCATTTGGGCGATTTGGTTGATGATTCCTTAACTAAACAATTGGGGTGATCTATTCCATACCAGCTTGTAAGTTTAGATGGAAGGGATCATACCATTGCCTGATTGTCCTGAAAATCTCTCATGGCATTGGGCTTCTTTCTATCTTCTTCTTGTAAAATTGATACATGTCCATTGATGCTCTAGGCTGTCGAATATACCCCACAAATGCATAATTTTTCTGCATATGTCCTACATACAGGCCATGGTTTTCCACAATAGAGTTAGCTCAGAAAGTTGTTAGGGGGGTTCAATGTTCGGATGCTTACCTCATTTACTGTCCAATGTAGTTGTGGCTCAAATCGGCTACTGAATTGTTGGAAGTTTACGGCCATGTCACCTAAACACAAACAATCAGAAAAGAAAAACAAAAAAAAAAATACGAATCAATAATGAAAACAAAATAACAAATCGATTAGCAAAATCAGTCCCGAAAACCCGCAACGTTGCCAAAAACTTGATAGCTAGTCGAAACTGCAAGTAAACTAGTCACACAATAATAAAGTGGATTAAGTAAGATTCGTTCCCACTGAGATTGATTCTAATTAAAATTTGTTATTCGAGGAGCAAAAACAGAATAATGGGTGGTTTATTGTTGATATGATTAACTAGATGAAATATTAATGCAATAAAGAATAACACAATGCTCTAACTTAAATTTTTTGAAGTGAGAATTAATCAAATGACAGAAATTTGGCTGAAGGGATCATTCTCTACCCAAGATATGGCTTTTGCGAATACATCATAGAATTGTCATCCAATTACACCCATTGAAATTGATCACCGTAGATAATAACAAGCTCTATTACCCCAATCTTTCCTTACTTTGTTGTTAAATAAAACAAGCTCTTTATTTAAACTCTATCCATAAACAACCTAGAACAAGCTCTCTGAGTTTAATTCAATGGATGCATTATGATAAGAAAGATAGGTTGATCTAAGCAATAACCACACAAGCTCGGATTATTTAACTTAGGTTATATTCTCCAATTGTAATCTCTGATCACAATTTTGCTACTAATGATTAGAAATTCAAGACACTTACGGATCAAGATTTCTATTCTAGCAATAAATCACAACCAGATTATATTCAGTTGGCCACTCAAATACAATCAGCAAGCAATCATAAGCATTAAATATGGGAGAAACAAGCACTTCAATTAGAGAATTGATACAATATCTTATCTTGCACAATCAAACTCACAAAACCATATCAGGCGTTGAAAATCAGCCCTCAACATCAGATTCGTTACACATGTAAAAACGTAGTCATACAATTACACTCCAAAAACATTCCATAACAATGAAAGGGAAAGGAAGAAACTTAGCAAATCCTTTGCAAATCTCCTTAGATGTGTAGTTTTTCCTCTTTCCAAGCTTTCTTTCTCCTTCAAGAACTCCAAAAGATGAGAGAATTCCAGAGCTGCAGCCTCCAAGTCGTTTCCCCCCTTCAGTTATTCAATAAAACGACTAAAATGGTTTATATACTCTGCTACAATAACCTGCTACAGTGTCCCGTATTATACATGCTACAGTGATTTGTGGAATTACATTTCTACACTTCTCACACTGTTTTGATTATAACTTTCGGTACATTGATTGGATTTATGAACCGTAAATTTCTCTAGAAAATAGACTTTGGGAGCTTTCCAACGGTATATAACATGTTATACGTTTCATTGTTATATCAAAAACAATTAATCTGAGAAGAATGGTTTTTGACTAGCAGAGGTGAAAATAAGGGTTTTACTTCACTTTGGTGCAAGTTCCTCCCAAAACTCCTCAAACCATCAAACCACACAAAAAACATACACTACCAAGGATTATGCAAAGAAACTAGATGATTTGATATGAAAATAAGATACAATAAAGTAGACACCCTAAAATGTCCTCGAGCATTCCGACGATATGAAACAAACTAAATCGAAACGGGGTTTAAAGAAAAAATTAAAACACACAAATGCTTCAACTTGCAAATAGGCCTCAAAGATTGTACTTAATTATTACCCAATGAAAACTTCAAAATAATGCACTTGATCAAGAATTTCATCTCAAGGATTAGTTTCGCTTCACTTCAATCCTCAAGTGTGTGTGTGTAGAGCCATTCTCACCTAATCACTTGTAACCCGGATGAGTTTATGCATAAAAATGAATCATATTTAATATTGAAGATGAGTGTATAAATGAACTCCATAGGTCTGCTTTTCAAGTCACTCTCCACTAATGTAGACATGCACAACACCAAGGATCAAGTAAGTCTTTATTAAGCTTGTAACGTTTGGCTTGGGTGAAGGTATGATAAAGGATAATAATTTTGGCTCAAATCACCCACAAACACATAAATCATTCAAGACTATGTAGAGCTCAACCCTATAACACAACTTCATTTCAATTCACCAGGTTACTCCCCCAAACTTATTAAGAACACTCAATCTTTTTTTTTTTTTGCAGAAAACAAAAGAAAACTACACCCCCACACTTTGTTGTTTCATTCTTTTTAAGAACACTCAAGGGTATAGATCTCTTTTTCTTCTCTTTTTTTTCTCTTTTTTTCTCTTTCTCTTTTTTTTGTTTTTTTGTTTTTTTACAACACTTCCCCTCCCCCACACTTAAACAACACATTGTCCTCAATGTGTAAATACGTGGACAATAAGTACAGATTGGCTTTCTTTTTTTTTTTTTTTTTACAAACACAATAGAACTCACTTGCATTGCTCATGACACAACCTAACCTCCTCTAACTCCCCAAAACCAGAACATAGCTCAAAATGTAATCGTGAATGATCTATATGCTCATAGGTAAGGGATAAACTGTTTGGAAAAAAAATTCATTTGAGGTTAGGAAATCTTTTAGTGAGTCAACAAGAAAAAACAAAAGGCTTACAAAGGCTCAAAGGGGTAACTAGGGATCAATTTTAATAAAGGTTGGCTATTAAGGCTCAAACGGTCTAAAGATTGCCTAAATCATTTCCCTAATGTTGCACAGTCTAGGATTTCGCCTCGAGTGACCATCAAACAAGTTCTAGAATTCATTGAAATCTGGAGAAACACTTAAATTACATAAACTTTATCTAAGTAAACAAATAACTCAGTGATAATGGCTCGGTGCTCAATTTTGTGCAAGGAATCAAAGGTAAAGCAAAAACTAATTAACATTTCAAGCACAAAGATCCATGCATCATTTATCATTTTCCAAGAGTTATTCTTAATTCAATCATTATCTTATCATCGACCCACCAAATGCAAGAAAAGAGGTACGTGGCGTTGTTACACCTGAGTCAAGATTGTATATTTCAACAATCCTTAGGACCAGTAGCCCGCATACTTAAGGTTTCCAGCCTATATACCTTTATTATGAAAGAACAAAACAAGAAACAAGACACTTCAAACAACATGAAAGAAACAAACTACAAAGTTATTAAGGAAGAATGCGTTTCAAGGGTTAAGGAAACCCCATATTCTGCCATTCTCAGGTTTTTCCACATTTTTTTTTAAATCGAAACTGATAAAGATAAAAACACATAACAACTCTAAATTACGCAAAACTAAACTCACTCATAAAATAACAAAGTTCAACAAGTCAGCAAACAAAAACAAGTTAGTTAGAATGGGTCTAAAAAGTTTAGAAGTTAGCCTCCTTATTCAACCATTGTGGATTGAAGAGATCCACAATGCGTTTCAAGAGGACTTGAACTTTTTAAACCACTACTCTAAAATCCAAGATTAGAAAATATTACCTGGAATGAAAGAAATAACCTGAAAAAGCTCAAAAGAAATAACATGAAAAATCTCAAATAAACACAATAAAAAGAAAGCAAACAAAAAGGAAGTAAACCAACAGATAAAGATTACAGATGGAGCGCTAAATCCAGTTTATGCCTTTTATTGCCCTCCGCAAACCAATCTATCCGAGCTATTGTTGGATCAGGCGAATAGACGAATGCTTGTAATTTGTCAATTAACTCCCCTACAGTTGAAGCTGTAACCAGGATTTGCCTCACCGACTATGAGATGAAGTTTTTTTCTACTGCTTGATCAAGAAAAGACAACAAACCATCAAAAAAATTATTGACATTTAACACACCAATGGGTTTCCGATGGATGTTTAGCTGTGCCCAAGAGGTGATTTGAAATATCTCCTCTAATGTACCATAACCACCAGGCAAAGCTATAAATGCATCGGACTTAACAACCATATGTGCAATACGCTCATGCATGCTAGAGACCTGTAACTCTTCCCCATTGTGTTGCCTATGATATCTCGCACAGCTAATGGTTTAGGGATAATGCCGAGAACTTTACTTCCTCCCAAGGATGCAGCTGTCGACACACACCCCATTAACCCAAGACTACCCCTTCCATAAATCAAATGAATACCTCTCGCAGCTAATGTCCTACCAAGATCAAGAGCTGCTGTTGTAAACTCTCCATCTTTACCAAATTTCGATCCACAAAATACGCATATATTTTGGAATCGCCGAATTGGTGTTTTCTCCATTTCTAAAAGTGCTCTAAACTTGTGTAGACAATGATGTACGTTAGGTATTATGCGATTCAAGTGCAAGACAGGTTATAAAATGACATTTCAAAATATGCAGCATGGATATATACACACGTAAAACTCTTAAATTTGACACATGGGGACATAATTTCGGTGGGAGTTGCTCGATGCAGATTTATCGCCCCAAGATTTGAAAAAATGAGATATGCTTTCGGCGAGTTTTGACAAAACCTACACACTTGTCTCCCACGTGAAGCATGGAAAATGGAGATACACTTTCGGCGGGGGTTGACAAAACCCCCACACTTGTCTCCCACTTGAAGCATAAAAAATGGAGATACACTTTCGGTGGAGGTTGACAAAACCTCCACACTTGTCTCCCACGTGTACTTATGCCATAGAGTAGTCATATGGTTTGTCAAAAAGAAAACTTGAAATTAAAACAAACAAAATCAACAAACAACAACAACACAAAAACAACATTGATAATCCGATCAAACGAAACAAGAAAAAAAATTCGACAACAACAACACACATTCAAATATACAAGTAGTTGTGATTGTGGCTCACATCATCCTCTGGTTTTACGTCTAGTAACGGCTGAAACGCCTTCTATGAGTCGGGGATTTGCTTCCCATCCAGTTTTCTTATAAACTGGCAAACAGGATCGTTTTTAGTCAGATTTCCTAGACGATAACACTTCAATTCATCACGAAATTGTGTCCATAGATTAAGCAATTCACGCTGAACAAGCCCACAAGAATGTGACTCAAAAGTTAACAAAACATTATCCAGCGACTCATTACTCAAACCATTCTTAATAAACAAAAGTTTATCTTCTCTGTTCCTAGACAAAAAACCTAATGAACGACAAGTCTGGTTACAATTCTATCTAGCACATTTATAACATACTTGTAACCTCTTTGCTCTTCGCCTCTTGGCGTAGTAGCTCTTTCCTAGACCAGGCATGTATTTTGCTAGATTAATATCAGGCTCACCGGACAATCTTACCTTAGCTTCAATAAGCCATCGGATATCCGCAGGCAGATTTAAGAGCATCAATACCCAAAGTCTAGTCATCCGTACTTTATAAATTTTAAACACAGCATTTTGAGGAAGTGAAAGGAAATATTTACAATGGTTCGACAGAAAGATGTCGGCATCCATTGGAGAGAAGAAAAGGAGAGCTATTACTGATAATGCGATTGAGTCTGTTCTTCTCCAAGATATGCACGTTTCAAACCTTCAGGCAATGGTTTCAGCTACCCTTTAGATGTTTCCTCAAGCTGTTGCATAAATGAACTCGAAGTACGAAATAATCAAATTAAACAAAAGGAAGGAAAAGAAAAGAGCAGAAACGAAACTAGAGACACATAAAAGAGATAACAACACAATAGCAAACAAAAGTAAAAAACAAGTAAAAAAAAATATAAAAACAAATAAGATGCTAAGGCAAAGAGAGATAAAACCTGATCAATTTGATGGCCTAGCGAAAAAAGGAATCTCTCGAGACACAACAAATCGATCTTATTACCTTATGTTAATTTTCTTTTCTTTTCTTTTATTTATTTTGCAAAAACGTATTGGGTTGCCCTCCCCATTAAGCGCTTGTGTTAACGTCCTCTAGCCCGACATTGGTTCCATCATGGGTATCCATCTCCGCTGTGCTTCTCAGTGGCTTTGGATCCTTCTTCCAAGAATGGTGCATGCATATGGCTGGGTCGTGGATGTTAGCAATCGTGCCACTTAATAGCTGTTTTGTGAACTCTAGTACGCTCGGGACGCGTTCTCTTCTTGTAATGTTGCAAGGCCCATTTCTATTGTAACTGGCAAAGGATCTTTATCACCCCAAACACATGCCTCAATAATCTGTGAAGTAGCTTAATCTCAAGGTATTGGCTTTCAATCACAGAAGGAAGAAGTTTCTCATTAGATAAAAGCAATTCAATGTACGAAACATCATACCTGTTTGTGATTATAGCTATAGTCTCATCTAAGCATGCCATAGCTTCCTCCATTTCTTTGGACACTTGTATCAACCTTCTTGGTTCTTTGGAATTTTCTGTCCCTATTTGCTCACTAATAGCCATTTCCAATCCATCCTTGCGAGTTAACTCAAAACATTGTTGTGGCAAAGAATCAATAATGTCAACTGCAAAAACAGAATGCAAGTCACTATGGTACCTCATTGCCT